>NW_020769453.1:341940-423027 GCF_900518735.1 Pseudonaja textilis
TGAGTGGACCTGAGTGAGAACTCCTAGAGTTCTCAGGACATAACACCTACTGTCCCTGTCCTAATGTCCCCTTTTATTTGTACCCATTTCATTCATAATCATAATCATGTTCTAATTATATCTGTTATCTAATACATGCTTGACAAATAAAATAAAATAAAATAAATAGTTCAAATAAACAGAAAGAGGACAATTAATAAAGATGTAAGTATGCAAAGCAAAAAAAAAAAAAAAGATGCAGTATTGCAGGATGTGAGCAGCAGTTTCAAAAATGGGCCTTCCAGAAATACCAGAAGTGCTGAAACAGACCTGTTTTCAGCCTCCCAAGGCTGCAGAGGCTTCTCTTGAGCCTCCGGTAGGGTGAAAACTGCCTCAAATGGGCCGAAAATCAGCTGGGAGGCGTACGCAGGTGCAGTGCAAGTAAGGGGGCGGGGGTGTTATGTGTGCATGCATGGGGGCGGGGCACATTGCATTGTGGGTGCCGGCACGTGTGTGTGCATGCTATCATGCATGTGCACGCGCGCCTACAGCACACCACAACAAAAAGGTTCGCTATCACTGTCCTAGGACATGCAGGGAGGAATGGAGAAGAGAGCAACATGGGTTGCATGGCTTACGGGGGAGGAAAGGGTCCTGATTACTGCAGCTGGGAACACAGTTTATTAAAAAGGCAAGCTGTGTGTGGCAGGCTGTTGGGAGCAAACATGACTTTATCTTGTATTGTTGTGGCTTATCTGTGTTCCTGGCGTCTTCCCAACTGTGAGTTTTGCCATGCTTTCAAGTCTGAAATTCTTGCTCCTGCCCTGCTACACAAATTACTTCAGTTTGGCTTGTTTGGACTTTAAGTTACAGTTTGTATTTACCCTGTTTGGGGCTTAATTGTCTGTAGTCAAAGGCTGTTCCTGGGAGAGTTTTTCTCCAGCAAGAAGGTAACCTGGACATTGGGGGCAAAGTTGTAGATAATAAAGGGACTCTTATTGCTTATCTGACTGTGTTGCCTTTGTGCCACACCCTGGGTCATCACACTGGAGTTTTTGTGAGATGATCCTGAACCATACTGATTTGAAACTGTCTTCTATGAGGAGAGCACTTAAATCTGTAGGGTAAAAGAGTAGTTTTAACCAATGTGCAAAAATGTAAATCCATGCACCTGTTTCAATTTTGTCTAGTCCTACCTCCTTCCTTAGTACTGTATTTAGGGTGCAGTGCACTACTTGAAATATGGCTCTCAGGAATTTGGATTGCACCCTTTCCAGAGAAGTAAAAGAGGTCTCAGCTGAGACCCAAAGGGTAATTATGTGTGACCCGTAGTTGAATATTTCAGTGCTGCTGGAATATACTGGAAAAGAAATAAAAAGATTGAATTGCTACTGCTGGTTTTTTTGGTATGATATAGTTTAAATATGCGCTATGTTTAGTAGAGTTATGGAAAAACATGCCCAGGTATTTGGAAGATTTGACTTGCTCTGGGTTACTATCTATATCTGTCTGTCTGTCTGTCTGTTTGTCTGTCTGTCTATCTATCATATCTATAGGTTTTAATAGATAGATAGATAGATAGATAGATAGATAGATAGATAGACAGACAGACAGACAGACAGAGAAATATATTATATCTTTTGAAACAAAAGAAAAAGGGAAGGATGAAACAATTCTGAATGAAGTAAACTGAACTTTTGGAGTGTAACTGTTCAATATACACAGAATAAAAAATTTAAGGTTTAACTGTGAATGGAAATGCTAAATGTATGCCAGGAAGTATGAATTCATAGCTATTTGGGGATAGATTTGAAAATAAGAATTCATACTATTGCAATAGTTTCATGCTACAATCCAACAAATGATAATGAAATAATGAGAAATGAGTCTTGCAAAAGAAAAAAAATGAGCACCATTCTGAATGAATGTGATCTGAAGGATAAGTTATTGCATTAAATAAATTAAATAATATGAAGGGAATGATGACAGAATACTTGGAAAATGACTGGACCACTTAGTAATTATGGGAGTCCATTTGGAATGAATAAAAATGATGAGTGTTTGATAGGCATCTGCTTAGAATAAGTTCTGTTTATTTCAGATTTTTGGTTTAGCTATTGGTTTGCTCATGATACACATGACAAACTTATGAATATAAATCTAGAAACATGATCGATTTAATTGTTTGATTGAACTATCTAAGTGCAACTTCCACAAAACCAGTTTAGACTACTTGGGGTATCACATGTCCAGTGAGGGGGTGGAGATGGACTAGGAAAGATGAAGGCCATTGTGGAATGGGAAGCTCAGTTAAAATTGAAGTTCAATTTCATCTTCAATATTTGCCAGGGAGAAAGAATTCTCTCACCGATGCGCACTCTTGGATGTTCCAATATAAAAGCACCCGTGAGGAAATAGTTATCTCTGTCATTCCCTTCAGGCAACTGGCAGTGCAGGTCTCCTAAACCAGGCAAGGCAGCAGTGGCTAGTCACTCCTCAGCTGGCTGACAGCACACTGCTCCAACAGCTAAAAGAAGCCCCGAAGGAAGTTGAATGGCTCAGAGATCACAAAGCTGACCTGATGATGAGGGAGGACTTGGCATGGAAGTCAGACAAGCTATATGTTCCAGCCAGCCAGAGGACCTACAAAGAAGCCACAAAATAAAACCAGCTAGATGCTTTGGGTTTGTAAAAACTCTTTACCTGGTTAAAAGACAATTCTGGTGGGTCAGATGAAGAAGGACACAGAGAACTATGTAACTGGCTCCCCACTGTTTGCATTTATAAAACGATTGCTAGGGAAGACCCCTCAGTTGCTACTGCTGTGGCTACTCTAGCAGACCATCAGAGGAAATTACCGTGAGTTTCATAGTGGAACTGCCAGAGAATAATGGGAGACCATAATCTGGAGTGTGGTAGACCTGTTTTCAAAACAAGTGCACTTCATCGCATGCCCAAAGCTTCCCTCAGCCCAGGTGTTGACTAAAATGTTTGTGCAGCACATCTACCGGCTGCATAGAATCCCAAGGAGCATCATTTTAGATTAGGGGGAGTGTGCAATTTACAGCAAAGTTTTGGTGAGAGTTCCTAAAGCAAATAGGGTCAGCTCAGGGATTTAGTTTGGGGTTCCATCTGTGCACCAATGGGGTGGAAGAATAAACTAATGCAATGGTGGGGCATTACCTACATTGCTATTAAACTACCAGCAAATCAACTGGGCAGAGCTCCTACTTTTCACAGAAGTGGCTTATAATAATGGTGCATAGCAGTACTGGATTCAACCTTTTAAAGTGACTATAGGGGTTAAATTTGTACCAATGCCAGAGTTTGCAAATGAACCTCCTTCCTCAGTAACAATAGCTGAATGGATGGAGACCAGGGGTGAGATTCTACAGGTTCACACCTATTCACTAGAACCGGTTGTTAACATTCTAAACAGTTTGGAGAACCGGTTGTTAGAAGAAATCGTGTAAAGAAGGCAGGAAGGAAACATTCTAGTGTTCCTTACAGAAACTGCCTCTCCGTTAACCCTTATTACATTCTTGGCAGGACTGGACTTCCTATCTCAGGAACTTCTCTGGAATTTTTTTTCCTCCTTTGCTGGTACTTTGCTTGTGTGGAGTGAACATTCAAAGTTACAAAGGCATTGAAAAAAGTGACATGACCATTTTTCACACTTACGACTGTTGCAGCATCCCCACAGTCATGAGAGGCCAGGAGAGGAGATGCGTGCCTCGATGTGAGTGATGTTAAGTTGGCCACACCCAGCCAGTCACATGATCACCAAGCCATGCCCACCAACTAAGCCATGCCCACAGAACTGGTTGTTAAAAAATTTGAATCCCACCCCTGAAAGCTGCTTTGGGTAATATGCAGAAACAGGCAGATTGGAAGAGAGCCCCTCAGAAGAAGTTCAGAATTGGGGAGAGAATTTACCTATCTACGAAATACTTAAGGATGAACCAGTCTTGTAAGAAACTGTCCTAAATACATAGGCCCATTCCCAATTGTTTGAATCATAAACCCAGTTACTGTGGATTTACAGTTGCCTAAGCTACTTAGGCAAGAACCCACCAAATGTTCCACTATAGCTTATTGAAGCCCTTCCAAGGCTCCAATTTAAGGCCAGTCAAGGACAAGCTGTCACTTCCTATAACGGGGAGGGGAGGCTGTGAGATAAAGAGATACTTTAAGGGGAAATAACAATATTTACTGCAGTGGAAAGGATATCCCTCAGCTGATCCACTCAAAATGTTAGTGCAGACAAGTTAGTAGAAAGGTTCCATGCAAAATATGCAAGTGATCAAGGAGATTAGTGAAGGCTAAGACCACCTAAGCAACAATAATTAATCTGTGCTTAATATTTTGCAGGTGCCCTTTTCCTTCAGGTGCCTTCTTTGCATTGAACTTTGCTTCTTTCAAAACTAATGCTTTTCAACCTGCCAATGAGAAGGAAATGAAGTGTGGAGAATGTATGCAGAGATCATGAGAGCATAGAGCCAGCAAAGTCACCATTGTAGGTGCTTGAGAAAGAGATGGGCCATTCTCATAACAAAAGACCATCTCATAATTGAACAATGTGATCAGCCAGGGTGGGGAAAAGGGGAAAGTATTGTTTAACACTGCAAGCATTTGCAAAGGACACAAGAGCTGGTTTTGTTTCTTCAGTTCAGTTCTTCAGTACCAACATGTGTATCCAATAAGGTCTTACTTTTAGGAATTCAATTCTCCTAAGGGTGCTTTCTTGTTTTGGATTCAATAATTGGAAAGTTGGCATCAGCAACTATTCAAAATTACCATTCTTTACAATCCATGTCCAAAGTTTTGCTACCCTGATCACATGATCAAAATTTAGACACTTGGCAACTCATCCAAATGTATGATCTCCCCACCTGCTTGCTTCCATCCATTTATGTCATTTTGGTTCCCCACTATCTTTTGTTCCATTGTCCCAGCTGAACTTCACTGCCATCTTTTTGCTCCCCCTGCTGCTGAGCCATTTGTGGTTGAAAAAAAAAAAGCATAAAGCAGTTTAAAGGTACTAGAGTGGTCAAAATGTTCTCCCCCACCCACCCAGTGTTTCTGGACTGCATGAGACTGCATTTGTGCTGAAAAAGAAAAAAAAGCATAGTTCCCATCAGCGAGAGTACCCCCAAATGCCATTTTTCAGCATTCTTCTGAACCAGTGGTGGGATAAAAATTTTTTTACTACCGGTTATGTGGGTGTGGTTTGGTGGGCATGGCAGGGGAAGGATACTGCAAAATCTCCAGTCAGAGGTGGCATTTGCCGGTTCTCTGAATTACTCAAAATTTCCATGACCGGTTCTCCAGAACCAGTCAGAACCTGCTGAATATCACCTCTGTTCTGAATAGTATGAATCTTGCTTTGCACTGAGAAAAAAGAAAAAAGCACAAAGTATCCTTTTGTCTTTTTAAATAATTAATAGACTTAGAAGGGACCTTGTAGGTCATCTAGTCCAACTCTCAACCAAAGTAGGAGACCTTACACCATTTCTCACAGATGGCAGTCCAGTCTCTTCTTGAAGCCTCTAGTGATGAATCTCCCACAACTTCCGAAGGCAAGGTATTCCACTGGTTGATTGTTCTCACTGTCTGAAAATTTCTCCTTATTTCTAGGTTGAATCTCTCCTTGATCAGTTTCCATCCATTATTCTTTGTTTGGCATTCAGGTGCTTTTGAAAACAATTTGCCCCCCTCCTCTCTGTAACAGCCCCTCAAATATTGGAACACTGCTATCATGTCTCCCCTGGTCCTTCTCTTCACTAGACTAGCCATACCCAGTTCCTGTAACCATTCTTCATATGTTTTAGCCTCCAATCCCCTAATCATCTTGGTTGCCCTTCTCTGCACTCTTTCTAAAGTCTCAACATCTTTTTTATAGCGCGGTGACCAAAACTTGATGCAGTATTTTAGGTGTGGTCTTATGAGGCTTTATAGAGTGGTATTAGTACCTCACTTGATTTTGATTTTGATACGGATTGGATGGGTCCTCTGCTAATGCCTAGTAAATTTGATGAACAATGACAACAGGAATTGCTGGGATTACAGTTGCTAAGTGATGTGGTCACATGACATCTCCAGGACTAGATTTCTTAGTACTGTGAATGGTTAAGCTGAGCCTGCTAAAAAAACAAATGTTTAACAGGCTCAGACCGCTTCTATGGATTGAGAGTTAAAAAGCCAAAGCCAAAGCAGAAGGATTGTCTTAACCTATAAAAATCATTTTGCTTTCCAGAACCTGACAAAGCTTACTAATTCATGAGAAATGATTGTTTCCTCTGCATTGAACTTAATTTCATCTTTATGGGAATTGATTTATACTGGAGCTAAGAATATTCTCTTAACAAAAATAGATATATAAATGAGGTTATATTTATTCCTCATGTGGTGGATTAGCATGAGACAAAGAGTTTGCAGCTTCTTTGCTTTTTGGGAAAAAAAGAATGACTCACTTATAGTTCACTTTTGCTGCTGTTAATAATTAGAGAGAAATAACTGCAGCTCAGTGGTGATAAATGTGTGCTTGGATGGCTGCCCCCCAGGGGCGGGATACGACAGGGTTAACTACCGGTTTCCCTGCCCGCTGTGAGCCGCATGCCTGTTAATCGTCATTAGCACGCTGCGTGCCAAGAAGCAGCCTTTGAAACAGCCCTCATTTCTTGTTTTTTTTTAACTGCAGCTGTGCCTCGTTCGGCAGCTGAAGTTGAAAAATCAGGAAATAAAGATCAGGTAAGAGCCCGGGTGAGCGGGTGGGCAAAAACATCAGCAGACATAGAACCAGTTCTATGTCTGCTGTTCTTCAGAGCTACCGGTTCTACAGAGGTGGACAGAATCAGTAGAAACCCACCCTTTCTGCCCCCACTTGTTTAGGATGGGTAGACGAAACTGCAAGGTGGGCAGTTTGGCACTGAACTATCTTTATATTTTTTAGCAATCATCATTGTTACGATAAAGAAAAATGTGTGTGTATATAAAAGATATATATAAAATGTAACTTAAAGAAAAGCTTTCAGTGGTTCTTTCTATCATGTCTGTTCAAGTTAGGGTGTGTTTATTGCAAACAGAAGAACTTTCAAATTAAATGACAACATGAACGCAACTTTTTAGACTCAAACCTCAAGTCAAAAATTAAAGAATTGTAATCTGATCACTATGATATCTAACAAGTTTTCACATATCAACTTCCCACAGCATACACTGTTATTACATGACTTTTACTATGAAAGAGTATTGAACATACAGTATTATGGGCTCTAAGTGTGTGTGTGTTACTGATGCTATTAAACTATCTACTTAATAGATGCTTAATATTATGGGCAGTATTGCATAAACCTCTCTAAATACAAGGCAATTTCTTCTATGAAATAAGGAAAGTTGTACTTCTGATTAATGTTTCTAGATTGCACAGCAGTTGATTAAGACTGCAATACTATTTTTTCAGTTTTTTTACAATTTAATTTTATTAGCATGCAAACATTAAAGCATTGTACATTGAGCCACCAACAAGTTTTGGAAGTGTTAGATCAAAATCAGAAAGACAGTTTATATAGTTTTGGTCTACTGCATTTCAAAGACAAGACAACGGTACAAGGCAGATACAGTGTAAATTACAGCATCATGTTGGAATGTTTTTTTGATAAACACATCTGATTATATCTAGATGAAATAAAAGACTAAGGTTGAACCAAATTAAGACAAAATTGCAGTTTGCACATGATGCTCTGAGACATATTATTTCTGAGCAACTAGGTGATTCTAGGTGTGGTAGTTATTTTTAAGGATAATGTTATATTTCTAGGCAGTGGACAGAATTAATATAAATGTTAACAAACTGTCTTTACAAAAATGAATTACAGTATAGCCTTTTTTCTTTATCTGATCATTAGTTATGAATTATTGTGTGCAGTGCTTTTTCTGATATGTGTTCGTGAGGTTCAAATTCCTAACATGAATACATGATTACATGGTTTTGATTAGCCATGCTTTCTCACTCATAATGGTAGCCTTGCCTTGTCTTGCTCCTCTTCCTTCCTTCTCCTGTAGCAAGAAGGTCTCTTTACTTTTCTCTGCCTCCTCCATTTCCCTGAGTTTTCCTTGTTCTGACAAAAGTTTAAATTGAAGCTTGACTTTTTCAAGCCTTCTCTGATTCCCTGATTCTTTCCCTTTCCCCCTTTCCTTGCTCACTGATGTAGCTTGTTCTGTTGGAAGAAAAAAATACATAAAGGAAATTAGATACTTGAAAATTTGACTGCTACTGTTTGAGTTGCATAGTTGGCTTCCTTCCAAAACTGTATCCTTTTTCATTGTATTAGTTCTCTTTCTGGGATGCTACTATGAAAAGAGCTTCCATCTCTCTATGTCTGATTAATTCTTCAGTTGTTCTGGCAGTTCATTTTTTTTTCTCCATGGTCTCAGCTACAATGATGATTTGCTCTCAACTATCAACCTCCATCTTCTGCTGTTATTCTGTGCTCAATAGTCTCCATCTTCTTTTTCAGGGCTAAGCATGTTTCAGTATTATAGTAAGAGCAACTGGCAACAGAAGTAGCTTGTAATAGTGGACAAAAACTGTAATCTATATACATAAAAGTGAAATACCACTCACGCATCATCACAAAATCTCCAGAAATGTAAAGCCTACAAACTTGGAATTTGGCACGTATGTTCCTCTTGGCTTCTAGGTGCTCACTAAGAAAGGATTTTTTGAAATGACCATCAGAGCATTAGTATTTTGTATATTATTATTAACATGCTCTGATACTAAGGAATTCTACTCCCCCTCCCCACCTGAGAAGAAATCTGTTCTAAATGCAAAACACAAGCAGAGGAGAGGAGTTCCAGTTCCAGTTTCAGTTTCACAACACCAAGCAGCTTTAGTGCAGAACAGTTCAGCTAAGCCATGCCCAGGCTCCTTGCTGTCTCCTTCTTGCTCACACAGCAAATACTGTTTCAGTTTCCAAACAGCCCTCAACACTCTCACACACTGACAGGATGCCAGCCAGATGAATACCGATGGATGCTGGTAGGCAGAGACACAATTTTTTCCCTTATTTTCCTCCCCAAAAACTAAGCCCGATCACATAGTTTCATAGCAAAGCATGGGTATAGAGCTAGTAGCAATATAAACTCACAGACAAAGTGAAGAGCAGAACTAAACTTCCCTGTACTCTGTCTTAAAAATATGGGCCTGTCTTCTGGCTCCCTTTTGAACATCAGGTATATACAGTATGAAGTAATACTGGACATGTATTGAAAATTACCAATTCTACTAATTGTTTTAACATAACTGCTAGTGAAAGAAGGAATGTTGCTGTTTTAATCAGGTAGACATGCTTCACTGGCATTATCATCTGGTATAGTTTAGGCCAGTGGTGGGATTCAAATTTTTTTACTACCGGTTCTGTGGGTGTGGTTTGATGGGCATGGCAGGGGAAGGATACTGCAAAATCTCAGGTCAGAGGTAGTATTTGCTGGTCTCCAAACTACTCAAAATATCTGCTACTGGTTCTCCAGAACTGGTCAGAACCTGCTGAATACCACTTCTGGTTTAGGCACATGTCAAAGGTGAGTATTCATTGCATAAATGTGTACATTGTAGTTCTTGAGTTACAAGCATTTGTTCAGCTACCATTTGAAGTTACAATGGTGATCTTACCAGAATTTAAATTCACAGCTGGGTGCCGCACCTACCCAATCATGTGAACAAATTTTGAGCACTTGGCAACCAATTCACAACTTACAGCTGGTAATCACATGATCACCATTTGCAAACTTTCTTGGCAGCTTTTACAAACAAAGGCAATGGGCAAATCAACAGCGAAGTTGCAAGTTGCTGATGTAGGTTTCTGCCTTTCATTATTTGCATGCACCATGCCCTCCTTCTACCTTTCACTTCAGTACATCCCATGCAGCGGTGATATTCAGTTGGTTTGCACCAGTTCGGGTGAACCGGTAGCAAGGATTTGGCATGGGTCGCGGAACTGGGATTAACTTCTGGCTGGCCATGCCCCCAACCTGGTCACCCGGTCACCGGTCACTTGCTTGCCCCACCCCACCCCACTTGCCCGATGCCCGATGCTCGTTCACCCTGTCCAGTCAATGCTTGCCCGCCCAGTCACTCCTTAAGGTATTTCTTCTTCTTTTTAACTCCCAACAATCAGCTGTTCCTACAAATTCATCGGAACAGCTGTGCCAGGATTCCCCTCACTTCTTACTGCTTTACCCAGGAGGCTTCCCAGAGGCCCAGGAAGGCAGAATATGGAGGGAGGGGGCACAGTCCCCCTACATTTTTTGCCTTCCTGGGCCCCAGGGAAGATTCCTGGGAGCAAAAATGCCTCCCTAGAGACTCCTCTGAGGCCAGGAAGGCCTCAAAACGAAGCGTGGAGGGGTGCTGCTTGCCCCTCCTATGCTCCATTTTTTTTCTTCCTGAGCCCCAGGGGAGCCTTCTGGGAGCAAAAAGGCTCTCCCTGGAGGCTCCCCTGAGACCAGGGAGGCCCAAAAAATGGGGTGGGGTGGTGCTGCAAAAAAAGCCACACCCACCCAATCACATGGCCACACCCACCTAACCACGCCCACCTAGCTATGCCCACAGAACCAGTAGTAAAAAATTTTGAATCCCACCACTGATCCCATGCCTTGCTTCTCCAGCTTCCCTGCAGTTGCACACACACAAACAGATACACTGTACCTTCCTTCCTAGTATTTTTTGTGCTTGCATACTCATCAACCAATCAGCGGCCTCCTTCCCAGGATTTCCTGTGCTCAGACACATGCATCCGTTGCCCTCTTTCTCTGGTCTCCCTGAACCTGCATGCATAAACATATCTCATACCCTTTTCCCCCAGCCTCCTTGTGTTCATGTATGGCCACAAACAGAATAGTGCCTTCTTTCTCAGGTCTTCCTGCACTCACACACGTGCACATAAATATGCATCCCACATTATCTTTTCTCAGCCTTTCTGAACTTGTTCACACTCCTGTCTTCTTTCCTGAACTTCCCTGTGCTCACACACATGCTCTCCTTCTTGGGTCTTCCTGTACTTGCACAGATGCAAAACAGTGGTGGGATTCAAAATGTTTTTACTACTGGTTCTGTGGGTGTGGCTTGGTGGGTGTGGCAGGGGAAGGATACTATAAAATCTCCAATCAGAGGTGGTATTTGCTGAACTACTCAAAATTTTTGCTACCAGTTCTCCAGAACTGGTCAGAATCTGCTGAATAAAACCTCTGATGCAAACGTATATGCACACACCCTTAACCCTCTTTCCTCGGTGTTCCTGCACTCACATACTTCCCATACACCCATTCTCTGGTCTTCTTGAGTTTCTACTACTCATGGTGCACCACAGTATCACCCTCTCCCAACTCACACACAGCCAGCACCAGGGCCTCTTAAGGCATTCCCCATGCCCCAGCGGCATCCTTTCACTCCTTGATATGGAGATATAATGACCATCATGTCTCAGGTTATGATGGCAGCCTGGACTCTCTGAATTGTTATTATAAAATGATGCAGTCATGTTACATCATACTTTATGACTGGACCACATCACACAGCAATGGCAATCCCAGTCCCAATTGCAGTTGTAACTCGAGGACTATCTGTATCTAAATGTGTGATACAAAAGCAAGTCATGTTAATTTATGTGGAGAGAGTAAAATAAAAAGACAGATATATTACAAGTTAAAATAATAAAAGATTATGGGTTGACAAATATACCATTCATTGATTCTAAAATTCACAATAAAAATATGAGCTAGAGAATGATATTAGTTTCGTTTTACTTGCAGTAGGTCTGCAGTGTCATTGTCAATGGAGCTGTTTTCTTAAAAAGGAGCTACTCAAACTAGGTAAAGGTTAGAAAATTGATCTTTTGAGGGTCACTCAGGAGAAGCTATTTGACAGGTAAGCATAAATGAAAGATCGGATAGAAGGAGAGAGGCTAGTATTGTTTGAAAAGCTACAATAAAGAAAGAATAAATGTACAATGCACAACAGAAGGAAGAGCTTATTTTACATAACAATTTATCAACCCAGCAGAATATTTTTTCCTTTAAACAGATGCTAACTCGACCCCTAATGTTTAGGTAACAGTGGAGTAGATAAAATTCTTAGCCTATTAAAGTTGTGTGAAACTTTAATTATTAAATTATTGAATTATTAGAAGATTTGAATTCAATGTGGTTTGATGAAGGAACCATTTATAATGAGACTGAATCATGGATCACAAAGTGGGAGGGGGAGGTTTGCATTTATTTGGCAAATACATGGATTTTTGCACAAACACATAAACACATGGCTTGGCCTATCAGGCTTGGCCTATCTTACCCTAACATCCAGAAATGCCTGCTGAATGGTTCTCTTTGCCCAAGAGAAATAAACAGAGTATAAATCTTTTTATAGAGCTTCTTCACTGCCCCTAGGGGTATAATTGCCTCTGATCTTTCAAAAAGTGCTCACAACTCTTTTTTCATTGATGTTTGGGCCATAAATACTAATAAATACCAAAAAATTTTTTATTTATTTATGTATTGAATTTATATTGCGACCTATTCACCCATGGCGACTCGAGACAGCTTACAGAATGTAAAACCATATTTAAAAAAAACAACAAAAACTAATAAAATGAATCAAACAAATTAATAAAGTACAGTAGAACAAAATCTGGAAAAAAAAATTCACACACCCCCCCAACTCCCACCCCCTGCCCTGACGACAGCAGATCACACAAGCCATTTGATGGGTTCCATTCCACTCTAGGTTTCCCAGGCCCACTGGCAGAACCAGGTCTTCAGTGCTTTCCGAAAGAGTATTAGAGAGGGGGCCATTCTAATCTCTGAGGGAATGATGTTCCAGAGAGAGGGAGCCTTTGATCGTCCCATGCATCTATTTCTTTTTAAAAAAAAATAAATTTTATTGAATATACACATTAAAACCATTGAATGTGGTGGTCTTCTTTGACATATATTTCTGTCAATACATTTTACATTTAGAAAGATAAAGAAGTTATGTATGTTTATATACATTTATATACATATATACATTTAATTTTTTTAATTTTTAAGTCTTTCTCATTGTTCCTCAGATGTGAGGTTCCTCATCTCTTCCCTATTTCACCTTAAATTCTTATTTCAATTTTATGAACTCGCTTTCATGTCCCTCCAGTAATAAAATTTATTCCATATTTTATTCATCTTGGTCCTTCAATTCTAATGTCAACCTATCCATTTTGGTGCATTGTAATATCTTATCAATCGTAATATCCTCACTAGGGATTTCACTTGCTTTCTAATTTTGGGTGAATATCATTCTTGCTGCAGTGATTACATGTGTGATTAGATAAGTTTCAACTTTGCTAAATTTCACTTCCATTATTCCCAATAAGAACATCTTTGGTTTGTACCAAATTTTTAGCCCCGTCATTTCCTCTAGCCATGATCAAATTTTGTACCAGAACTCCTGAGCATTTTTACAGGACCACCATTCATGATAGTAAGTGCCCTGTTCTTTCAAGCACATCCAACAATTGGGTGAATGGTTTCCATACATTTTGGCTAACCTAGCTGGTGGGAGATGCCACCTATAGAACATCTTATACAAGTTTTCCTGATATGATGTAGCTAGTGTAATCTTTTTGTTTCGCTCCCAAATTTGCTGCCATTAATCCAGATTTATTTTACGTCCAAAGTTCCTAGCCCAGATCACCATTGTTTCCTTGACTTGTTCTTTGTACATTTTGAAATCAGGTAAGTATCCATAAATTTTCTTTATTTGTTTAACCTCTTAGAGTTAACCTGTTAGAATTTTATCTAGTGCTGTGTTTTATAGATTGATTCCCCATTCTTTTTTGTCTTTTTTGTACCTTCACTGTATTTGAAGGTAGGGCCACTATTCCAGAGCTATTCCTTGTTGTTTTAATTCCAGTCTCTGTTTTAGTTAGCCCTCCTCATTTAAGATATCTTTATATGTAATGTCCTTTGTCTGGTTATATAAATTAGGATATACTATTGCTTCTAGTGATGATAGCCAGCCTGGTATTTCCATATAGTTTTGGAGTTTTATTTTATTCCAAATCAAAATTAAGGCTTGTCGAATTTTGTGCCTTAAAAAGTATTGGTGAGCCATATTTCTGCTGGACCACAGATATGTGTGCCAATGTTGTAGGTCATGTCTAAGTATAAAAGTCTTTTATTTTTTAGGTTGATCCAATCATTGATCCAGGTCAGAGCTTCCACCTGGTAGTATATTTCCCATTCTGGGAAGCCAAATCCCCCTCTTTCTTTTGCGTCTTACAGGAGCTTCAGTTTAATCCAGGGCCTCTTTCCCTGCCATACAAAATTTAGCATCAATTTGTTCAGATCTTTGAAGAATTTTTTAATCTAATTTGATCGGTATGTTTTGGAATAGGAATATAACTTTAGGTAGTATATTCATTTTAATTACTGAAATTCTTCCTGTTAGAGACAGTCTTAGGTTGTTCCAACTTTCTAGATCTTCTTTTATTTGTTTCAGTAATTTCTCATAATTGTCTTCTTTGATCGTTGAACAATGTGCTGAAATATTAATTCCTAGGTATTTTATTTTTTGGACTATTTGAATATCTAAATTTTTGGCTAAATTTTCTTTTTGTTTATCGGTCATATTCTTGGCTATAATTTTTATTTTGTCTTTGTTTATTTTCAGACCAGCTACCTTACCATACACCTCAAGCATTTCTATTAGTTTTGGGTCTGTTTGCTTGGGATCTTCCATAATAAACACAAGGTCATCAGCAAATGCTTGTAATGTGAAATTTTCTTTTTTGATTTTTAACCCTTTTATCTGAGGCTCTTGCCAAATTATCCTTGCTAAAACTTTCAGTGTAAATATAAATAAAAATGGTGAGAGTGGACAACCTTGCCTCATGCCTTTCTGTGTGTTAATTTGTCGCTTCTCCGTTTAATATTATTTTGACTTCTTGTTTGGAGTATATTGCCATGATTATGTTTAAAAACTTGTTGCCAGTGTCCATGTATTTTAATTGCTGTTATAGAAATGGCCAATTAACGTTGTCTAAGGCTTTCTGGGCATCAAGAAATAATAGTGCTACTTGACGTTTGCTGTGTGATTCATCAAATTTGAGGATATCCAGTACTGTCCTTATATCGTGTTTGGTTTGTGTTTTCAGCAGAAAGCCATTTTGGTCACTATGAATAAATTCATTTAGATAATTTTTGAGTCCTTCAGCTATAATCATTGTGAAGATCTTGTAGTCTGCATTCAGGAGACAAAATGGTCTGTAATTTTGGATTTGTGTGAGGTCTGTATCATCTTTTTGAATCAATACAATATTGGCTTCCATCCAGGATTTTGCTAATTTTGACAATAATAGGACTGCCTTAAAAACTTCCAATAGGTGTTGGCTCAGAATATTTTGTTTTTCTTTATACAACTCTGCTGGTAGTCTGTCTCGATCGGGCGCCTTATGGTTGTTGTTTTTTTTGTTTGTCGATTGCCTTGGTAATTTCTGACATTCTAATTTCCTCATTTAGCATTGTTTTTATTTCCTCAGGAATTTTTGGTAGTTCGTTTTTCTTAAACATGTCATGATCTTTCCTTCTGAGTGTCCTTCTTCCATATAAAGTTTCTCATAGAACCTCTGGGCAATTTCCTTCTTGGCCTTCTAATCATAATGCATCTTTCCTTCTTCATCCTGTAGTTTTTTAATCCTTTTTTTGTCTTTTTGTCTCCTTAGCTTCCATGCTAGCCATCTTCCAGGTTTGTTCGCGTTCTTGAAGAAGTTCTGTTTGGCTAATTTTAGTTGTTGTGCTAGTCTCTCTGCTTCTAGAGTGCTGAGTTTGTGTTTAAGTAGATCCATTTTAGTTTTCAAAATTTTGTTATTTGGTTCTTTCTGATGTAATATCTCAGTTTGTTTATAATCATCTTCCAGCTTTTCCTGATATTGTATTTTCACCCTATGTCTCTTAGCCATATAAGAGATTGCCACACCTCTCATGCAAGCTTTCGCTGTGTCCCAGAGGATCTGCAGGGATATGTCGTCTTGTTTGTTCACTTTAAAGAAAAAAACCATTTCGTTTTCCATCTTTAGTTTAAATTCCTTTTCCTTAAGGATTGCCCGTCGAAGAGTCCATCTTGGCATAGGCTTGTGTCCTTTCCATTGTAAACCTATGGGATTGTGGTCAGAGGTTGGTCTCTATATTAACTTCTTGGATTTCTGAACCTATTTCCTTCAAAATCCACACCATGTCTATCCTAGACCATGATTTATGCTGGTTGGAATAGTATGTATAATAGTTTCCCTTGTGGTTTCTTTCTCTCCAGGCATCCTTCAGATTTAAGTCTTTAGTCTTGTCAAAAAATGTTCTTGGTAGGATCCTTTTATTTCATTTTCTTGTATCATTACATTTATGGTCTCTTGGTTGTCAAGGCCTTGGTTCACATGCTGGCTAGTAGATGTTTTGACTAGCAACTAAGGCACCACATTCCTAAGGTTCCCCATCCTCCCCCCCCCCCCCCCCCCCCCCCCCCCCCGAATGGCAACCAAGAAACAAAGAAGCAAGCATGAGAAAGAATGCCTTGTTGAAGTTGTTTTGAAGGTTGAAAGGTTCCCCTTTACAATGTAAGGATGACCTGGAAAACAAAAGGGACGGGTGTAGAGTAAGATGCCTAAGGGTTAGGTAACCCCCTCTCCCTCATGTCTTCCTTGGGCTTTTGAGGGTTTTCCTCATGGAATTTATTAACTAGTCTCTCTGCCTTCACGTTCTTACTCTTTACTGAGGTGGTTTCTGACAAAGGGTAACCTTTCCATTGAACTAATTACTGCAGTTTCCCCTTGAATAATCTAGAATCTATGATTCAGTTAATATTTTAATATGTCTCCCCTCTACTACTACGGGACCAGGTGTGGCCCAGTCTACTGGTCTCCTCTATTGAATAACCTAGAGTCTAGGATTTGCTTAATTTTGTAATGTGTCTCCTCCTCTACTACTATGGGGCTAGGTGTGGCCCGGTCTACTGGCCTCATCTCTGAACTTCAGGCAGGCTTCAGCAGGCTGCTATGAAATATTGGATGGACCATACCTGGCAAGGAGGGAAGTTTCAACTCCACTGTAACTGGGTTGATTATTTTCACTATGGGGAAAGGACCTAAGAATTTGGAGCCCAGCTTCCTGGAAGGGAGCTTCAATCTGAGATACTTTGTGGATAAGAAAACTTTCTCCCCCGCTTGGAATGGCTTCAGAGGGGATTGTCTCTTAGGTTTTCTGAGGCTCTGCTGCTTTAGCTAAAGCTCGTTTTACATTTCCCCACACTGCCTGCAGTGTGCTTACCCACTTGGTCAAACTAACCAAGGGGGGTGGTTCCTGGGGTATTCTGGGATTGGGACAAAGTTCATCCTGTTTACCACCTTGAAGGGGGAAAGCTGCTGTGCACTGCATTATTATATGCCACCTCAGCAAAGGGCAGGAGATCCACCCAATTAGTCTGCTAATAGATAACATAGCATTTTAGATATTGCTCCACCATCGCATTAGTTCATTCTACTTCACCACTGATACTTGGATGAAAGGCTGAACTAAAGCCTTGGGAGGACCCAATTGATCTGATAAACTTCTTCCAGAATTTGGCTGTGAATTGGACCCCCTGATCTGATCTGATTCTCTTTGGTACTCCATGCAACTGGTAGATGTACTTCAGGAACAGCTTTGCCAACTTCTGGGCTGTGGGTAATCCTGAGCAGGGAATAAAATGAGCGTGCTTTGATAATAAGTCCATCACTGTCTAGATGACCTTGTTTCCATTGCTGGTTAGGAGCTCTATGATAAAGTCCATTGCAATCTCCTCCAAGGGTCAAGTTTGGCCACTGTTTGCAATAGCCCAGGCAGCTTCCTAGGTCTGGTCTTCATCGCTGAGCAAACGGTACAACTCCTGACATAGCTCTCAATGTCCTTTCTCATCTTCAGCCACCAGAATTGTCTCTCTACTAAATACAAGATCTTTAGGGATCCAAAGTGCCCACAGGCTTGGCATCATGGCTCCTCTGGAGGATAGGGAACATCAGGGTGCTTGGCATATACAATTTAGTCTGTTTCCATGCCAGTCCATCTATCTTTGCTAGTTAAGATTTGTTGGTGGTCCCTGAACCAAGGGTCTGTCCACAGCTCACTTCTTAGTTGCTGGGTCTGCTCATCACATTGGATGACCTTTGCCTGCTGCTGTCTGGTGTGTTGTCTCATGAGTGCCTGTGAATGCATGAGCTGGCTGGATGTGTGTGTGTGTGTGTGTGTGTGTGTAATAATGGAATGGACCACCTCCTGCTGCTGCTCTTGTATTGGGGCAAGCGAGAGAGGGCTCCAGCGAGAAAATATCTGGCAGTATCTGCAGCCTGAACAGCACAAGTGAGTCCAAGTGCTTTCACCATTGTCATGGCTGTGGACAAGCAAAGACATGGTGGGACAAAGTGGGTGGGTGGCCACAGGAGGCTCATGCCATGTGTGTAGCAGAGCAGAAAGATGATGTTGGATGGAGGGGGCCAAGCACGCAGGGCCTGTGGCATGGTACTGCCCCTGCCCCACCACATGCCTCATGCCTGCAACCCCTTCCAAACCCTTGTGAGGGTGTGAGCTGATTGCTGGTTGGGGAGATGGGCAAGAGGGGGAGTGGGTGGCTTCCCAAGTTTAAAATGAAAGAGACTGCTCTTGACTGAAAGTTACATCACAGCAATACCAGTCACAAGGGAATGGAGCTCTTTGTCCCTGCACTGGCTTCTCCTTGTCTGTGGGCTTCAGAAGCAGCCTAAGCCACCTGGAAAAGGGTGGTGAAGCCAAAGAAGCCTCCTGTGAGGTTCCAGGGGAGAACAAAACTCCTCCCCTGTAGAGCCCCAGGACTTTTTGAGCCCTCTATGCCAAGGAAGGAAGAAGAGGCATCCAAGATGGCTGCCACACAGCCAGAGATAGCTTCACAACTAAGAAAAGAGCTGGAGTGGAGCCAGTGAACAGTGTCTGGAACTGGGTGAGAAAAATCCTTTTTATCTAAAGTGCAACCCTGAGAAAAAGAAGATTCAGAAAAAAAGACACTCAGAACTATCATTAACGTGGTGATGTCCTAAAATTGTGAGTAAAATCAGATTTTAAAATGGAAGGGAAAGGAAGAAAACAAAAAACTTGCTAAATACAGAAAATTGGATTTTTAAATTGGACAAACATTGGCTGTGGATAGGCATTGTAAAATGCTGGAACTACCTACATAAAAAGTTAATATTACATTTACATCTTGGGATATTTGAGTAAAATTGAACAAGAAATAAGAAAGACAAGATAAAGTGAAAACTGATGTAAGAGTGCCATCTACTGTCAAAGGAAAGCACAATATATTCCCAAAATACTGGAAAGGCCTGGCGTTTGGAAATTTAAAAGGGAGAATAAGAAAACCTTCCTAACTAAAAAGACCCCTGAAAGTTTCAAAAAACTGAACTGAAATTGGAGAGAAAGTGAATTGGAGAGAGGTTCTACAAAGATTCCACTTTTGGATTATCCAGAAAAATAGACTGATTAACCTGGGGATACAAAGACTCCTGGACATTGGACATTGAATTCTTTGTTTGAGAAGTGGTTTTGGTTTGAATAAAAGATTGCTGGATTATTGGACAAAAATAAATAAAATAAAGACAAACATTATTGGAATTTGGGAAGAAATTATGTCAGAAATTCAGGATATGAAGGACATTTTGACAAGAAGATATGAGGAAATTCTGAACAAAATTCAGAGCACAGATGAGCTGGAAATTAAGACCCAAATGACAAAGAGAAAACAGGATGTCCAGGAAGAGGAGGAGTTAACTGAAAAAGCAACTGGAAAAACAGAAAAGACAAAACAACAGACAGAAAGAAATGACAAGGAGATAAAAAGAAAAATGACAATGATTGATGGTATGAATCAGGGGTCTTCAAACTTGATAGCTTTAAGACATGTGGAATTCAACTCCCAGAATTCCTCCTCCAGTCATGTTAGCTCAGGAAATCCACAAGTCTTAAATTTGCCAAGTTTGAAGACCCTTGATATAAATCAAGGGGAGAATATCTTAAGGGAAGTTTAGCGGGAATTGGAACTGCAGGGAGTTTTCTTTGGGAAAGAGACAGGGGTAAGAGTAGATAACTCAAAAATGAGACAATGGAAATGGGTAGAGAAGGAAGAAATGTTTAAGAGGATGGACCAAGAAGTGGCAGCAGATAGATCTAAATATCCAAGAGAGGAGTATGGGAAACAAGCCAAGAAATGAATAATTAAAGTTTGAATGCAAGTGAGAGGTGATAGATAATAAAAAATGGCTAGAAGTTAGAGAAAGGGGGATTAATGGAATATATACTTTTACGTTATAAGGTGAATTAATTACAAGAGACTTTAGAATTTCAATGAGGGTAATTTTGAATATGATACATCAAATAATCAAACAATTGAAAAATATAACTTAACATAAATATGGGTATTATTAGTTATATAAGATTGTTGAATGTAAGAAATATGAATATTAACATTCTATTTGCAGACAAAAGAATGCTATATAGAATTTGAATGACATAAAAATAACATATTGAAATATTGAATAAGAGAATGAAAGATTATAATTTGATAAAAAACAACTGTATCATTATTAGAATTATATAACTTGTAAAAATGTAATTATGATTAATATTATTTTATTTGTATTAAATAAGTTGTAAAATGTGATTAGAAAGGGGATATTTTTAAAATATAATAGTGGCATAATTAAAAATCAGAAAGGGGATAAATAATGGAAGATTATAACTCAATATATATTGGTGAATTATTATTAGAATTACATAAGTTTCTAAAAGACTACAGATATGATTGATAATATTTTATTTGTAGTAAAAAGAGGGATATTTAGAATATGAAGATTGATACAAAAATAAGATATTGAAATGGTGAATAATCAAAGAAAATATGTGTATTAATATGAAACTTTATAAGATTGTCAACTGTATTGAATATGAAGAATATTGTCTTATTTATTTTAAAATGTAAGACACTCTGGTAAAAATGTAAGACACCACTGTTCACATAATAATATGTTTGTAAAAAACAAGAAAAAAATTATATACATGGAAAGAGACTGCTCTGGGGAGAAACAGGGAGATCCTGTAAATCAACCTGTTGCCTGCGTTGAAGAGCAGATATTCCCTTCCTGGAAGGAGAGGGAGAGGGAGGGAGAGAGGAAGGGGGAGAGAAATGAGAGCAGAACAAATACAGCCTGTAAAATGAAGTCATCTCTGTAATGTTTCCCATGATGTGCTGCCAACTCAGCACATGAGCAGGAAATCTCAGCTCTGTGTGCTCATGCCAGACAGTGCTTTTCCTCTTTGCTTGATCATGGCCATAATGGGGCAGGCAGCTGTGCAGTGCATCTGTATTGTGCCCCCCCCCCCTGTGCCTCTGTGTGCTGCCACTGCTGTTACCATGAGGATGAGCCTACTGTGGCCAGCCACCCACTCCATTCCACTGTCTTTCCTTACCTGCACCTGTGATGGAGCAGGCGGCCACACAATGCATCTGGATCATGTGCCTCCCTAGGTCCTAGGTGCCTTTGTCTTTGCTTGCTGTTGGTACCACTTCCATAAGGATGAGCCTTCCCATAGCTGCCCACCCACTTCATCCCACAGTCTCTTTGCTTGCCCATGGCCACAATGTGGCAGGCAGCCACATGACACATCCCCCCTACATCTGCCGCTGCCTGCTGCCTGAGGGGCTGGCCCGGCTGTTACAGTGCTCAAACTTACCTGGGTTGCACAGACTGCATGGGCCCAGAGTGCACTGGCTAAGGGACTGGAGGGCTGCAGCTGTTGCTGGACTTCGTTGGCCCCCATATACTCAACAGCTCTTGTGTGTATGTAGGATGGGGTGCCCAGCCAAGCTAATCATCCTGATATGATGTTTCCCTGAAAATAAGGCCTAATGTGTCTTTTGGAACCAAAAATATATAAGAGTGGAGAAACATGGTATGCATAATAACAACAGAATCTTCATCAATTGAGAAGAAAAACAACTGGGAAATTGGGAAAAGAGGCATTTAAGGACACTTACTGGAAACAACATAGACGTTCAATTAAAATCATTTTTTCACATTTAATTTCCAAAATATAGCTCTTTCTTTGGACTCAACTGATTTTCTGAATCAACCCAATGTAGATGTCAAATTCTTATATCAGTATGAAATCAAATGTTTGAACTTTTTTAACAATCGGAATAGAAAGGATTGCAAATCTTGAGCATTTCTCTCATTATTACATGGAATGAGCTATAGAGCGGAAAGAAATTGATTATATTTATTTTTATGGACTAAATTTTAGCAAGTGAATATATCAAATTAAATAGGTCACTTCTTTACACCTCTTTTCAAAACTCATTTTGCAGTGATCTTTAAAGGTCAAGGTATTCTATGGATAAGTCATGCAAGCCAATAATATAGTTATTATGAGCTTTATTTTGAGACCTAAAAGGGCTCTTTTCCCAGTTGCCCAGTAGTTTTTCTTCTCAATTGATGAAGAGTCTGTTTACTTTCTTCAGTATATGGAAAAAATGTGTAGGAAAAGTTACAAGGCAAAAATTGATCGGAAAGCTAAAAGAAATTCCCTTCTTAATTCATGAAATAAGAATCACAAGTATTCTAGGACAATAAAATAAAGACATAGTAGAAAAGAAAAAACAAGACACACTGATGGTATTATCTACCATATTTGGGTAATAAAACCTGCAAGCAAACAACCCAGAAAGCATCAAAAACACTACAAATGAGCAAATTTTATTAACTTATTTATCGTATTTTTAACTGCCCATATCCCTCACAGAAAGACCATGGATGGTGTACAATAAAATATTAAAATATAAAATATAAAAAAAGTTAAAATGTAAAAAAGGCAACAATATTTAGAATGCTATTAAAAATTAATTGAAGGGCAAATGTAGGACTCTCAAGGCACCAACCAGTTAGTTCTTTGGGCTTCAACATGCCATGTTTTTATTTCTTTCTGGAAGACCAGGAGGATGGGGGGGGTCTTATCTCCAAGGGACAAATTCCACAAGATAGCCCCCTACCATTTGTGGATCTTGCCACCCCTCCCACCATTCCTGGAACTTCCTGCCCCCCCCACCATTCCCAGATCTTGCCGGCCCCCCACCATTCCTGGATCTTGCTACACCCCTCCTGACTGTCCCTGGGCTCGGCTGGCTGGCTTCCCCACCAGTGTGACCCAGGGGTGGGATTCAAATTTTTTACTACCAGTTCTGTGGGCGTGGCATGGCAGGGGAAGGATACTGTAAAATCTCCAGTCAGAGGTGGTATTTGCCAGTTCTCCGAACTACTCAAAATTTCTGCTACCAGTTCTCCAGAACTGGTCAGAACCTGCTGAATACCACCTCTGGTGCAGCCCCATCCAGGGCAGTGGCACTGGCTGCGGCCTAGCTAGCTGCCCCCCTACGATCCCTGGGCTCAGCTGGTTGGCTAAGCCACCACGCGGTGCTCTCCCAGGTCTCCCTACCACATGGCAGCTGGTGGAAACGAAAGGAAGTGAGTGGTAATGATGACAACGGCACTTCTGCAGGCAACAGAAGGCAGCCCCAGGCCGAAACATTCCACCCGCCCTCACCATTGTCAGCCCCGCTCGCTTCTCCTGGGGGACGAAAGGAAGCAAGCAGCCACAATGGCACTGCTGTGGGAAGGGGAGGCAGCTCCGGGCAGGAACATCCACTTGCCCTCACCGCTGACACCATCGCCACTGCTCACTTTCTTCTGTGCATAATATTGCTGTTTTGAACACAGCCAGGAGCAGAATTTTTTAAAGAGGTGCTGTCTTCTCTCTTCTCTTTCTCATTCACTTTTAATGTGTGTATATACTGCACATGTATATGTTTTTACTACATGTTGGCTCCAAAAAATGTACTTTTAATACTTTCTGCATGCAGAAAAAAATAATGATGCTTGTACAATCTGCTTCAAATGATTTGCCTAAAATGTGTTTTAAAAAGTTTTGTCTCTTCAGAACTCTTGCCAAGAAGAACTGCAGGGACTAGTCTAGGAAGTTCCCAGACTCAAAGGTCAGCACATGTGACAATGCTTATCAGATTTTGGCTGATCTTGAAAAATGTAAGGAGAGCTAGCCCTGGTTAGAATTTGAGAACCAGGAGTTCTGTCTAAATGTTTTAGTTCCCTAGACTGGAAAGTAAAACAAAGTCCCAGGCACAATGGAAAATCATTTATGTGATCTGACACAATGTCAGCTGAAGGAAGCCATCCTTATTCAAATATGAAGAGAAATTCAAGCAGATGCTAAACTTGTTCTAAAATCATTCTCATTCATATTATCCATTAAAATTGTAGAACTTCTTCATCAGCTCATTTGCTTTTTGCACTGACATTTGCAAATTCTTTTTTTTTAATGTGTAAATCTCAGAAATGAACATAAGGGATTTAAATGGAGTTTACAACTCAGCTTGAAAGGATTTCATGCTGCCATATTCCGGAAAGCAAGCTGTGATGTTTTATTAGTAATTTTTTTGTTTACTTATTTCTGAGACTTGACAAAAATAAACATTGAGGATTTCAGTATTAAATGTTACAAAACTATTAGTATTGTAGAATCACACAATTTAGCACAAGCTTGAAGACATCCTAAGGACATGGCTGGCTGACAAACATGTCAACATAATATCATAAAGTATTGCTATTATCACTAATATAGTCCCTCTTGTTTCAAAAGTAAATAGAATTATGCCTTGCATATGAAACAGTAAAAGCAGCATATATTTTTTTATTTTAGAATGTAGAAGCAATGAGTTCATCACAATTGTTAAATACTTCTTAGGGATAATCATATTCTTTCTAAAACTAGAGAAGGGAATGCTGCATATACTGCCATGAACTCCTGGAGGAAAATGTTGAATAGAACTCTAAAAAGTGAATAAATCTACATTAATTCTCTCCATTGTATACCCAGACTGCATTTTTTTTAAAAGAGAGAAAAAAGAATTACATGCTATTCTTCTCTTTTGCCACTGATAGAATTCTGTTCCAAATTTGTCAGCACTGAAATTAACAATAGGAATGATATGACCATGGTAAAAATAGAGTAAAGCTGTAATCTCATGGATGTTTATGTTAGAAAAGAAATAAATTCTATTGAATTTAGCACCGCTAACATACTACTATATATGTATACGACTGCCTAGTTTATGGCTTATGTTCTTCATATACTTTTGGATTTTTAGTAGGTATATAATTCATGGATTGGAGAAATCTGGATGGCCACAAGGTGTCAGCCAAGAAATAAAGCTCTTTTTCTTGCCATCTAGTGGCTTGTCTGAAGTATGCAGTCCATATATGGTACCTCTAATTTCATTCTAAATTAACATAATACAGAGGTAAACAAACCCTATTTGACAAAAGAGAGAAGGTTGAGAATTATGCTTACTATTTCAGCTTGCTTTTTTAATTTTGCTTTTTGGAGAAGTTTATAAATATTTCTTTAACTTGAACTGCAGAACCTAGAAATATTTGGGCTGCAAAAATTTGTGATTAGCCTTACATGGCAGAAGTATGCATCTCCTTGGTTGGGTACAAATTAGGATAGAAAATGGATATCCAAAGAAACAAAATTTAAGAAAGAGAAATAAATTGTACATACTTTGATTGATAGGCTAAGCTATAACACTATTTGAGCTCTACAATATTTATTATTTATTTGTTTCCATTTATACGTTCATCCAACTAACAAATGTGATTCTGCATGACTAACAATAATTTTAAAATACAATGTAAAGACAATATAACAAAAACATGAGTTCTCAACTAAAAAGAAGTGACTCTGGAAAACAGTACAATTAGAAGGCCCCAACAAAATTATTACTTTATTTGGCATCAAACAGAACTTAAAATAAAGAAATAATAATTTTTTAAAAAGCTTATAAAAAGGTGCATAATCTTGGCTGTAAGCAAATTGCATGCATCTATAATTATTCAAGATCCTACATGGTAAAATCCCACATAAATGAATTTGCATAATCATCAAGTATTTATGAAAATAAGTGAAGATGGTAAGAAGTGTGTCAATATGCTCTTTTTCTGAAGTTAACAGTTGTACTTTTATTCTTCATTACAAAAAAAAGGAGATGGGTACCCATGGCACACATTTTAAAGAAATACACTACTATTCTAGGCATGTGGTATGTTTGTCTTCATTCATTTGTTCGTTCATTCATCCATCCATCCATCCATCCATCCAATCCTGCCTGCCTGCCTGAACAATATTTGTTTTCTTTCCTTTTTTCTAACATACTCAGAATCAAATAAGGGCAAAAATTAGGGACAAAATCTAACTATCATCCCTACCCACTAAAGAAAAGTCCCTCTACAAGATGGGTCATTCAGAATTGTAATAAATAAATAAATGTAAAGTGTGGTAACTTTGCAGTCTTATACAGGTTTTAACTTTTAAGAAAACATATAGACAAATAATATTAACTAAGTTATATTGTGTAATGTTTGTTTCCTCTTAATTGGCATAATTTTTCATTATTTTATTTATTTATTTATTTTTGTCAATTGCTTACAAGATAATAGGTATAAGTAAAAACATAGTTATGAATACATGGATACATATAAGAAAAATAAAAAAATAAAAGAAGCAATAGGACAGGGACGGTAGGCACGTTGGTGTGCTTATGCACACCCCCTACAGACCTCTTAGGAAAGGGGTGAGGTCAATAGTAGACAGTCTAAGGTTAAAGTTTTTGGGGTTTGGGGAAGAAGCCACAGAGTCAGGTAGAGTATTCCAGACATCGATCACTCTTGCTGAAGTCGTATTTCCTGCAATCAAGTTTGGTGCGATTAACCCTGAGTTTGTATTTATTGTTTGCTCTTGTGTTGTTATGGTTGAAGCTGAAGTATTCATTGACAGGTAGGACATTCCAATGTATAATTTTATATACTATACTTAGATGGGACCAAAGGCAGCGTAGTTCTAGGTTTTCTAGGTCTAGAATTTCAAGTCTGGTGACATAAGGTATTCTGCAACGAATAGAGGAGTGGAGAACTTTTCTTGTGAAATATTTCTGGACTTTCTCAACTGTGTTAATATCAGATACGTAATGTGGGTTCCAGACTGATGAGCTGTATTCGAGTATTGGTCTAGCAAACGTTTTGTATGTCTAGTTATTAGTGTAATATTACCAGAGAAAAAGCTACATAAGATTAGGTTAACAACTCTTAATGCCTTTTTGGCTATGTAGTTACAGTGGGCTCTAGCACTTAGGTCATTAGAGATGAGTACTCCAAGATCCTTGACAGAGTTTGGATAATCAACAAGGTCTTACTATTCAGCCTGTATTTTATTTTCTGATTTTTTTTGCCAATATGTAGGACAGAGCATTTATTTGTTGAGATTTGAAGTTTCGGGTTCCAAATTCAATTTATATTTGTAATCTCAAAAAGCCATCTCTGTATTTTCTTCCAGTATTTTTTGACCTCTATACATTGCCACCAAAAACGTTCCTTTCTTTTGTTTGCACTTCCAGCATTCTGATTTCAAGATTGGATACATTTTCGCCAGTCGTGCTGGTGCTAAGTGCCATCTACAAAACATTTTATATTGATTTTCTTTGAATGCCATCGACAAAGTCAACTTCCAGTTCTCGGCCCAAGTCTTTTCCTACTCATCCAAATTTATATTATGACCCACATTTCTCGCCCAGGCAATCATTGGTCCCTTAACAATTAGCTCCTCTAGCTCTACCTTCAGAAAATAATTATATGTTCATATTATAAATTTTATATCCTTGCCTGTCAAGGATTTGGTCCAATTTTCGTAAATCTCTATCTATCCCTAGCTCCTTTACATCTTTCTTAAATTTAGTTTGAATTTGCAAATATACCCACCAGTCTAATATTATCCTTTTTTCTTTTAGTTTATCCAGTGTTTTTAATTCCCCCTTTTTATCTACCAATTCTTTATATCTAATCATTTTTTTAGTGTCCCTTGTATTTGGATATAATATAGCTTATATAGCTTCCATAGGTGAGATCCAGTTTGGTCTTTTCAAATAATACTTTTTTTTTATTTTCTCCCATGTTTGTAAAAGTGAGTCCCTTATCAAATGTCTATGGAAATAGGAGTGGATCTTATTCTTTTTATCCCGTAGAAAGGCATGCCACCCAACTTGGAGGTCATGACCTTCTATCGCCCAAATTCTTTTATTTTTTAAGTTTATCCACTCCTTAACCCATAGTAAAATTGCTGCTTGATGTTTCCCATTTTGGGAGTCCAAGGCCGCCTCTGGTTCTACTATCTCGTAGTGTTTTCAATTTTATTCGTGCTTTTTTCCCCTTCCATATAAATTTCATTACCGTCCTATCTAATTCCTGAAAAAAATTCTTATCCAATTTTATAGGTATTGTTTGAAAACAGTATAATAGTTTCAGTAGTATGTTCATTTTTATGGCCGCTATTTGGCCTAATAGTGATAGTTGTAATTTTCCCCAATTGGCCAGATCTTTCTTTATCTGTGAAAGTAATTTCATATAATTGTCCTCTTTTATGGAAGAGCATCTTCCTGTTAACCAAATTCCTAGATACTTAAGTTTTTTGACATTTTGTAGCCCCAATTTCCTGTCCAATTGTTGTTGTTTTTTTACTTTCTATCAAGTTTTTGGTTTTTACTCTTGTTTTATCTTTATTAATTTTTAGTCCTGCTACTGCCCCATATTCTTCTAATTCTTTGATTAGATAGGTCCCTGACTCCATTGGATCTTCCACAAAAAACACTAAGTCCCTCCGCAAACGCCTGTACTTTATATTCTTCTTTTTTGCTCTTCAGTCCAATTATCTCCTTTCTTTGTCTAATCTGATTTAAAAGCACTTCGATGGCCAAGATAAAAAGCAGAAGCGACATTGGACATCCCTGCCTAACACCTTTCATAAACTTAAAGTTTTCAGTAATCTCCCCATTTATAATTACCCTAGCTTTTTGGTTCAAATAAATTGTGCCAATCATTTTCTTGAATTTAGATCCAAATCCGATATTTTTGACCTGTTGGATCAAGAACTGCCAGCTGAGATTGTTGAAGGCCTTCTGAGCATCCAAGAAAATCAACGCTGCCTGCTTTCCTGGGTGGGCCTCATAATATTCTAATACGTTTAATACTATCCTTATATTGTTCCTTATCTCTCTAGAAGGTAAAAAACTGTTCTGGTCAATATGAATAAGTTCATTTAATATAATTTTTAGTCTTTCCTACATTATTGTTGTGAATATTTTATAGTCTGTGTTCAGGAGTGAGATGGGTCTATAATTTTTAATCTGTTTGTGATCTAAACCTTCTTTAGGAATCAGTGAGATATTCGCTTCTCTCCATGAAATCGGGTAATTTAGCAAAGTCTAATACCTCATTGTACACATCTAACATCACTGGTTCAAGACATTCATAAATACATTTATACAGTTCCACTGGAAGACCATCCGGCCCTGGCGTCTTATTATCTTTCTGCCTTTCAACCGTCCTTTTCAAATCCATCACTGTTATTTCTTTATTTAATATCTCTTTCTGTTCCTCTCTAATTTCTGGGAGACCTTTCCTTTTCAAATATTGTTCTATAATCTCAGGGTTTATCCCATCCTCCCTATATAGTTGTTCAAAATATTTTTGTACTATTTTCTTTTTCTCAGTCATTCGATATTCTAATTTTACATCATCATCCTCCAATTCTTGTATCAACCTTCTTTCTCTTTATGATCTTAATTTATGGGCTAATCATCTCCCTGGTTTATTTGCATGTTTGAAAAAATTCTGTTTTGCCCTTTTCACCTCTTTAACTCTCTCTTCCTGATTTATAATGCCTAGTAAGAATCATCTCTCTCCTCAATGTTTCATCTTGTGGTTTTTTTTGTAATCTACTTTCTAGGTCTTTAATCTCCTCCTGTAATTTATTCTGATTTTGCCATCTTTCCTTATTCCTTTTCGCTGTACATGCTGTTACCAGCCCCTTCAAGACTGCCTTTGCTGTATCCCATAAATTCTGTAATGTTGTTTGCTCCACTGTATTTTCCTTTTTAAAAAGTTCCATTTCTTTCTTAATTTTCTCTACAAAATCTTTCTCCTTTAAAATTTAGGGATTAAGTATCCACCTTCCACTCTTCCTTTTCTTTCCTTTCCAAGTTATTTTAATGGGTTATGATCAGACCATACATTTGTCATAATCTCTATCGAACCTAGTTGGTTTCCTAGTTCTGCACTCATCCATGCTATGTCTAATCTAGACCACGATTTGTGTGGGTTAGAGTAGAACGTGAATTCTTTTTTCCCCAAATTTATTCTCCTCCACTGATCTATCAGATTTAGTTCCTGTGTCATATTGAAAAAGGATCTGGGCAAAATTTTACCAGCCAAGGTTCTTTACATTACTAAAATAATCCTTCCTTATATCTACTACTGCATTAAGATCTCCCACAATGCATACATTATCTTGTCCCATCTCAACGATTCTCTCATGTAAATCCTTATAGAATTGACTTTGGTTGTCATTTGGCGCATACACTGTAATAACATTGGCTTGTACCCTACTTCAAGTATCAAAATTCTCCCTTGTGGGTCTACATATCTTTCTACTGCCTTAATTTCTTTTTTAACATATACCGCTATCCCTTTCTGTTTTTGATCTGCCAGGGCTACAAATAACCTTCCTAATTTAGGATATTCTAAACATTTCCAGAATTGTTTTTTAATATGAACTTCTTGCAGGCATACTATTTCTAATTTCTGTTTGGCTAATCTAGATAGTATCTGTTTCCTTTTAATGGGTGAGATTAGACCATTTATGTCTAATGATAATAGCTTCATTTCTGTTTCCATCTTTCTACTTGTGGGATATTATCTGTCTTCTGTTAATTCTAGTATTTCTTCGCAGGTGTGTTCTTAATCTTCTTCCTTCCATCTCCTCCTTGTTCTCTCCTTATTCTAGGCCTCCTATATCTTGCTGTTGTTCTTCTTCTTGGCTTTCTGCCTCTTAGCTCCTCTCTGCCGCTGCTTTCTTCTTCTGTTCCTCCAATCTCCTCATAGAAATCTTGTGCCTTGTCTAAGTTATCTATCTTTTCCTGCCATCTTACCAACAAGCCTTCTGGAATTCACCATCAAAACATTATGTTCTTCTGGATAAGTTGTGTTGCCAAAAACTTATAGTCTTTTCTCTGTTCACGCACCTTCTTGGGAACCTGCTTCAGGGTTTGCACTTCTTTATCTTTATAAACCAAAGGTTCATCTCACATTATCTTATATATTATATCACATACTTGTTTCCTGGCAAATCACATGTGGACTTCCCTGGGTAACCTGTTACGTCAAGTGTAACTCATTTGAACTCTATAGGCCTCATCGATTTCTACCAGGATCTCAAGGGTCTCCCTTTGTAAAGCTGGCGCAAGTAATTCTACCATAAGTGCATTCAGATCTTCATATCTACTTTTAATGATATTTTGAAACCTCAAGTAATAGGCAGCGCAGTCCATCTCTAGGTGGATAATCTGTTCTAATCTTTTATTTATTGTCATCATCCTGTTGTCCATTAGTTCCAATTTCTTTTCATTTTGTACTGTTCTAAGTTTCATCTCTTCTAGTTTCTGCTCATTCTTTTGCATTGTTTGCTGTATAGTATCAACTTTGTCTTCTAATTTATCAATATTGCCTTTCAATTCCATATGATTTTGAGAAATATTCTCTTGCATTTTTATCTGTTGTTCTTGCATTTTAAGCATGGTTTCTTGAATGGTCATTAACGAAGCCTGTATTGTTTGCATATTGGCTACAGTTTGTTTTTCTGCCCCTGATATTCCTTCAATTGCCTTTTGACCGGCAGGTGATGTAATTGTCAATGTTGGACTAGATGTTGTCTTCTTTGCCATTCTCCAGGCTGATGTCATGGCACTTGTCTTATTTTCAAGCTCTATTTATTTCTACCTATTTTATTATCTCCTTTACAATATATTTTAAACTAATCTCTTACTTTCAATTTATTCCTTCTTCTTTTCAAATCTCTTTATTATAATTATATAGAATTAGCACCACTTGTTATCCCTTTCTCTATCTCAAAGTCAATATCACTATGTATCTAACAATATCCTACTCAGACAAAGCCCTCTTGCCTTTCCTGATGCACAAAGTATTAAATTTATTCTTTTTTTCCTTTTATTTAAAATAAAAGGGGGAATCTAATTTCCATTTATATATAATCTCCTAGATATACACTCCCTTTAACCTCTTATTATTGTAATCAAAACTTATTTATCACTATATTTCCTTAGTTCAATATACAATACTTAATCAAAGTAATTATAACCTCAAATATCACCCCAATAGAGAAGATAACCCCCCCTTTTAAATTTCTTAATTCTCTTTTAACTTAGAGCAGTAATCCAGTAGTCAGGTATTTATCAATTGAAAGATCTATATCTGCATGTATCTCTATATAGCTTACTCAAACACCCCTTTTTCTATTTCTTTCTATACACAATGTATTGTCCTTTATACAATAAAAGAGGGGTCAAGGTTTAGATTCTCTATACTCAGTACAATATATATTCTTCTTGAACTCTTAATATTCTACTCTAAGATTATTTATCACTACGTTCCTTAACCCAATAATCCTATTTAGTCAAGATAACTATACCATCAAGTTATTTCAAATTAAAGAAGGAGAAAGCCTCCTTTTTGATTTCTTATACCCACAATCTCCTTAAGACAGTGCTCTAATAGACAAATACATTCAAATCATACAGGTCATACAGATCATGTTAATCATATAAAGCAAACTTATGTTTCAATACCAGCCTATTTTGTTATCTTTAAAATTTACAGTTCATACATCTCACTCAAAGATTTCCTTTTCTTTTCTCTCCAATCTCACCATCTCGGTCCATTAGAGATGAGTACTCCAAGATCCTTGACAAAGTTTGGATCGTCAACAAGGTCTTGACTATTCTGCCTGTATTTTATTTTCTGGTTTTTTTTGCCAATATGTAGGACAGAGCATTTATTTGTTGAGATTTGAAGCTGCCATTTGTTTGACCATTCTGATACATAGTCAAGGTCTTTTTGAAGGGTAGCCGTATTGTCTGTGGTGTTGAATAGCTTTACATCATCAGCGAAGAGAATGCAGTTGCTCTTAATATGATCACAGAGGTCATTTATGTAGAGTATGAAGAGAGTTGGTCCTAGAACACTACCTTGGGGGACACTACTGTTGACAGGTACAGAATTTGATAGGATGCTCCCAATTTTGACCATTTCTAGTCTGTTTGACAGGAATGCTTCTATCCAGTTATGCAGGTGTCCAGAGATACTGTAAGATTTTAGTTTTACGGGCAATGTTTGGGAGAAGGCGGAGCCACGTTGCTGCGATACAGCTGCAATCTTGGGGCTCTGAGATTGCAGCTGATATCTTCGTCCCTGGTCGGTCCTATGGATCTAAATCGTCCCGTAGAGACGATGATTGTAAGGGGCGCGTTCTGCTGATCCCAGGGACATCGCAAAGTCCCTGGCTGATCCAGAAGAAGCCCTTTTACCATCGGCGGAGAGGCAGCCCCCTTGGCTGCTGAAGCTGTGGCAGCTCCGGAAGAGAGAGAACGTGCATCAGCTGGTGAGAATTTTTTTTTTTGGGAATTCAAGGACACTCTAAAATGAGAAGAATCCTGTAAGACTTAGGACAAAAACTGATGGAACTGATTTAGCGGCAATTTCTTAGAGAGAATGTCAAATTGAGGCTTGGCTTTTTACTTTTACTTTTGTTTTCATTGAACTTCTATTGTGATCTAGTAACTGTAACTAGACTGGTTTCTCCTTTTATATTTATCTAATTCTTCTTTCTTTTTTCTCCCTTTTGAGAATAGAGGCTCCCTTTAGTAATTTTTTTTTCTTTTAAATATATATATATACATGTATATTTCCCTCTTTTTCCTAGGCTTTTTGGGGAAAGAAGGGGGAGTGGACTAAAGAAACTTTGTAACACTGCCAACTAGAGGCCTGAAAATACTTTATTGAAAGTTGAAAAAGCTGTGAAGGAATTCTTTCTCAAGGACACTGGAACTTGATTAGATAGAGGGAAGAACACCGGAGAATGTTTTAACAGGTGTTCTTTGAAACTTCTATTATTGAGTGCTTGAAGTTTGGCTTTGGAATTTGTGGAGAAGCCATAATAAGAGCCTTGGATAACTAAATAAGATGCAGTGTGTTCTTTTTCTTATCTTTCTTTAGCTGTTTCATCCCTCCTCCTCAATCCCATAGTATTTTGTAATATTTGTATATTCTATTTTCTTTTTTTTTTTGACTTTATTTTTAATTTTTAAACTTACTTTTTTTTTTTTTAAAGGGAAAGCCTCAGAATAGCTTTTCTTTTTCCTTTTGTTTATTGGGATTTTTGCCTTTTCTATTTTTCATTTTCATTTTTTATTTATTTTTATGGTTATTTTTTTTTATTTTTTGAGATTCTACAATTGGACTAGGGTGTGAAGAACCTGAAGAATTCTTTCTTTTTCCTTTTTTTTTTTGATCATTGTTTTTTTAATATTATTGGGTCTTACTCTCTTTTTTTTTACTATTCTTAATTTTTATTTTTGAATCATAATTGGTCATCTTACAATAGGATTAAGGTCTAGAAGAACCTGAAGAATCTCCTTCTTTTTTTTTCTTTTTAATCTTCTTTTTCTCCCTCTCTTTTTAATCCTGGACTCTTTATTTTTTATTGGCTTTTTTAAAAATGTTTTTCTTCTTCCCAATTGGATTATAATTGGCTACCCTACTGATTGGATTAAAGGAGCTTAAAGATCTTGAGTTATTCAAATGAGTAAGAAAACTTTACCTTCTGGCAGTTCAACTTCTGCTCCTGCTTCTCCATCAACTGGAGGACGACTATCAATAATGGCGAAGCAAGATAAAGTACAAATGGATCTATCAACGATTATACAAGGAATACAAGAACTCAAAATAAGCATTGACCAAAGAACAGAGAGTATTGAACAAAGAATTGCAAAGACTGATGAAAAAATTGAAAACTTTCAACAGATGATGGCAAAACAGGAGGAGAGACTCCAAAAAATCGAGGAGAAAGATAAACAAAGAGATGAGACAATTGGAAATATTGTTAGCAAATTAACAACGGTGCAACAAGATATAAATGGGATGTTGAAGTGGGAGATGGATAGGTCAGAATTTTATCTCAGATTTCAAAATATTGAGGAAGAAAAAGGACAGGATTTGGTGGCTGTAATGATAGAAATTCTGGCTGGAGCCTTGGAGATAACAGAGGAAAAGATGATGGACGGAGTAGATGAGATATATCGTGTTTTTACAAGATATGCAATGAGGAATAAGCTACCAAGGGAGATTCATGTCAGATTTACTAAGAAGACTATTAAAACACAAATATTACAAGTCGCAAGAGATAAGGGGCTGAAATATAAAGGTAAAGAGATTATGGTTTTAAAACAAGTCCCCAGAAGAGTGAGAGAGATGAGAAGAGAATATCGATTTTTGACCAAAAAATTATTGGAAAAAGACGTGAATTATAGATGGTTGATCCCAGAAGGATTAATGTTTATATGGCAAGAACAGAGACACAGAATCGACTCAATTGAGAAAGCAGAAATATTCCACAACAAATTTTTTGGAAGAAGAGAAATAGAGACAGAAAAAGAAACCTTTGCAATTGAGCCTCAAGAAGACCAGATGAGATCGGGGAAGGAAGAAGGTGCGGTAGATGGACAAATGGAGACCAAAGAACAACGTGAAGTAAGATCCACAAGAACTGTTAGACCTAAATATAAAACATAACCATGGAGGAAAAAAAATTGATTTCTATGAATATAAATGGATTGAATTCAGCTATTAAAAGAAGAAAAATCTTTCATAAATTAGAGAAGTTAAAATTTGAGATAATTTGCCTACAAGAAGTACATATTAAAAAACAACATCAACGATTATTGGTAAGACCAAAACTGGGGAAAATTTTTACTTCCTTGACTAACTGTAAGAAAAGAGGAGTGGTCCTGTATATTAAAGAAACTATTGTAGCAAAATTGGTTTATACTGATGAAGATGGAAGAGTATTAATGGTTGAAATAGTGGATAACAATATAAAAATATTACTTGTTGCAATCTATGCTCCGAACGATAAACAAGAAGAATTTTATAAAAAGTTACATATGAAATTAATTGGACTGGACCATGTCAATATAATTATGATGGGAGATCTTAATGGAATTGTAGATAATAAATTGGACTATACAGCGACAGCATTAAAACAAAATAGAAAGACTCTCCCTAAATCCTTTTTTAAAATGGTAGATGAATTAAATTTAAAAGATATATGGAGAGAAAGAAATGGTAAAACGCAGCAATATACTTTTTATTCAAATAGACATTTATCATGGTCCAGAATAGATATGATTTAGACCTCATCAGAACTAATATCTAACATTCAAGAAATAAATATAGAAACGGGTATATGGGCAGACCATAACCCTATGACAATTAAATGGAAAGGACAAAGAAGAAGATCTAGATGGACATTAAATAACGCTATCTTAAAGGAAAAAGACTTTACACAATGGATGGACAAAGAATTGGCCTTCTTTTTCATTAAAAATAAAAAAGAAGATACTTCAATGCAGAATGTTTGGGATACAATGAAGGCATATGCGAGAGGATTAATAATGGACTATACAAAGAAAAAAAATATTAGGAAGAGGCAAACTATTAAAGCTTTAGAAGATGATTATAAAAAACTGGAAAAAGAATTGCAGAATATGCCACAGAAAAAAGATATTAAATTCAAAATGGATATAATTAAACATAAGATGGGTCAGGCGGAGAAAGAGGAGTTGGCACAAAAAATTAGAAGTGCCAAACAGAACTATTTTGAAGATGCAAATAAACCAGGTAGGTGGCTAGCATACAAATTGAGAAAGGAGAAAGAATCTAGGAGAATAGTACAGTTAATAGATGATAAAGGTCAAATTTGTTATGGTAACAAGGAGAAAAAGATAATTATCCAAGACTTTTATGGACAATTATATAAACAGGAGGATTTTGATGAGGAAAGAATTAAGCTTTATCTACAAAATGCTAACCTACCCAAGATACCTGAAGAGACTGAAAAAATGTTAGAAAGTACCATAACAATGATGGAACTAACGGAAGCACTTAATAGGCAGAATAATGGAAAAGCACCAGGCCCAGATGGGCTCCCGGCAGAATTTTATAAAACATTACAAGAATCGTTGAGCATTCCATTGTTAGAAGTTATGAATGAAGCCATGTTAAATAAGAAAATACCTAAAACATGGTCAGAAGCTTATATCACACTTATTCCAAAAGAAGGGGCTGATCCATCACAAATTAAGAACTATAGACCTATTTCTTTACTGAATGCAGATTACAAAATCTTTGCTTCCATCTTGGCAGAAAGGCTCAAAAGATATCTAAATAACTTTATTCATCCTGACCAGAATGGATTCCTGCCAAGGAGACAAATTAGGGATAATATGAGGGTAATTCTGGACACTTTGGAATATTACGAGGCACACCCTGAAAAACAAATGGCTTTGGTATTTTTAGATGCCCAAAAAGCATTTGATAATGTGAATTGGAGATTCATGTTTTTGTTATTGGAACAGATGGGCTTTGCTAGAAAATTTATTCAAGCAATAGAAGCCATATATGACAAACAAACGGCGAGAGTGATGATAGAGGGAGATTTTACAGATTCTATTAATATAAGAAAAGGCACAAGACAAGGTTGCCCATTATCACCTTTGTTATTTGTATTGACTTTGGAAGTGCTGAATAGAAACATTAGAGAGGATCCAAATATAAAAGGAATGAAAATTAAGAAGGAGGAATTTAAATTACAAGCCTTTGCGGATGATTTGGTTTTTATTTTGGAAGATCCTCTAGGAACAGCTTTAAAGCTACTGGAAAAGATAGAGATTTATGGTGAGATGGCCGGTTTGAAAATAAACAAAGATAAAACAAAGATCTTGACAAAGAATATGTTATTAAAACAAAGAGATGAACTGGCAGATTTATCGAAAATTCAAGTTACGAATAAGGTCAAATATTTGGGGATATATTTGACGTCAAGATGTACTACATTGAAAGAGAATAACTATATCAAACTTAAACAACAGATAGCATCTGATTTGAAAAAATGGGAAAATCTACAATTGTCATTGATAGGTAGAATATCAACAATCAAGATGAATATTTTACCCAGAATTTTATATTTATTCCAAACCATACCAATCAGGCTTGGTAAAGATTACTTTGAAGAATTAAATAAAATTGTGTTGAAGTTCATATGGCAAGGTAAGAAAGCCAGAATAAAATTAAAACTCTTGCAAGATGCTAGAATTAGAGGAGGTTTTGGCCTCCCGAATTGGGAGTTGTATTACCAAGCTGCAAATTTAATGTGGGTTAAGGATTGGATAACATTAAGAAAGACTAGATTGTTGACTCTAGAGAGGCATGATTTATTACTGGGATGGCATGCTTTTCTGTGGTATAAGGGAACCAAATCACAGGGCTATTTTAGAAGGCATTATATAAGGGAGTCTTTATGGTTGAATTGGGAGAAAATTAAGAGAAAATGTTATTTGAAAATCCCAGTCTGGTTATCAACTATTGAAGCTTTTTCGTATCCTATAATATATGAGAAGGAACAAACAGTTAGATATGGGGAAATATTGGATGAAAAGAGTGAACTTAAACAATGCAAAAACTAGAAGAACAAGGCATAAAGATGAATTGGTTTTCATATGCGCAAATACATTCAAGGTATCTTATAGATTCTAAAGTGGAGGGATTTTATGATAAATTGACTGATCTAGACAGGATCTTGACAGGTACTGATGAAAAAATGATTAAAAAATTATACACTTATTTGTTGGAAATTTTATTAGAGGAGGAACAAGTTAAAGAAACAATGATTGTTTGGGGGAAGAATTTTGGATATGGGATTGATTTGGAGAATTGGGAAAAATTGTGGTCTCAAAATTATAAAATGACAATGTCAACAGCTTATAAAGAAAACTTGTATAAGATGTTTTACAGGTGGCATTTTCCCCCGACAAGAATTGCAAGAATGTTTAAGAACAAATCTGAAAAATGTTGGAAATGTCATCAGATACCTGGCTCATACTACCATATGTGGTGGACTTGTGAGGACGCTAGAAAATATTGGACTAAAATACGCATATGGTTGGAAAAAATGACAAAGACACATATAGACTTGAAACCAGAGATTTTTTTATTGGGAATCTTACCGGATATATATAATAAAAATTTGAAGTATCTGATTGTAAATATATTAACAGCGGCTAGGATTGTATTTGCTAAGAACTGGAAGAGTGAGAAAATTCCATCAGAAGAAGAAATTATTAAGAAAATATTGGATTGTGCTGAAATGAGCAAATTGACATTTGAAATCAGAGAAGAAGAAGATAAACAATTTTATGAAGTTTGGGATCTTTTTTATCAATGGTTAGATAATAAAACATAATGATAGAATATTCAGATTTAGCATAAAAAAAAATTTTTTTTCTTAATATTATCTTTATAAAACATTATTAAGGTAGATTTGGTATGATCTTATGATTTATTGCAAAATAAATTAAGCAAACTATAGTTATCTCGTTAAAATATGAATTAACAAAATTAAAAATGATTTTTTTTTTTTTAGTGATGATATTAGGTTATACAATTGTTGATTGATAATATGAGCTATTATGTAATATAATTATACTGGTGACTAGGAAATGGATGCACAAAAAAAAGTGGTAAACCAATCGATGCACTGTATGTAAATTTATGAAGAAGGATCTTTTTATGTTTTTTGTGGTATGTTTATGTTTATTTTGTTATGTATGTTTATGTTTATTTTGTTATTAAAAAATAAAAAAAATTATTAAAAAAAAAAAAAGATTTTAGTTTTACGAGTTGTTGGTCGTGTATCACTGAATCAAAGGCTTTACAGAAGTCTATGTAGATTGCGTCTATTGCTTTGCCCTGATCGAGTTGTGTAGTTCATATGTTTTTGCAGTGTAAGAGTTGCAGATTACAGGATAGTTTTTTCCTGAAATCAAATTGTTTATTGGAGAGTAGGTTGTTTGTCTCTAAGTGGAGGATAATGGATTGGTTGATAATTGATTCCATGACTTTACAGGTGATGCAGCATAAGGAGATTGGTCTGTAATTTTCAACAAGGCTGGGCTCTCCCTTTTTGAAGATGGGGATGACCGTGGCTTGTGCCCATAGTTTTGGCAAGGAGCTGGTCCTGAAAGATTTTTCAAAGATTATGCTTAGAGGTTTGGCTATGGCAGTGGATAGCTTTTTAAAGAAGTAGGCACATATTCCATCTGGTCCAATAGATAGAGATGGTTTTAGATTGCATAGTGCTTTTTCAACATTGTCTTCTATAAAATCGATATGTATTAGGTCATTGTAGTTGTCTGTGGTTTGACTAGGAAATACTGGGCATGATCCATTGCTGTTTACAAATACTGAGCCAAAGAATGTGTTAAAGAGGTTGGCTTTAATGGTGTCATTGTTGCAGTCTTTACCGTTAGGTCCTATCAGGGGTGGGATGGACCTTGAGTCTTTTAGTTTGTTGTTTACAAAGTTGTAGAAAGTGTGGGTGGAATTGGTGCGTAAAAGGTTTTCTTCTTGTTTACTGTGATAATTGGTACATTCAGTTTTTATCTGGTGGCATAAATTTTTGTATTGGCTTTTGAAGTTGGCAATGTGACCAGATTTGTTTTTCCACCAAAGTGATCTCTTTTTGGATTGAAGCTTTCTTATTGTTATGGGTAATTTGTTTTTTTCTAGTTTGGGGAGTTGTTAATGGTATATTTAGTTTGATGACTCTTTTGACTTCAAGTAAAAATATGTTGTAATGGTCTTCTACAGTATTGCATCCAGAGAATAGAAATTGCCAATCAAGGGATGAGAAATCATTGTTTATAAGATCATAGTTGCCTTTTTTGAAGTTATAATTGGGGATTCTGTCATTGTGATGATTTTTGTGTGGACGTATGTTGAGACAAAAGTCAATCATGTTGTGGTCACTGTTGGAAAAGGGTTCCTTAAATTGTATTCCATAAATTGAATTCAAACTATTGCAGAAGATGAGATTGAGGCAGTTGTTAAGTCTAGTGTTGTTGGTTACTAATTGTTCTAGTCTCAGATTTGTTACTGCATTGTAGGGGGTTGCATGTATGGGTTCATTTGTTAAGGGTCCAGTTAATATGAGGTAGATTGAAGTCACCAAGAAAGATAAAAGCGTGTGGGCAGGATGCTACCCATATTAGTAGTGTATTTAGCTTGTTTGCATGTTCGATGTCATAATCAGGGGCTCTGCAACATAGTAAGAACCAAAATGTGATATTTAAGGACAGTTCATAGACAATGGTCTCAGGAATAGCAAGCTCCTGGGTAATTTGGATGTTTTTTAGATGTAAGGACTCCTTATAGAAGATAGCAACACCACCGCCTCTACGGATTTCACGATCTGATCAGTAAACATGATAGTCTACTATGGTAATGGAGTCAGGGAGAGATGCGTTGAGCCATGTTTCACAGACAAATATAATGTCAAAGTTAGCCGTATTTAGTAAGAGGAGAAATTCAGGTATTTTATTTACAAGGCTTCTTGCATTGAGTAGCTTGCATGCATGCATGCTTTTGGCACACCACAACAAAAAGGTTCACCATCACTGATCTAGCAGCTATTCACTGCTGGCCAGTTCTTAAATCTTTTTTTTTTAAACAAGTTTTTTATTTTATTCTACATATACACATCAATATCTAAACAGTGCGGCACCTAAGCATCATACATTCTGGTGCAAATGAAAATAATAACATTTTTTAATTTTTTTAAAAAAACCCTCTCTTTTGGCAAGCAGTGTGGTTCCAGGTTTTTACATTTCAGTACAAACATGACCATAGTAACATATTCATCTTTTTTGTTCAGTTTCATATCACATTATTACTTATTAATATTAAATTCATTAAACTTATTTTATCCACTTTCAATTCTTATCTTAACTTATTTTATTTTTCTTGGGATATGCTCATATCTTACTTTATGATATTATCTAAGATTCTTGTTCCATTTCTATATTTATTGCACATATTATTTTATCTGTCCCATTTGCCGTTTTATCAATCCTCGTTCTATTAATTCTAAAAATTGTCCCCTTTAGTTGTCAATTCAAGCTTACCACCTTCAGTCTACATAATAACAATATTTTCCTATTTACTAAATATCAGATTTACATATATTTTATGGCAGATTCCGCATAGTATTCTTTTCTCAATCATCTTATAAATCATCTATATATTACAAATATATTAATCTAGCCAATTAATTATAGAAACTGATATTAATCTTTCCATTATGATTCTCATAATTTTATACATCACTGATTATCAATTAATATTCTTATAATAAATTCCCATTTCCATATCTATTCCATTAAATTCCATATCTAATATAACAATAATCCTTGGAAAGAAGAAAACAGAAAAAAATATCAGTTCCAATCTTATCTATTTTTAAATACTTATTCTTATATATCACAACACATTACCTTGCAGAATCTCCTTCCCTATCCTTTTTTACCCATTGTCTCTCACCTTCCTAACTATGTAATTTCTTTTCATTTTTGTTTGTTTCCTGTTTCTATTTATTTTCTGGTCCTTTCTCTTAGTTCCCCCTTTTCCCATTATTATTCCCCTTGATTTCTCATTCCAAATATTTATTTTATCACCCTCCCTCTCTCGATCTTTCTTCTGTAGTTCCCATCTTCTGCTTTTTCCCTTAACTTTGTTTAGTTTTCTGAACCATTCCCCCTTTCATTATCACATCAAACGACAAATTTTTAACTTTAAATCTTTTCCCCTCCTGCTTAAGTGATTGTTGCTCCACTTTTAAAGCCAAGATGGCACCAATGATGGCTGCCTTGGTGAAATGCTCTCTAATGGTTTCTTTATTCCTTATTATTATCTGCAATTCACTACGGATTTCATACTCACGAGACCATCCGCTAAGAATTAGGCATTGTTTCCTTAAGGAGCAGCTTTCTGATTCCCCACCCCCACCTGTCTTTGCAAACGTGGAGGAGATTCTAACCAATTCCCTAGTGCTATGGATTACAACAAAGAAAACAAAGAAGCGACTATGCTAGAAGAGGAGACGAGGTAAACAAGTGGGAATTTTAAACAGACTAAGGAATAGGGGGGGAAAAACTCCTCTCCCTTCAATCTTTCTGACTAACGTACGCTCACTGGCTAACAAGATGGATGAAATTCATCTCTTAAATAGATGGAATTCTGATTTTCATAATTCAGCTGTTCTTTGTTTTACTGAAACCTGGCTTAATCCACAAATTCATGGGGACAACACCATAAACATCCCAGGATTTCAGACATTTAGATCAGACAGAATTGAAGAGACATCAGGTAAAACAAAGGGTGGAGGATTATGTGTATATATCAACAACAGCTGGTCTCAGGATATAACTATAATATATAAGTTTTGTGATGAAAAGTCTTTACACATCAACTGCAAGCCATTTTACTCTCCACGTGAGTTCTCCTCATTTCTCCTAATAGCTGTGGATGTTCCTCCACAAGCCTGTATAAACAAGGCATTACGAACTCTTGCTGATCAAATTATGGAGGCTGAAGCCAAACACCCAGGTTCCCTTCCCATCATTTTAGGAGATTTCAATCAAGCAAATTTAAGGAAAGAGCTCCCAAAATATTTCCAGCATGTAAATTGTCCCACCAGAGGCAAAAATACTTTAGACCACTGCTACAAAACAGTAAAAGATGCTTATAGGTCTTTACCATGAGCAGCTGTGGGACACTGCATGATTCACCTTGTACCTGCCTACAGACAAAGACTTAAAACCATTAAACCAACAATTAAATCAGTGAAGACTTGGTTGGATGAGGCAAAGCTGAAGCTCGAGGCTTGCCTTGATTGAACTTTTTGAAGATGCCTCTGCAGACCTAGATGAGCTCACAGATACTGTAACATCATATGTTAGCTTCTGAGAAGACTTATGTGTACCAACAAGGAACCTGCAAATATATAGTAACAATAAACCTTGGTTCACAGCTAAACTTAAGCAGTTACGTTGTTCCAAAGAGGAAGCCTACAGAAAAGGTGACAGAATGCTATACAACCAGGCCAGAAACATATTAACAAGAGAGATCAGAGCAGCAAAAAGCAGCTACTCTGAAAAGTTAAGGAATCAGTTCTCAACAAATGAACCAGCAAACATGTGGAAAACTCTTAAAAACATCACTGGCTTCAGCAAATGTCCTTCCCAGCAGAAGGAAAGAAACTATAGCCACCTATCTCCACAACCCACATCTCAAACACACCAACAACAGCAAAGCCTCCTACAACTGGCTCCAATCCATTGAGCTCACAACCTCTGGTGATCACAGAAAAAGAAGTGCAAGATCTATTACACAGACAGAAGCCAGGAAAAGCACCAGGGCCAGACAAGATAACTCCTTCTTGCTTAAAAGTCTGTGCTGACCAATTGGCCCCCATCTTCACCTGAATCTTCAATAGATCACTAGAGATGTGCTATGTTCCTTCCTGCTTCAAATGTTCTACCATCATCCCAGTGCCAAAGAAGCCCTCCATCAAGGAACTGAATGACTACAGACCAGTTGCTCTAACATCTGTAGTTATGAAAATCTTTGAAAGGCTTGTGCTGTCCCACCTGAAAACCATCACGGATCTGCTGTTAGATCCCATGCAGTTTGCATACCAAGCAAATAGATCGACAGATGATGCTGTTAACATGGCTCTGCATTACATCCTACAACACCTTCAATCTCCAAATACCTACGCAAGGGTCCTTTTTGTAGACTTCAGTTCAGCATTCAATACCATCATTCCAGACACTCTTCTAAGTAAATTAAACCAACTAGCGGTACCTGAACACACTTGTAAGTGGATCATAAGCTTCCTAACAGACAGGAAGCAGCAGGTGAAGCTAGGCGGAATCACATCCGATACTTGCACAATCAGCACAGGTGCCCCCCAAGGCTGTGTGCTATCTCCACTTCTCTTCTCCCTATATACCAATGACTGCATCTCAAACGATCCATCTGTTAAAATACTGAAATTTGCTGATGACACAACAGTGATTGGTCTCATTTGAGACAATGATGAATCTGCATACAGACAGGAGGTTATACAACTTGCCTTGTGGTGTAACTGGAACAATCTGGAACTGAACACACTCAAAACTGTAGAAATGGTGGTAGACTTTAGAAGAAACCCTCCTATACTACCATCTCTTACAATACTAGACAACACAGTATCAACAGTAGAGACCTTCAAATTTCTAGGTTCTACTATATCACATGACCTAAAATGGACACCTAACATCAAAAACATCATCAAAAAAGCACAACAAAGAATGTTCTTTCTGTGCCAACTCAGAAAGCTCAAACTGCCCAAGGAGTTGCTGATACAGTTCTACAGAGGAATTATTGAGTCTGTCATCTGCACCTCTATAACTGTCTGGTTTAGTTCTGCAACCCAACAGGATAGGCACAGACTTCAGAAGATAATTAGGACTGCAGAAAAAACAATTACTACCCACCTGCCTTCAATCGAGGACCTGTATATTGCACGAGTCAAAAAGAGGGCTGTGAAAATATTTACAGACACCTCACATCCTGGACATAAACTGTTTCAACTCCTTCCCTCAAAATGACGCTATAGAGCACTGCACACCAGAACAGCTAGACACAAGAACAGTTTTTTCCCAAAAGCCATCACTCTGCTAAACAAATAATTCCCTCAACACTGTTCAACTATTTACAAAGTTTACACTATTATTACTGTTAATCTTCTCATCACTCCTTATCACCCATCCCTCCCACTTGTGATTGTAGGACTGTAACTTTGTTGCTTGTATCCTTATGATTTATATTGACTGTTTCCTAGTATGATTTGATAGTTGATTGTACCCTTTGACTATCATTAAGTATTGTACCTTATGATTCTCGATTCTTAATGAATTTCTTTATGTATACTGAGAGTATTTACACCAAGACAAATTCCTTGTGTGTCCAGTCACACTTGGCCAATAAAGTATTCTATTCTATCTATTCTATTGATCTTCAAAACTGGTTTCCTCTTTATTTAACTCCTCCCCTTCTGGTTCACTTTGTTCTTCTTTGATCTGAAATGCCATTTCTGGTTTTTGTAATATATTGCTGCACATTTCCATGCTTACTTTCATCATTTCCTTCATATCTTGTAAATCCAGTCTCATTTCTGCAAATAATTCCCCCATTTTATATGCTGTTCTTTTTGTTCCTCTTCCTTAATGATTATATCCAATCCAAAAGTCCAGTAGGTTGTTTCAACCAGCGTCTTTTATATTTAATTTCAATAATCAATGTCCATAAGTCTTTGTTTCCAAGTTCTTTTCCAACTTTTTCCCAAAGTCACTGGGTGGTTCCAAAGCAATTATTTCAAATATCTTTCCCCTTGTAATATTCTGGTATTTCACTTTTCAGGGTTTTTATTTTATTATGATGGAGTTCCTCTTATTTTCTTTTAAGTTCCAAGTTCCAATTTTAAAGAGACCAAACACTTTTCAAAAAGTCACTGAAATTTTTCCTGTACCATCAGGTGACACTCTCAACACTATTTCCATGTTCCACCCTTTCTTTCCCTTTTCCCCTTTTTTTAATTATAAAACTTTTATTAATTTTGCTAATTTCAATTATTAACTATTATTTCTTTTCATCACATTCAATTCCAGCATTTACCTATGCCTATTTGGTGCCAAAAATCCAATAGTTATCCAATTTAATTTCCAAGACATTTGTGCTCAAATGTTTTCCTCTGAATTTTCACCTCCAAATTAGTTCATTTCAATATTCATAGCCAATTTTATAAGTTCCAATTTCCTTCCCTCTCTCTCTGATTGCTGCTTCTACATACTTTCATCCAAAATAGTTCCTTGTTTCTTAATTCCAGGGTACCTTAATGTCCATGTATTTCACCTGGTTCACACTCCACTCGCTACTTCACCACTCCAGCACAGTCTTAGTTCTCCAGACTGCTTCCCATTTCATGGTGGCCATTTTTGACCACCGCTGCAACTTGTCTTCAGAGGGGGTTTATCTTGTCAGGAAAGGGAGATGCAGTTCCCCTTGACCCTCCAAGCAGTTCCCCCTTTCTTAACTACCCCTCCAGGGTGGTTCTGGTCACAATCGGGACCAGAAGTGAGCTCGGAGTGAAACCATGCACGATCACAGATTCCGCTCCGACCACGACAGAAGAGCAACCAGACTGGCCAGTTCTTAAATCTTAATACCTTAACACTCCTCCCATTTAAAACTGAACAGCAGAAAAACCAAACACTTTAACATGGTTATTGTACTTTTACAGATACATGCTTATTTAACTCTTACACAGCCTCTTTAACATTACATTATTTAATAAACAGGTATACTGGTACAATTCTTTTGCATTACAGTTAGTGTCAGCATACATCATCTGTGTAACACCATTTGTGCCCTAATGCCTTTTCCCTTTCTGGCAATCTCATTATCTCCTGGCAACTTTGGAATTCATACCTGACACTGAATGCTCTTACCCCTCTTGCTATGAATTGTTCAGGAGATATACCTTTATCAGATCTCCTAGGTATTATATGTTCCTGTGTGTCTGTTACAGGTCTCTCTTCTATATCTTCTGGTATCTTCAGTCATTGACACTGCCAGGGAAAATGACGCTGGAGAACCGCACCACATGTTCTGCGAAGTCCTGCACCCTTGTCTCATTAATCCTCTGTTCCTCCTCTCAGAGCAGCATTTCTGGAGATGTTCAGTAGACCCACATGTGTAGCATCTTTTCACAAAGTTCACTGTCTTAGGTGCTCTGCCACCATCCTGGATCTTTTTAGATACTGGTCTGTGCTGAATGCTCTCTCCTCCTTTCCTGGTCTCCTCTCCAGCCATTTCTGCTCCTCCTCTAACAACCGACCAGTTAAATATGCCATGGTTAAATCCTGTTCTTGCATAGACTCTAGACTGGTCACAATAATGTCCCATAAACTGTCAAAGGAACTGAGCACAACGTACACTTTGTGTGATTCAGTAAATGTCATTCCTCTTTCTTCTAACTCAAGGAATGCCCTTCTCACATTCTGCAGATATGTGGACATACACTCTCCTGGCTTCAGCTGTGCCTTATACAGTCTCCTAGTCAGCCACACTTTAGTGCAGACAGTATCTTAATATACCTTATGCTTTGTCAAACTACCATCTCTTAATTAATTAAAAACAAAACATATACAATCCTCTTACACTTGAATAATAGTGCTCTATAGTGACCCCATTATGGTTTTTTAATTTTGCAAAGTAAAAGTAAGAAGATACATTAATGTCAAAAGAATTTACATAGGGTTGGCATTCTGTGAGTTACATAAATATATTCCTGTGATCTGTCCAATCTGAGACAAGAACCATTGGTCACTATGACTGTCCACAAATGCTTTTCCAAAGAGGAGAAATAAACTAGTAATGAACAAAATAAGTAATTCATATGGATTACAGCATTTGGTCCTGTTTTTTATTCATTTGGAAGACTTTCTTTTCTCCCTGTTTTATGTAATGTAGGAAGATTAGTAACGTAGATACTACTGTACCTCTGTACAAAAGGTAGAAAAAGTCTTACTGGAATTGCGTAATCATTCAATAAGTTGAGAATTCATTATGAAATTTTAGGATGAAACCATATTGGTGATAATTATAGTATTTAATATTCTCATTATATACTAACCTACTGTAATGCTAAAGATAAGTAACCTCCGGATGACAATTTGCTACAGATTTCTCCTGCCATTTCTATTGCAACTTAACCTGTATGATTGACAATGTAGTAATTTAAAATATACAGGCCCTGACACAGCAAAATAATAATGGAAGGAAAACACACTTAAGGACAACACAGAAGGAAAAGAGTTAATGGAAACGTATCATGCATGACATTTAAAAAAGAAACATTTCCTCTAAATAATATCTCAAGGGCTATTTGTGCAACAATAACAAGACTGACATTTGGTAGTTATTTCCAATATTAAATTTAATAAAATGTAAATATTGTATTCACTGAATTCAACACATTGTATTATAGGATTAAGATGTCCTTCAGTTTTCATGCTTCACGCTTGACGTGTATTGCTCAATGGTACAAACCTTTAAAAATGGTATATAAACAACTTTAAACAATTTTCTTTCTTGCAGTGCCTCAAGTGTTAGATTTGCTGAATCTTGCCTGTGGCTGCATGGTCATAAATCTAATCTAATTTATTTTGTAATTCACCTTGAACTTGTGCCAGTATCAACTGCACCACTGCTGCAGCCAGGGAGATGGGGTTGGATGTTTATGGCAGTCTGTACTCCACCTGTCATAGCACCTCCTTTGGATTTCTGTAACATTTTATATAACTGCATTCTCCTCCACAGTTCACTGCATCCTTCTGACACTGCTACTATTGGCCTGTGACTGCTTATTTGTCAAGTTATATCTGGTTTATATCACAATGAAGCTGCATGTCTTCAGGCTGTCTCACTGGCCACCACACGGAGATGCATTCCAGTTCTTTGAGTTAAGGCAGTGATATTCCTCACCACCCCAAGAAATTGTAGAAACTATTTTAAAGTTCAGTTGCTATTCCTATTAACTTTTGTGTCTAATTCTATTTCAAAAAGAATATCTAGATCGGTGTTAGCATTCAGAGAGGAAGGGAACATTCAATACCATTGACAATACTATGTCAAAGAACCAATTTTAAGATAATATATTTGCTTTGTCACATTATATCAATTTAATTAGTTAATAATATTAGAGTACTTGAACTATGGTGCTGGAGAAGACTCCTGTGAGTCCCTTGGACTGCAAGGTGATCAAACTGGTCACTCCTACAGGAGATCAACCCTGACTGCTCTTTAGAAGGCCAGATCCTGAAGATTAAACTCAAATACTTTGGCCATCTAATGAGAAAGAAGGACTCACTGGAGAAGAGCCTAATGCTGGGTATGATTGAGGGCAAAAGAAGAAGGGGATGGCAGAGAATGAGGTAGTTTGATGGAGTCACAGAAGCAGTAGGTGTGAGCTTAAATGGACTCCAGGGGATGGTAGAGGACAGGAAGGCGTGGAGGAATGTTGTCCATGGGGTCATGATGGGTCAGACATGACTTTGCAACTAATAACAACAAACAATATTAGAGTCTTTCCATTTATTGTTGAAAAAGCAAAAATAAGTTTTATAAAAATTGCTTGTATTTCTGCACAAGTTGCTTTTATATTTTTTGGTTCTAATGTGTTTGAAACTTAAGCGTTTTCTTTAAAGCAGTTGGAGCATACTGAATTGTCTTGGTGTTTCAATATGCTGTAAAATGGAGCATGTGATGGCATATTAAAAGTAATTATTTTTGCAGCCAGTATGGCATAGTTATTTCTGTTTCCTTGGAAATGAGAGTTGCAGCTGACTGACATTTTCCATGGACCTAAAGCTGAAAACAGGCTCTAATGAAGTAAATAGCTGTTCATATTTGGAAACTGCCATTCTTTCATCCTGGAGTTCAAGGAAGTGTGAATAGATTCTCAGGCTACATGCTATGATATCAGATCTGCCAACTACTGAAAAATTGCTTTTTTGTGCACTTTCAGGCTAAAGCTATGGGGTTTTTTTCCTTTTCTTTAAATAATTATAAAAGAGGTTGGACAGAGCAAAATGATTGTGGTTCTTTTTTAAAAATAATATTAGTTTACAGAATTAGAAGATACCATACTATAATGGCTCTCTTCCTTTCCTCATTCCCTTGAGCCACCTCCCTTCCCTCAGATGCCTCAAGGTTCTATTCTTTCTCACTTTCTTTTCAACATCTGTGCATAAAACTACTGATTTCATTCTCCAGTTGAAGGCTCAGTAACTGAAGATTTCCAATTATACATCTTGGCTCTGGATCAGCCAAGTGAAGCTATTGATTTTTGTCCTGCTGTCCGGAAGCTGTGTGAGTTTTAGTGGGCAGAAACGATCTCTAATTTAGTTCTACCAAAACCAAATAAGCAATTGATGTTTGGGCCACTCATATTTGGGAATATTCTACTGTACATCTGACCTTGGATGGGGTTGCACTTTTCCCAAGGGTAGTGTGGTTTCACAGTCCACTTCACATCAGCTAGACAAGAAGGTCTTTGCACAGCTTCATTTAGTCTGCTAGTTGCACTTTTTTCTTGATCCAAGGCTTTGGAAATACATGCTATAATGGATCATCATATCTTGACTTTTTCTTCTATCTTAAACAACCACTTTGCTTACATAGCAACCCTCTACAATCCTATTTCTTTTTCAAGAGTGTAACTGGAAGGATTTATTACCAACAGTGCATTTGAAAGACTAATAAAAAAGTGTATCTCTTCAATAGTATATTGTGTCATGGTTACCCTTGACAAGATACAGTACTTCCCAATTCCTGAACCAGTCTCAGACGGATATCATGATTGATGGTATCAAAAGCAGATGAAACTTGAAGAATGGATGTAACTACTCTATAAAAGCTATACCACAGGTTATCCACAAGGGCAACCAAAGCCAATTGTACTATACTGAAATGGGTCTAGATCAGGAGTCTTCAAACTTGACAGCTTTAAGATTTGTGGACTCCAACTCCCAGAATTCCTCCTCCAGTCATGTTAGCTCAAGAATTCTGGGGGTTGAAGTCCACAAGTCTTGTTTTTTTTATAGTTTTTTTTACTTTATTAAACATTTATTTGACATACATTTAAAACAGACAAATCAACACACACACACACACACACACACACACACACATTTTACAGCGTATATTGAGCAATGGTTAATTTTTTTTCTTTATCATTGACGTGATCTGCCTTGTTACAATAACTCCTTCATTCTTTTAATGTTTTAATTTCTCTATATAGTTTACAATTAAATGCATGTCTTCTGTCATTTCCAAAACTTATCCAAATATCAAATATTACCTTTTCTTTAACCAATCATACCAAATGTTCCATATTTCATAATAGTCACTATCTTGTTTATTTTTTAACAATTTGGTTAGGCTATCCATCTCAGCACATTCATGTATTTTTTTAATTACCATATCCTCTGAAGGAATGAAAGACAATTTCCAGTTTTGTGCATAGGTTATTCTGGCCACAGTTATGATGTGCAAAATTAAGTATTGATATTTTTCTCCATGTTTAAATCTATCATACTAATCAGAAAAGTTTTGGGTTCAAGTTTTAAATTTTGTTTTGTTATATTTAAAATCCAATTTCTAATATTTCTCCAAAACTTCTGAGCACATGGGCAAGTCCACCACATGTGAAAATATATTCCTTGTACGTAGTTACATTTCCAACAGTTGGGTGGTAGGTTGGGGGACATCTTAGCCAGTCTCGCAGGAGGTAGGTGCCAGCGATGAACTATTTTATATACGAGACTGACATGGTTAATTTGTAATTTGTTTGCCAGATGTGTTCCCACTTATCTAATTCAATACTATGACTTACGTTTTTAGCCCAAATTATCATAGATTCTGTGACTGTTTCTTTTTTTAATTTGTAATCCAAAAGATATTTATATGTTTTACTAACTGTTTTCTTTTCCTTTCCTAGCCATATTTTATCTAATTCTTGTGGGGTCATATTAAAGCCAAATTGTTCTTTATCTTTTTTATGATGGGTTTGTATTTGTGCGAAGGGCCACCATGCTATCTCCTTTCCTTGAATTTGTATTTGGTTCCTATTTTTAAGCTCTCCAGTATCATATAGTAAATCTTTATACCTGACAATATTTTCATAATCCAATAGATTTGGATATGTGACTGCTTCCAATGTAGATAGCCACAATGGAACCTTTGGGTAGTGGTTTATTTTAATCTTTCCCCAGATATTGAACAACACATTTCTTACATGGTGCCTTTGGAAATATGTTGTTTAGATTTTCCATTCCACATGAAGGCATGCCAGCCAAGTTGGAGATCAAAACCTTCTAATACTAATACTAATAACCTTCTATTTTCTAATTTAACCCAATCCTTAAACCAGTTTACTATAGCAGCATCATAATATAATTCAAAATCTGGAAGGCCAAATCCTCCTTTTTTCTTGGCATCCTGTAATAGTTTATATTTCACTCTGGGGTTTTTCCTCTGCCATATAAATTTAGATATACATTTGTTTAATTCTACAAAAAAATTCTTTTCTAACTTGACTGGCACTGTCTGAAACAGGAACAACAGTTTTGGCAAAATATTCATTTTTACTGTTGAAATACGTCCCAATAACAATAACCGCAGTTTGGCCCAATTATCTAAATCTTTAACTATTTGTGTTATTAACTTATCATAGTTATCTTTTTTTAATCGACCAACATCTAGCAGTCAACCAGATCCCTAAATATTTTACTTTATTTACCACCTGCATACCTAATTTATTTGCTAGTTCTTCCTTCTGCTCCTTTGTACAGTTTTTTGTTAACACTTTTGTTTTTTCTTTGTTAATTTTTAACCGTGCCACCTTTCCATATTCTTCTATTTCTCTTAGTAGTGTAGGGCTCGTTTCTAAGGGTTCTTCTAATATAAATGCCATATCATTGGCGAATGCCTGGAGTTTATTTTCCTCTTTTTTAATTTTTAGTCCTCTAATCTCTTGATTTTTGCCTAATTTGTGCTAAGAGAGTCTCTTCTGCCAATATATACAGCAGAGGACTAGGGGGCAGCCTTGTCTTACTCCCTTATTTATCTTTATGGTATCTGTATTTTCCCCATTTATTAATATTTTTGCGGTTTGCATGTTATAGTCTTCATAAATCCTATAAAATATTCACCAAATTTCATGCCTATCAGTTGTTTAATAAGGAAGTTCCAATTCAGGTTGTCAAAAGCCTTCTGGGCATCTAAAAATATCAATGCCATTGTCTTGGTTGAGTGTACTTCATAATATTCTAATATATCCATAATGGTTCTTGTATTTGTTTTTATTTGCCTATGGGGGAGGAAGCCATTCTGATCAGTGTGGATAATTCTACTTAATACTCTCTTTAATCTTTACGCCAGTATTGTAGCCATTATTTTGTAATCTACATTTAAAAGTGATATTGATCTATAGTTTTGAATTTTTTGTGGGTCTGATTGTTCTTTATAAATGAGGGTAATATATGCTTCCAACCATGATTTAGGCATGTTAGCATTCTCCAGGGCTTCATTGTACAAGTCCACCAATATCTCCTCTATTGTTTCTTGGAATTCCTTATAGAATTCCAAAGGAATTCCATCTGGGCCAGGGGTGTTATTTGCTTTTTGTGTTCCAATTGCCTTCCTAATTTCTTCTATAGATATTTTATTATTCAAATTTTGTTTCTCTTCACCAGTAATTTTGGGCAAGTTCTTTTCATTCAAATATTGATCAATAGATTCTTCTGGTATTTCTTCCTGTTTATACAATTTCATAAAAAACTCCTTAGCAATTTCTTTCTTTTCTTGGGTCTGCGTGCGTAATTTCCTTTCCTGATCTTGGAGAACTATGATCGTTCTCTTTTCTTGTTCTTTTTTAATTTTATAGGCTAACTACCTCCCCGGCTTATTTGCGTTTTCAAAATAATTTTGTTTTGCTAATTTAATTTTTTGGGCCAAATCTTCCGGTACATTTAAATTTATTTTATGTTTTACCAGATCAATTTCTTTCTTAACGTTTGAATTGTTTGGGTCCTTTTGTCTACTTATTTCCAAATCTTTCAGTTTCTCCCTCCATATGGTTTGTTGCTGTCTTTTTTCTTTATTCTTTTTAATACTATAAGCAATAGTTAGACCTCTCACATAGGCTTTGGCTGTATCCCAAAGATTCTGTAGAGAGGTATGTTCTCTTTTGTTTATTTCAAAAAATACATTCAATTCTTTCTTTATCATTTCAATATATTTCTTTATCTCTTAATATGGTATTGTTAAATGTCCATCTTCTGATTTTCCTCTTTCCTTTCCATTTAATTTGAATGGGATTATGGTCAGCCCATAGATTTGGCAAAATCTCGATCCTTTCAATATTCTCTATTAACCCAGGGTCCATCCATATCTGATCTATTCTGGACCAAGAGTGGTGGGGGTTTTAAAAAAAGGTATATTGTTTTTTATTTGGATTTAATTCTCTCCACACATCTTTCAAGTTAAGTTCTCTTACCATATTATTAAAAGACGGAGGGAGTATTCTCCTTTCCTTTTTGGGGGGAAGTTCTATCATCTTTATCTTTGTCTGGGACTGCATTATAGTCTCCTACAATGCATACATTAGCAAAGTCAGATTCTATTATCTTATGGTGAAGCCTATTATAAAAGTCTTTTGGGTTTGTATTCAGGGCATATATTGTAACTAATAACATCTTTTTCTGATTTACATTTATTTCTATAAAGAGCATTCTCCCTTCTTGATCTTTGTATATTTGTTTATGTTTCAACCAATCCTTTACATATACTACAATACCCCCCTCCCTTTTTTTTGTTTGCAAGTGCTGAGTACATTTTACCCAAATTTATATTCTTTAAGAGGTCTGCTTGATCATCTGGAATATGCACTTCTTGGATACAAGTTATGTCAGCGTTTTGTTTTTTAAGTTTCTCAAATATCTATTTTCTTTTTGATGATAGATTTAAACCATTGATATTGACTGAAAATAAAGTGATTTCTCTATCAGTGTCAGTGACTGTGTGAGGCATTTCTCATTTCATTTCTTGTTCTAGGCTCTCTTTTTCTTAGTCTGTTGCCTTCCCCTTCTTCTCTAAGATTTTGGGGTTCAGAGTGTGAATCAGATTCTTTTTCTCTAGAGAGTTGTTCCTCTTGGCTTCTTGTATTTAGGTCGTCTCTACTTTCTTGTTCTTCCTTGGGTCCTAGGTTTCATTCACGAAATTCCTGTGCTTTTTCAATTGTATCAATTTTATATTTTTTGTCCTGCCACAAAACTAAAAGCCCTTCGGGGGTGAGCCACCTAAATGGAATGCCATTTCTAATAATCTGAGTTGATAAAAATTAGTAGCCCTTTCTCTGCTCTCTGACTCTCCTAGGTATTTGTTTCAGTGTAACCACTTCATGATCTTTGTATACAAGTGGTTCATCTCTGGTTTTACTATAGAGCAGGTTTCGTGTTATCTTCCTCGCAAATCGAATATGAACCTCTCGGGGTAGTCTATGTCTCCTTGCATAGTGTGTATATACTCTGTAGACCTCATCTACATCATTTTCAATTTCTAGTTTGGGTTTCTGTAAAGCCGCCGCTGTCATAATTGCACGTAAATCTTCCTTTTTGTCTTCCACCACATTTTGGAACCTAAGATGAAATGATGCCCTCTCTAATTCCATGTGTACCATCGAATCCCGGAGTTCGCAGTAGAGCACTTTCCAATTTTGTTCTGAATCCTCCAATTTCTTCTCCACCATCTCCGTTCTTGCCTCTACTAAATTTAATTTCTGTTCATTTTTTATCACTTTTTCCTGCATCTTTCCAATCTTACTATTAAAATTTTGTATTTCATTTTTCACTTGTCCTATTTCAGTTCTCATTTCTGTTTTCATATCTTCATAGTTCCTCGCTATCAATTCCTGGGTTTTTGCCATCATTTCCTGCATCATAGTGAGTGTTGCCTGTACTGTCTGCAGGCTTTGAGCTGATCTATTTTTTTCTGCCAGTAGAATCGCATCTATAGATCTCTGCCCCATAGGTGAAGACATTGTTGTTGTAGTTTTCTTTCCTGATTTTACATTTGTAGTTGATGTTGTCGCCATTTCAACTATCTGTAGCAGCTCTTTCCAATCTACCGTCAGCTATCCCTAGTAGAACACTATTTTCCTCTCCTTTTCAGTTCAATAGTAATATTAATACATATATCATTATATTATTAATTACCAAAATTCTATTATGGAAAATCACAATCAGCTCTTATTTCTATTTTTTCTTATTGAACTTATTTAACTGTTACAATGCTTAAGAGAATTCAATATTAATCAAATACAAATATATTTACTCACAAAATCAACAGTCTTATATATTTAATTAATTAATTTAAAGCAGCCAATTCATTAAAGTAATTAAATTCTTATCTATAAATAAATATCAATGAATCTATTTCTTTGAAGTTCTTAGTTATATGCTTACCTCAGAATAAAAATACCTCAATTTCTTACTATATGATTATTATTTGAAGGTCTGAGTTTTATATTTATACAACACACTTTCAATTGTCCAGTTGAACAAAAATTGTTAACCAGTGTTCTTAACTCAATATTCTAATGCATATATATCTATTAAGATTATGTTTTACCAATATTATTTAGTTACATCTATGATTGACCAGTTGAATGATGTCCATGGATGATCATTTCCTTCTCCTTCTCCTTCTTCCTCTTCCTCTTCTTCTTTTTTGATAAATATCCTCTTTAAATTTGCACAGTCACTTCCACCATTTCATTTCTCCTTTCTATTTTGGCTTCTTCTTCTTCTTGCTCCTTTATTCTTTTTCTCCACACAGTCCTAGTTCCACTTATAAATCTTAGTTATCTTATTTCTTCCTTTTTTCTTTATCACAGTTATCAGACAAATATAGCAATTGTAAGGTTTCTTTCTTCAATCCTTTCCTTAAATCTTTTAAAGTGTCAATTGTCCTCTTTTCAAGTTTTTACTCTCAGCTGTTCTTCCGATCTCTCTGTCTCATTTGGACACATCACTGTCATTTTCTCTTTCTCCCCACATTTCTCAAGTGTCAATCGCCAAAAAATATACAACCTCCTTTTCAACTCCCAAAGTAAAAGTAAACGGTGTTGTCTCACCCTTCAGCTCCTCCGCTTTCAGCGCTCCATTACTCAGCATAAATTACTGCCGTTTCTTTAGTTAGTACTCCTTCCAATATTTCTGCCACTTCGCTGCACTGTTCGGTTTGGAGTTTCAATTTTCAATTTCCCTTTGTAGTATAAATCAGTATTCTGGAAATCTTCTTTAAGTTCACCTTTCCACTACTCAATTTGCTGTTTTCCACTCTTTGCTTCCTTTCTTCTTCTTTAAGCTGCTGGATGGTTCCAATCTGTACGATCTCCCTCTTCTGCTGCTGGTTTTTGGGGGATTCTCTTGTAATCTCTGGGATCGTGGCACCTCCCTGAGATCTCCAGGTCTTCCCCTATCATCTGTCTACCCATCTGAGGTCCAACACGCTCCTGGAAGCCACCAAACAGTGAAAATCAGAGCCTTTCAGAGCGGCGATCTGCTCCTCAGCTCTGTATCAACGCAGCACCCAGTTGGAAGCCTCCTGAAGTCCATAAGTCTTAAACTTGCCAAGTTTGAAGACCCTTGGTCTAGATAATCAATTTCTTCCTGGGTTCTCATCAATTGGTTTCTGACCCAATTGTCAACAGACTTTCTGAGAAAGGCAAGTTTGAAGAATGGATGATAGTTGTTAAAAAATCGAGTCCAAGATAATGGAATCTAGCAGCTCAGGCACTGATGACATTGGGCAGCTGGAAGAGTGGCATATTGGCAATGCTACCAATTGTACCTAGAAGCCCAATTTCAGAATTTATATTGATAATTTAGTGCAAATGAAATATGACAAAAAAGTTCTGTAAAATGATGTTTTCTGTTACCAGAGATTAAAACACATCTTAAAAAATGGTCCAAAAGGTGAAATGTTGTTTGGAATTGACACAAAATGAAAAAGACATATTGAGTAAGTTAACGTACTGTATATAGCACAGCATTCTATTGGTTTTTTAAAAATGTATCATACTGTGGCTTCTTAGGTAGGAACGATATAATAAAAGTGATACATAGATTGAAATAGTCACCAATGTGATACTGGTGCACATTTTGGTCTACAGTGGCAATACACTGAACACCTATCTGTTGTAATATAAAAAGGGAACTGTTGCTGAGAAGCTGGTCTGAATTCAAAAGCGCATTCCCTAAATCCATTTTAATTCTTACAGAATTTTAATCAAATATGCTATCAAATCTCCCATTGGCAGAAGATATCTAAGGGTCAATTTCCTTTGCATTGTTTAAGTCATTAGCAACCATACAGGCACAGGAACATGGACGCAATAGTCACTTTAAACAACACTAACCTATCAAACTCAATGGGGTAAATGAGTGCTTCATGTCCTGTATTGGAGTCCTCCCTCCCTCCATACCATTGACTGATCAGTCTCTTAAAAACATTTCAAAGGGACAGCAAATCCTTAATCAAAACAATTATCATTAAAAATAATATATGTATAAAACAACCCCTCCCCCCATTTTCATTAAAAGTGCTTAATTTTTCCTCATGGCTCAGTTCTTTCTTCTGGCCTGGAGGTTGTCCCAGATGGTTCAAGTGGATCCAGTCTGCATTTCCACTCTCTTTGGATCATTTATAGGTCCTTTCATCACTCTGTGGCCAAATAGGTGCCTCAACCTGCTATTGTCACTTTCTAACAATCAGTATTTAAGGTATGTGGTCAATCATTCAGAAGATAGTAAGGAGATGTCAATATTGATAGTTGTTCCTCCACGGACCTATCAAATCCAGTTTTCAAACCATCCAACTTGGCACTGGCTCACTAAAGCTGATAAAGGTGACATTTTCAGAACTGTTAACAGTGAAAAACATAATTTAATTTTTTTCATGAAAATGTTTTTCCTTCTGTAGACCTGATTCTCCCTGAATTTAGTTTCAGTGGATGATCGTTAGTTCTACCACTGCAAAAGAAGAATATAAAGAGGAACCTTGGTACAAATTGTTTTCATACTGGATTATTTCATATTCATTTTACAATTAAAAACTTACTTCCTAAGACTTTCACTCTATTTCCTCCCCCAGTTTCTGGACTTATCTAGAGAAAATGAAAAGAAAAGAATGAGCTGGATCTTCTCAGCCAAACACCTACTGCTTCTTTATTGGGGGTGAGATCCTCTCTCAGGATGTGCCCAGTCCTTCCCCAGAGACCCGTCCTTCCCCAATGACCAATAAGTTCTTCCTTCTTGTCTGAAAGCTTTGGTGAAGATCTGGGTTTTCTCTTCTGCAAGGGAAGTTCCCTCTCCAATCTGAAAACCAACAACTATTCCACAAACACATTACTTTTGTCTTCAACTTTTTTGGCACTCCATTTACACAGACCTATAGACTATATTTTTCCTCTTTCTCCCTTTCCTCCTCTCCTTTTCCATTTTTCTTCTTCCTCTAAAAATTTGGGTCAGACTCACAGCATTTCCCAATGCCTGTGGAAGTGGGTATCCCTCTAGGACTGTAGTCCCCAATCCCTATATTCCAAACAGGACTAATAGAACTATTAACTTCACATTTCACCACAATGGATTCAGACAATTCAATCTTTCTGAGAGCACAGCAGCCATTCAAGGCCAGAACTGAGCTTCTTATTCCTTTTGTGGCTTCCTTTGCTGAGTCATGTCAGCAGAATAGCAGCCAGACACACACAAACAAAAACACAAACAGAAAAAGTATGGTAGAGTTCATCTTTATACAACAAATGTTTATAAGCTATATTATACACATTATAAAAAAATATGTTTTAGCACTTTTTATAAATTGGAAAAATATCAATTAACAAAATTGCTTTTTCTTATTTTGTTTATACAGCCAACTTCTTTTCTGTTGAGGTATAAGATTTAATAGTTGCCAGCTGCTGTACGGCTGATGCAATATAAGGCTGATGCAATAAGGATGAATCAGCATAGTATCGGTATTGCCTTTTTTAAGACTAAGAAGGGTTCCACAGAAGTTTTGCCATTATAAGAGGTGTTTATATAAGGCTGACATTATAGAAGGCATGTTCTCATTCCTTGTGTTCTGTCTTCATTGCAAAGTTCTCTGAGTAGAGTTAAGAATATTGATTGCTTGTCAGGTATTTGCCTAATACGTATTTTCTGTACGTGTCTTGTATATAAACCACTGTTAAATATCTAACTCTCTGTGTGCTGTGTTTTGCACAAAACTTACATATTGAAAGTTGTCCTAAATTCCCTCCCCCAAGGACCCAGACTGGACCTCCAATTTCCAGTGCCTATGGTGTCATGTGGGGTACATCTTCAGGTGTTTTCCCCCATCTGGTATGCTGACACAGTTGACCTTGGCTGAGCATAAACAAGTCCATGAAGTTGCACAGTGAACATGAGAGGACCCCCTCCACACACTTGGTTTACACAGAAGGTATCTCCGTATCTCCACACTCCAGCAAACTTTCCCCTCCAAATGCCAAACTTCCCCCTCCCCGTTTCTATGGCAGCTGACAGCAAGCATGATGGAGGCTGACATTGAGCCCTCCTGCAGTAGAGGCTTTAGCCCTGGAAAGCAAAACATGGTAGAAAACAGGCAAAATAGGAACAAAAGAAAACTTGTGATTATTTACAATAATACACTAAGGCTTATCAGGGTATTTAGAATGAAACGGTTGTACAAGTTTAGGGCCTTGACATCATGCTCATTCACCCATTCAGACTGAGAAGGAGGCAAGTATTTCCAGGCAACCAAATACTGAATTCTCCCCCTATGTTTCCTGGAATCTAAGATTTCTTTTACCTCAAAATGCTGTTCACCTTTAACGAGGAAGGGAACAGGAGGAGCAGGTCAGTCTGGCTGAAGAGAGGAGGTGTGTTCAAGTTTCAACAACTAACATGAAACACAGGGTGTATCCTTCTAAAGTTTTTAGGCAGCTCTAACTGTACCACGATTGGGTTTACTACCCACACAATGGGGAAAGGGCCTACACACTTAGGTCCCAATTTCTTTGACTTCTGTGTGGTCTGTAAATACTTAGTGGACAAGAAAACTCTGTCTCCAACTTGGTAATCTTTTGGCACAGCTCTTTTCTTGTCTGCCTGTTTCTTATGGGCTCGATGAGCTTCATCTAATGCTTTACGAGTGACAGGCCAGATAAGCTAAAGCTTCTTAAACCATTCCACCAGTGAAGGGGTTTGGGGCTTCTCCTGAGGAAGCTCTGGAATGGGCACAAAGTCCTGACCAGAAGCTGCTTTGAATGGGATAAACCCAGCGCTACTATGGATAGAATTATTATAAGCGACTTCTGCAAAAGGCAGTAAATTAGCTCAGTTATCTTGCTGATAATTTCATAACATCTGAGGTACTGTTCGAATACACAGTTCATTCACAACCCCCATTAGAGGGTGGTGGGAGGAGCTTAGGCCTTGGGCAGAGTCTAACAACTTGAGAAATTCTCTCCAGAATTGGGAAGTGAATTTTACCCCCCTATCTGCAATTATGCATTCAGGAATACCATGTAACCTATACACATGTTGAATAAACAGTTTATCCAACATTTTAGCAGAGGGAATCTTTCAGCAGGGTACAAAAATGCACTTGCTTGGAAAACAAGTCCATAATCACCAAATTATTCTATTCCCTCTACTCTCAGGCAGTTCAACAATGAAATCCATGGATATTTCTTTCCACAGAGCATTAGGCCTAGCAACGTTCTGGAGCAGTCCAGCCAGTTTGCCAGGGGGCCTCTTCACAGAATCACACACAGGACAACTAGCGACATAGGCTTTTATGTCCTTTTTCAAAGAAGGCCACCAGAATGGCCATTTAGCTAGGTGTAAAGTTTTCATGAACCCAAAATGTCCAGTGACTTTTAAATCATGGGCCTGTTGCAAAATGGTACTTCTAAGACTGTGAGGATATATAACTTTGCGCCCACCGACACCAGGCCATCACGAATAATACAGTCGTTTGAGTGGAACAAAAACCACTCATCTGTTTTTAATGCCCCTTTTTGCTGTTCAGTTAAATCAGTAGGAAGATCAATGTTCCCCTTCTCCTGGGCTCTGGTAACCACTGGGGCAGCCAGTTGTTTGGAAGGGATGCTCGGGTGGATCACTTCTCCCCAGCGCTATTATACTGGGGTAATCTAGATAAAGCATCTGCTATAAAGTTGCTTCCCCCAGGAAGGTATAGCAATGAGAAATTAAAACGATTAAAATGTTGTGCCCAATGAATTTGTTTGTGTGACAATTTTCAGGTTTTTTTTTTAAAAGCCGCTAAGTTTTTGTGATCCATCCACATCTCAAATGGGTATTTCTCCCCTTCTAGGAAATGTTTCCAAGCCCATTAGACCATAAATGCTTCCTTCTCCAAAATTGCCCATCTCCTTTCAGTTTCAGTTAGTTTCCTGGAGGTGTAGGCACAGGGTTGTAAAGCCCCAGTAGCGTTGGCTTGTAAGTAGAACTGTTCCCACAACAACATCACTAGCATCAGCCTGGACCACAAAGGGGGCATCCATGTCAGGATGTTTAAGAACAGGTTCAGCTGCAAACAACCATTTCAATTTCTCAAAGGCTATTTGGCACACCATGAACCACTCAAGCGGCCAGCTAGGCTTTGGCTTTAACTTATTTTGTCTTAAGGAGATTGGTTATGGGTAATGCAATTTTTGCAAAGGCAGGGATGAATTGTCAATAGAAATTAGCAAAACCTATAAAACTTTCCAATTGCTTTCTGGTACATGGGGGAGCCCATTCCATGATTGCTCAAAACTTCTCCTGATCCATTTCTACCTCCTCATGCAATATGCGGTAACCCAAATAGTCAATTTTTGTTTGGTGAAATTGATAAAACAATTCAGCAGACTTGAGTTTTTTCAGGACTGATCTCACCAACTTTATATGCTCCTTCACAGTTTCAGCGTAAATAAAAATATCACCCAGGTAAACCAAAAACCCCTTGTAAAGATGTTCAATCAGCACCTCATTTATCAGTTGCATAAACACAGTGGGGGCTCCTTGTAATCCAAATGGGAGCACTTTGAATGGGAAACAACCCAAAGGGCAATTGAATGTGGTTTTCCATTCATCTCCTTCCTTAATTCGAACTCTGTAGTAAGCTTCTCTCAAATCCAGTTTAGTGAATTTTTTCCTTCATTAAGGGTATAAATAGTGGATAAACATTTTCCACACACTCTATGTTTAGGCCCTTATAATCCACACAGAGACGAAAGGAGCCATCTTTTTTTTCTTCACAGAACAACACCAGGACAGCCACTCATGGCCTAGACAGTTCAATGAAATCCTGTTTTAGGTTTTTATCAATAAAGGTTCCCAATTCATCCAGCTCTCATGGGGTCATCGAGTAAAGCTTTGGCTTAGCGGGTTTCACCCCAGGGAGGATCTCTATGCTGCAGTCTGTGGGGTGATGGAGTGGAAGCACATCTGAAGCCTTCTCACTGAATGCCCCTGAGGTCCCAATATTCCTTTGGGATTTTCTCCTTCCCAGCTATGAGTTTGCTTGCCACTGATGCCAGCTCCCTTGTGGCCTTGTATATTACTGTGGGACTTCCTCCCCCGCTCTGTGGCTGGGTAGAATGGATGCACAGCAGTCCCTTCCTCCAGTTTACGTGAGGATTCCATTTCTGGAACCAGGGCAATCCAAGTAGGAGAGGACCAGCAGGCTCTGTTGTGGTTCGCCGGCAGCCTGTGCAGATGGCAGTAGAATTGGACAGTGGGGAAGAACAGGGACCAGTCCAGGAGTCTGGAGAGGACTGAGATGAGGGCCAGGACCATCTGGGAGTTATGTGCTGACTCCAGAGCCTCCAGAGTCTGGCAGCAGTGAGGCAGAGGAACAAGAGGAGCCTGTTCCCAGTGTGCATGTGCACAGAGCTGCTAGAAGGCAAGAGCAGCTAAGACAAAAGGGCCGACTCGGGAGTAAGGCTTGAAAGTGATTGCCCCTCCCCTAAGGTATAAAGGAAGTGCAAAGGTAGAAAAACCTTTCCAGGAAGCAAAGTTGTTCGCTCTGTTTGGATTAAACCTTGAAGCTCTGTGTGGACTTTGTATTTTGGCTGGTTTTTTTAGTTAATTTGGCACTTTAGTTGTTGGCAGCAATTTAAAGGAGATAAAGGTGGGTGCTTATCTCAAGAGACTGTTTGAGACTCATTACGGCTGGGAATGAACATAATTCCCAGCATCGAAATAAAACAAGAGTTGTTTGGACTAAGCATGTGCTTAATTACGGTCTCAGGAAGCCTTGCTCAGAATAGTTTGCTACCTGCCCAAACAAAACAAACCTCTAATTAGAGATTGAGCAGTTTTGTGCAGAGAATGTTCAGCTTCAGCAACAGCTGGCTCTGCTGGGTTTCTGAAGGAAAGTCCTGGTTGGCTGTGCCTGATAAGTTTGATGGTAACCAGGCCATGGTTCCAGCATTCTTCGGACAATGCCAGTTATTTATTAGCTTATGAACAGATTTCCCTACTTTATTTCCCCATAAAGTGGGGTTTATGATTAGCCTGCTCTCCGGCTCTGCAGCTTGCTGGGCCATGCCTTTGTAGGCCCAGGCTAGCCCTTTGTTGGATGACTTTAGTGGGTTTTGTGACCACCTCCATCTTATGTATGAGGACCCCATCAAAATGCAGATTGCTGCCTGTCATCTGAAGGAAGTGAAGCAGGACCAGCAACCCCTACAAAAATATGTTAGCGAGTTCCAGCTGCTTAGCCAGGATTCAGCCTGGAACAAGGCTGCCCTCATGGACACATTCCAGGATGGGTTGTCAGAGGAGTTGCAGGATGAGCTGGTTTGGGTGGATTGTCCAATGACCCTCAATGTGCTGGTTCATCTGTGCCTCAGATCGATGCCCCCTTGCAGAGATGGAAAAGTCACCGTGCATCCCGGGAGGCTCCTGTGGTACCTGTCAGGCATGAGGCCCCAGCTCCATGGGAGGAGCCTATTGACCTAGGTGCCTCCAGACACCTGTGGGAACATGGCTGCTTCATGCCCCAAGAAGTAACAAGGGGCATCAGCCCTGTGTCTGCTCGCCAACCACAGAAAACCCTGTCAGAAAATGCCTGGAGCCCGATCTAGGGGAGACCCTGGGTCGGGCATGCACCAACCTCAAGTCACACCCAGTGGACATGGATTCCAGACCCCCTCGGCATTTGATCTTGGTGGCATGAGCTTTCCTGGCCAGTAGGCCACAAGGGATTCCAGCACACACCCTGGTCGATTCCAGCCCCTCTACTAACTTCATGGATGTGGCATTTGCAGCCTAATATGCAGTCCCTCAGTGTCCAGTAGATCCTCTCCTCCCATGCTCGTGGAGACCATCGAGACCACAAAAGCCAGGTGCTTTTGTCTGGGCCTATCAAGGCTGCCATGCAACCCTTGCACCTGACCATTGGCTTGTAATATAGAACTGAGGTCATTCAGTTCTATATTACTTCTGGCCTGCATTTCCCCATGGTTTGGGGCTTGGCATGGCTCAGGATGCAGATCCCCAGATCTACTGGTCCCAGAATCTGATCACTTTCCTGAGCCTTCAATGCATGGACCACACCCACCAAGTCTGTGCAGGACAGTTGCTGAATCCACCCAGGGTGTCTGTGTCTTCTGAACTAGCAGACTTCGTGGATGTGTTCAGCAAGCAGAAAGTGGACCAATTGCACCCACACAGGCCTATGACTGTCCCATTGATTTGTTGTCAGATGTGCTCCTTCCCATGGGCCATTTGTATTCAATGTTGGACCCTGAGTTGGCCGTTTTGTGGGATTTTGGACAAGAATCTTGCTCAAGGCTTTATCCAGCCCTCGTCGTCACCACTGTCTGCCCCAGTCCTGTTTGTTAAAAACAAGACTGGTGACTTGAGGCTTTGTTGCGATTACTGTGAATTAAATGCAAACACGGTGCACAATTGATATCCTGTGCCCTTGATTCCTGAACTGATGGAGTGGCTCCAAGAGGCTACCGTGTTCACCAAGTTGGACCTGCATGGAGCGTATAACTTGGTGTGGATCTGGCCAGGAGATAAGTGGAAGAAGGCATTCGGTATCAGGTATGGGCATTTTGAATACACGGTCATGCCGTTTGGGTTGACCAATGCTCCCGCTGTCTTCCAACATTTTATGAATGACTATAAATGCCTACACTTTTGCCTCTTAGATTAATACAGCATATTTCATGATTCTTTGGAAGCAGGCCTTCATATTCTAATTTACTTTCCCCTGGATAAAATATAGAGGTATATTTTTGAGAGCAACCACTCTTTGCTAGCTAATGTAATACAGCACTTTAATTAGCCATGAATATTTTTTTAATCCTTGAATGGAAAACTAAATTTAATTCCACAGGCTCTAGGCCCCAGTTATTCATAACGTATGTCCTCAAGAAAGAATTAACACAACAGAGTTATTAAATGGAAATGCAAAAGTAAATGCTCTAATTGTCTTCACCTGTGAAAGAATGAAAATCCATTCTACAACATCATTCAGTCAGAGCTGAGGAAGCTTCTTGGATGAGGGGCAAGGCATCTTTGGGGAGGAACTGGAGGGTCCAGTTGCCTCTTGAGAGAAAGCATCTTTGGGACAACCATGACATGGATGCCTGAGAATCTCCATAGACACTTGATGGTTTCTTCCAATCTTCAGATTCTACACACCTGAGAATGGGATTCAAGAAAGGCTTGGGCAAGGGATTGAACTAGAAGATCTCTAAGGACCCTTCCAGCCCTAGAATGCTATGCTTCTATTTTGTATGCATCAGACTCTGTCCAAAATATTAAAGCATCCCTTGTCTCTTGAAAATAAATCCTTTCAACAGTGAATATTAATTTTCCAAGTCATCATATTAATTCATTTGGCATTTCATTTTACACATAAATATCCTGAATAGACCCCTCTATTCAAGAGGATTAATTTGAATGCTTATACTCTCAAGTTTGAAAGAACAGGATCAGGTCAATTCTGTAGCTGTGGTGGAGATATAATTCCATTATTTTAACGAGTGTTTTCTGCAAGTAGTTTGGCCTTGACAGATTTAAGATTCCATCTTTAGAGAATATATGCATGCTCTATAACACTTATATGCCGCTTCACAGTGCTTTAAAAACCCCTCTACACAGTTTAGAGAGTTATTATATTGCCCCCTACATTCTGGATCACTTTTCTAACCTCAGGAGAATGGAAGGCTGAGTAAATCTTAGCAGGTGAGACTCGAACTGCCAAACTGCAGGCAGCCAGTAGTCAGCCGAAGTAGCCTACAGTACTGCATTCTAAGCACTGCGCCACCACGGTTCTATGATTTATGAAACAAGCTTGCTCTTTTAGTTTCTTACCAAGCAGAAAGTGTGGGAGAAATAATGCAGAAAAGAAAGTCTTGATCATGCACATACACAACTAAATATGAGAAAGTGGCATTGAATTAAATCATTGGTTTAAAAAAAAACTGCATTTTTCATTAATTATTCATTGTCTGATACAGATAAATAGTGTTCCACTTTCTGCAGTATGCAATTGCAGTCAGAAGAAACAATTCATCAGAATTATGTCTTCAGGAAAATTTCTCTCAAAAGAATTTGTGGACAATGCATATTCATTATCAGGCCAACACATATCAATTAGTCAATCAGACAATCTACATTGCTCTAAAAAGTGAAATCTATGAATTTTGTACTGTATAAAGCTCATGGCTTGATTGAAAAATAAAAATCTGGTTTATGTAATAGTTTAATTTTAACAAATTTAGTTTACTATCATTTAAGCTATGATTACTTCCATTAAGCATATATATAATATTAATTTACTATGAGAAAAACAATAGTATTTTAAATATTCATGCACTTTTTAAAAATTCATTTTGTATTCTTGTCAACTCATGAATTATGGAGTTGTGTTATAACTGGCCCTATTATTAACATTATGAGGAAAAAATATTGAAGGAGAGAGTAGTGATACTCCACAGTATGTTCAATAATTAATAAAGTACTTATTAACCTCAATCCTTGATTCTCAACCTGTGGTCTGTGGGCTCCCCAGAGGGTGCCATGTCATCACAGGGGGTCCACGAAATAGAATAATAGTTGGAAGGCACTTTGGAGGCCCCTGCTCAAGTAGGAAATCCTATACCATATCAGACAAATGGTTGTCCATGGAGCATTCACAACTGGAGGGGAGTATGGTGCTCAAAAGTTCTCTCCCAAGCAAGTCCATTGGGTGTAGTATTTTAAGCAATTTAACTTTGAGCTAAAATACATCCCAGGAGGGAAGAACCTGTCAAGAAATCCACAATTTAATAGCCGGCGAGAGGAGGTTGCCCATGCAATCATTCCCCCTTCCCAGCAGGTAGCCCAAGTCACCAGCAGAGGCCAAACCAGGTGCTGGCATGACCCCAGAGGGGACCAAATGACAGCAGCACTGAAATCTGCACTCCCAGCTGACCAGTGGTTTGGTGACAACAGGGACACCCTGACCCTAAGGAATGGATTGGCCTGGAAAAGGATCCAAACTGTATGTCCCTGCCAGCTTGAGGCTTCTGGTAGCCAAGGATGAAGGCTGAAGGCTGATGTAGGTGATTATGTTAAGAGTTGCTCCACACATGCAACCATGAAGATGAGACCAGGGAAGCCCCCCGGGCTTCTCCAACAAGTGGTCGCCCTTGCTGGCCCTGGGAGGAAATTGCCATGGACAGTCAAGCTCCCAGGGAGCAGAGAGAATATGTTTTTTGGACCATGAATGACTTATTCTCGAAGCAAGCCTACTTCACTGCCTGCCCAGGGTTGCCCTCTGGCAGAAAACTAGCCAGGACATTTATAAAGCAAGTATACCAGTTGCACGGAGCGCCCCACAGGGTCATCTTTGACCAAGGGATGCAATTCACAGTGAAATTCTGGAGAGAGTTCCTAAAGTCCAACCCAGGAGCTTAGTTTGACTTTTCATCTGAATACTACAGAGCCTCTGAACATATGAACACCATGGTGGAGCAGTACCTGAGATGCTACGTGAACTATCAGCAATCCAACTGGGTGGCCTTGCTGCCTTTTGCGTAGGTGGCTTACAGCAACACAGTGCACAGTAGCACTGGGCTGACCCCTTTCCAAGTCACTAGTGGCATTTGTCCCCATGCTTGAGCTGCCTGGAGAGCCACCATCATCCAGGACCCTAGCAGAATGGGTGGAATAGTTAAAGTTAGCTTAGAAGAATACAAAGCAAACATTGGTGGAATCAGCAAAGTCATATAAAAAGCAGGCGGATAGGCACCGATCTCTCCTTGCAGGTGGAAGATCGTCTATACCTATCAACAAAGTACCTTAAGCTGAAATTGCCTTGCATGAAGCTGGGACCTAAGTTTCTAGGGCCATTCCCAATAGTGAAAATGATTAATCCAGTAACCATATAGTTTAGTCTCCCATGCCTGTTAGGGAAAGTGCATCCGGTCTTTCATAGCAGTAAGACTGAGGGGCTGGGCAGTCCCTAAACCAGTTGTGGTACAGGGTGAAACTCACTATGAGATTAAGGAAATATTGGACTCCAGGTTGCACCATGGCCGCTTGCAATATTTGGTCCATTGGAAGGGATACCCTTTATCTGAGGCTACATGGGTAAAAAGCTGGAGTGTGAATGGAGACAGATTAGTAAAAGTTCCATGAGAAATTCCCTGGCAAGCCAAAAGAGTCCCTGGGGAGGTAGAGGTGGTTAGGGACAGCATTACTAACCCCCTATTACTTCTCTAGTTTCAGGATGTCCTTTTTGGCTGAGGGGGGCAGCCTGTCAGCCCTGGAGCCATCTTTAATGGGAGTCTTCAGGGCTGCCAAAGCAGTGGCTGGGCAAGCTGTGGGAATTGGAGGGGGTGGGGAGATAGTGTGGGGTGTGTAATCATAACACATTCCCCTGGGAGTCAAGTATGTCTTGTCAGCACCTGGGGAGGCATGACTGGGAGTTAACTGGAATTGGAGCAGTGACCAGATTGGACCATGTGATGTACATGTGGATGGAGGGGAAGGAATCTTGACTTTGCTTTGGGTAGGGAAAATGCAGGGCTTTCAGATTCGGATTTTCCCCAGATGTGCCAATATGACATCCCTAATAAATCTACTTTGAGGAAAATGCCTGCCTCAGAGTTTTGATTCTGTTGGGAGTGTTACTTGGAACCCTGACAGCATCATCGGGTGTGACCTCAGCAGCCAGAGTTTCCTCACTCACGGTTGGGGGAGGGGAGACCTTGACAGCTTCCTGGACAAACTTCCCTTCTCAGTTGGTTTCCGCAGGGTTTTCTTGGGCCTTGCATATGCGGGAGTTTGGACTTGAGGAACCGGAGCCAGAGCTAGGCATTCAGAGGCTTGGTGCCCTTGGTGGCCACACCTGAAGCACTTAATGACTGCAGTTGGGGTAGGCTTTGGCTCCTCTGGAGGTCGTGAGTTGAATCGATGCCCCAAAGCTCTCTTTAGTTTCTTGTCAGGAGGCTTGTGGCATGGGTGGACTTCTGGGTCCATGGCCACCTCCATCTGGTACCACTCCTGTATGCGGTCAGGGGTGCCTCAATAAGCGCAGACCTGTCAGAGGTCTAGGTTCAGGGCCTCTTTGAAGTAATGGACAAAGAGGCATTCTGGCCAATCTCGCAGCTTCCTTGCCACTCTGCAGAACTCCCAAGCTAGCTCCTTTACAGGACAGCCTCTCTGCTTGAGGTCTTTGATCTCCGCCTCAGCCCCCTGTCCCTGGCCAGCATCTTCAACCCAGCTGAAAATTGGGGAACCAGTGCTGGTGTCCATTGGTACTGCACCCACCCCTGACCAGGGTAGAAAGCCCATTCAGGGGGGATCTGGTTAGCTAGTGGTAGCCTGATGGGTGGCTGGCATGGCAGCCCAGCCAGTCCTGGCAGTCCAGAAGCTCTCCTTTGCAACAGTGGCTGGATTGGCTTACAGACCCAGTCAGCTGGTTGACAGCTGTCAATATGGTCAACCGAACCCATTGCAGGAGATTTTGATGCAATCTGCTCTGTGCTGAATGGAACGAAGGGGAAACTGTGCTTGGAGGAGTCATGTTCCCCTAGCTTGGGAAGGAAAATGTTGGCTGGGTCAGGATCATAATGGCCTGACCAGCTGGAGGATGTTGGCCCAGCTACCAATGCTCAGCTGGATGAACTTCTCTGGAAGCCATCTAGGGTTTGGCTCCTTGGCAGTGGAGGCAGTGGCTGGACTCCCCAATCCCAGGATTCACTGAGATTGATGAGCATCATGGCTCTCCACTCAAAGATTGTGATACGCTCTGCTTGTGCTGCAGTGACTTAGAACTCCTGGATAATCATCTAGCTGCCAAACAGCTCCTCAGCCAGGTCCAGCTCCTGGGGGGGGGGGGCTGGCCATGGTGCTGGTTCCCAGTATGTTGGGATTGCAAAAGTGCCACATGGCTCTGGTCCAGTATCTTCTTAAAAACTTCCAGTGGAGCAACATTGGTGGAGCTCACAAAGAACTGGCACCTTGGGCCAGGCTCCCAACTGGCATTTGAGCTCAGCAGCCATTCACTTGGTCATCAAGGGGAAGCTGACGCTCCCAGAGCTGTCCCTGGTGAGCCCGCTTGCTACAGCGGCCCTGCTAGATGCAGTTGACTCTTTCTCTGTTTCTTTTCCTCCATCTTTCTTGAGTCTTCCTGCTGTCCAGTGACCAGGGTAAACGGCTAGACTCAAGACCCTGGACAGCAGCCCTGCATGCGCGGGGAGCTGTTGCTTGTTTTAAAAAGAGAGTCGAGTTAATGTCAGGGTTCCAAGTAATAGCCCAGATGAAATCAAAACTCCAAGGCCAAAGACTTCTTCAAAGTATAGATTTATTAGGCATGTCTTATTGGCTAGTGAAAACCCAACTCTGAAGACTCTGGGTTTTCCCTACCCAGTTCAAAGTCCAAAGTTCTTCCCCCCATTATATACAACCATCACATGCTCCAATCAGGTCCCTCTTCCCATTCTGGAGCATCCTATCTACTCCCCTCCAGGTGCTAGTGAGAATGTCCTTGGTTCCCAGAGGAAAGAATGTTATTTTGGCTACATACTCCCCCACTTATCTCTACTTCCCCCTCCCTTTCCCACAGCTCCTATCAACCTCACTGTGGCAACCCCAAAGATGCTCAAAGATGGCTCCAGAGTTGGGGGAGGTGGGGCTGAAGCTCCAGTGGCACAACATGCCTCACAGAGCGCTCTGTGGAGACCGTTGATATCCAGCTGTCAGAGGGTTCTTAATGGACCTAAACTGTCTTGGAGGGGCAAGGTTCATGGAGAGCACACTCCATTGATTGCAGGGAGCCCACAAACTCCCTGATAGGTCCAGAAAAGTCTTTCCAATCTGGCAGCAGAGAAGACGGCCATTGTGAGCCGTTCTGAAGCTGGGGCAGCCACCAGAAAGTGAAAGCAGAAGATGGTGTGATCAACCTGGGTGAGATATTTTTGAATTGAACTGAATACTGAGAAGAAAGAGCCCCCTGGAATATAATTAAGGGGAAGTGAGACCTAAAAGAAGAGGTGGATTTGATTTGCTTTGCTTTCCACCTCCGGAAAAAAAGTGCAAGGGGAGCTGTTAAGAGCCATAATTACAGGAAATTGCCTAAAGGACTTGCTGAAAGAATTTATTTAAGAAGCTGGACTGAGCATTTCAAATAGAATAGAATCCTAGAAGGGAGAAGCAGAGCAACAGTGCCACCTAAAGGCAGAAGTGAAAATTGAAGGGGAAATTATACTGTTTAATAAATATAACGTTGAAGCTTGGAAACAAAATGATAACAAGCTGTTTTGACTGAAGAATTAAAATAGAGAGTGGAACATTGAGACTTTGTTTTCAAGAATAAAGAGTAGCTCTTGGAACTTTAATGAAAGTCAACAGATAAAGTCAACAGAAGGTGAATATTTACCTTCTGCCTGGATTTTTTTTCTTCCCCCACCCCCCCCATTTTTTTGCTCTCTGAACTCTCCCTTTGGGTATAAACCTGGTGGTGGAATTTTGGGGCATGATGGGTCTATTTGGATTATAAAATATTGTTGTATTAACTTTTTTCCTATGCGAAAATGGATTAGGGTTTGAAGAACCTGAAGTAAAAAAGAAAGCTTTAAAGAGTAACAAGCCAGGTTTGGGATTATAACTCTTTAGGATAACAATGGAAATAATTTTCAACTGCTGGGGATTATAAATACTGAACTATTTTAAAATGAAGAAAATAACATCTGCACCATCCTCAGCATCATCTTCAGCAGCCTCCAGCCCTGTGGGCCAAGGAACTTTGGATTCTCTACTTCAGCAAGAAAAAGCAAATCTGCAGCAAGCAGACTTAAAAAAAATATGATATAAGTGCTCCATGAGTACATGAAAGAAAGAATGGAGAAAATGAAGGGAAAATAGAGAAAGTAGAAGGGAAAATAGAGACCCTCCAACAAATGATAGCAAAAAATGAACAACATATCAAAAATATAGAAGAGAGCCTCGAATCGACAGAAAAGAAAATAGGAGAACTTGATTATAGATTGACACAAGCAGATAGAAGCAAAGAAAGGACAATCATAGCATTAGAAATGGACAGGGCAGATTTTTGCTTGAGATTTCAAAATGTGGAAGAAAAAAAGGAGAAAACCTCATGGAGATAATGGCAGAGTTGTTGGCAGGGGACCTGGAGGTAACTAACATTTATATGGAGCCACTGGGTGAGATCATCCGTCATCATGGACTGAGGTATCACCAATATGCTGATGATACTCCGCTGTATGTATCGGCCCGTGGTGAGTTAAGTGTTGTTGTGTCCTCCCTCTTGCAGTGCCTGAAGGCTGTTAGGGGCTGGATGGGGAGCAACGGGTTGAAACTAAACCTTTGCAAGACTGAGTAGCTCTGGGTTTGGGGTTCGTTGGCTCAGGGAGAATTACCACCTTTAGCCTTGGATGGGGTGGCACTACCCCAAACACACTATGTGCAATCTAGGGGTTTTCCTGGACTCACAACCCCTGTTTGAAGTGCAGGTGGTGGTCATGGCCAGGAGGGCCTTTGTGCAACTGCAGTTTGTGCACCAGTTACGCCCTTTTCTAGATCAGTGGTCCCTACTCAGTCACTCATGTCCTGGTCACTTCCCATCTTGATTATTGCAACGTGCTGTACATGGGACCGCCCTTGAAGAGCATCCAGAAACTCCAGTTGGTGCAAAATGCAGTGGCCCACATGGTTTTGTGCAGACCCAGGTGTGCACATGTGTCACCTCCCCTGCAGGAGTTGCATTGGTTGCTGATTTGCTTCTGGGTGCAATTTAAGGTGCTGGTTGTCACCTTTAAAGTCCTTCATGGCTTGGATCCAGGTTATCTGAGGAAGCATCTCTTGCCAGTTACATCTACCCAAAACATTAGAGCAAGGAGGCAGGGAATGTTGCAGGTCCCACCCCTGAGGGAGATACACCTGGTGGGACCCAGAAGAAGGGCCTTCTCCGTGGTGGCTCCCTCTCTCTGGAATATCATTCCCCCAGAGATTAGAATGGCCCCCACTCTAGCACTTCCAAAAGGCACTGAAGACCTGGTTTTGCCAGCGGGCCTGAGGAATCCAGAGAGGGATGGAGCCCATCAAATGGCTAGTGTGATCTGCTGTCGTTGGGGTGGGGGGGGTTGGGAGTTGGTTTTTGTTTGTTTGTTTTTTGTTTTGTTTTTTTTGTTTTCCCAAATTTTGTTCTATTGTACCTTACTAATTTATTTGATTCTTTTTGTTAGTTTTTATTGTTTTTTATTTTTATTTTTTGTTGTAAATATGGTTTGACATTGTGTAAGCCACCTCAAGTCACTATAGGCGGCAGTATAAATTAAATAAATAAATAATTAGAGGGAAAATCTTGACAGAGATGGGTGAAGTGTTTAGAGTACATACTAGATATGCAATGAGAAACAAGCTCCTCCGAGAAGTTCATGTGAGGTTTACAAAAAAAGCAATAAAAACAGAGATCATGCAGAAAGTGAGATGATCCCTTAAAACGTAAAGAAAAAGAGTGCTCCTAAAATAATTTCCAAAAAGAGTTAGAGATAGAAGGAAGGAGTATCAGTTTTTAACAAAAACTTTAATTAAAAATGGAGTAAACTTTAGATGTCTGATACCAGAGGGAATATTGGTAACTTGGCAGGAGCAGAGACATAGACTAGACTCAATAGAGAACAATTTTATGATCATTACCTGGCACTACAGGAGGAAGAGAGTGAGGGAAGAAAAGGAGATTTGAAGCCAAGAAGAAACTGCACAAGAGAAGGAAATACAACAAAAAGAGGTTGAAAGAGATTTGGAAGAAAGAACCTTAAGAGAAGGAGCAAGAGCCAGAGAACCAAGACAGGCAAGGACGATTAGAACAGCAAATCCTATCTATAAGTAAAAACATGGAAGAAGAAACAAAATTACTGTCAATTAACATGAATGAACTGAACTCTGCAATAAAAAGGAAAAGAATTTTTAGTAAATTAGAAAAACTAAAACTGGATATAATTTGTCTACAAGAAGTTCATCTTAAAAAAACAATATAATAAGATATTGGATCATCTGTAAAGACCAGCCTCTCCCTCCCTTCAAAATAAAAGTATGAACTCTTGAAAACTTTGTATTTCAAAAGGAATCTTTTTACTGAAGAGGAGTAAAGCAAATTCAAAGCAGGATGTGAAACCCCTCAGGCCATGCAACTATGATAAAGGGAGTTAGAAACCCCTCTTAACAGTCTAATGTGGATTCCACCAATCCTCAGATGTGAAGATTGTCAGCTTTGGAAGCCATATTAGCACCAGATGTTTCCACACTGCCACATTCTTGAGCCTGGTAGGTGGGAGGGGGGAATTTCATGGAACGTATGTGATTAGACATAATAGCATTCTTCTTTAGAGTCAAGGTCATGTTGTTCCTGCACCTGGCTGAAGAGTACTAGAGGGGACATCTCAAGTTGGGACGGATGGTAATTGGGGCATGTGATGGAATGATGGGAGCAGTGGGTTGATTTGTAATATTTTACTTATTGGAGGGAAATCCAGGACTTTCAGATTTGGGATTTCCCAGATGTGCCAGTTTACTACTCTAATAAAAGGGAACTTTGAGAACATGACTGATTTGGAGTTATCTGTTGGAGTCAAGTTTCTCTGGAATGCTGACATTATCTCAAATCTCTAAATAGCTACCAGCACCCTGAAAGGAGGCTGTTTGAGTACAGAGCCCCAGTACCAACCTAAAGTTCGGGTAGTGCAAAGACTCAGTGAAGATGGAGGAGGAGGAGATCACAGAAGTAGCGGTGGGAACTGATACCAGTGGACTAATCAAGACCTGGTATCCTCCTCTTGAACAATTTGTGCGAGCCATTGAAGCTGCAGAGGATAGACGAAGGGTAGGCACTCAGCCCAAGGAAACAGATTCCTGGAAAAGTTGCCAGACTAATCCAACTCCAGAAATGGCACTGGAAGAAAGGTCACTGGAACATCGTTCCTACTCCAGCCCAGCAGTCAGCCCAGGAGTCAGAATGGGGAGACGTGGGGCTTTTGGGGTCTGACAGCTCTCGAGATTGGAACCTGTTGCCTCTGACTTGAAGCCAATCATTGGCAAGACTCCCTGAGCATTTTGAGTGACTTGAAGTGGAAAGTTATGTCCCACAGTCCCAACCTCCACAACCGAGATGGAACTTAGCACAACCCACATTCACTTTTCCTGATCTGGGACCTGGCAGTAGAACGGCTTCATTCCACTCAGCAAGAGATGACTGGAGAATTGACTCAGCACAGAAGAGGCAAGTAACAGTGGGGAAGCAGCAGATGCAATCATCATTTGGGATGCTGAGACCTCCAATTGCCCCCTCTTCAGCCAACCCTTATGCTACCTCCTGAGGTTGGGGATTCTATCCTGGTCATGGGTGGGTCCAATGCCAGTGAATGCCAGCACCAGTTGCACCACCTTCTTCAGGACCACTATGGGGCCAAATTGCTACAACACTCCTGGTGCAGCAATGAGGTCAGATCCAGTAGCAGGCTGCAGCCACCACCACCCCTTTTCCAACTCAACAGCCAGATCAGCAGCCAGCCATTACCACCAGCAGCAGCACAGCAGATTCCAGCTCAGCCGCTGCCCACCACCCTGCCGCCCTTTGCAGCAGCCTTGCAGGTCTCCCCTTCTGCTGCCTGCAGCAGTGGCCCAGCAGGTCCCTGCCCCGCCGCCAGTCGCTATGATGATTTCACCAGCAAGACCAGCATAACCAAGGTTTAGAGTGACATTTGATGGGAAGCCTGAAAAACTTGTTTATTTCCTCAGCCGAATCTGGGCACATATGGATCAATATGGAGACCAATACGAAACAGATTGCGACTTAGTTTCTGCGATTACAGATGGCATAAATGAAGAAAATGTTTCCAATGATGTAACTAAATGATGCAGATGCATTTGTTGAGCTGCTCCGGGCTAGATTTGAAGACCCTAACAGAGTAGGTGAAAATGAAGACAAAATAAAAGTGATGAAGCAAGGTAATAAACCCATAAAAGTCTTTGTGGGACTTGAGACGGGTCACAGAAAATCTTATGCATTGGCCTGACAGAATACTTCTGCACTATTTTAAAGAAGCCATTGATCAAGAAGTCAGAAAAGCCTATGGCATCCAGAGCAATTGCAAGACTGGTATACCATGTTCATTGTTCTGGATAGAGAAATTCACCCACACCAGAAACCTCCCTCTGAGAGGCGCCCTAGGAGAAATTTGGCCTGCTGAAGCTGCTCCTACCCAATCTATTGATCTACCCAATCAAATGCTACTGTTGTGGTCAAGTGGGTCATCAGGCTTCCAAGTGTCTGGCCCCTGCTCCGGTTTCCTGCAACCAAGGCCCACTACAGCTACCAGAGGTAGGAGAACTCCACGGAACCCCTAGAGACCAGTCGGTATGCCAAACAAAAAAGAGCAAGGAACCTCTGGCCAAAGAAACCCTTCCCAGAAAGGCAAATTATGATGAGGATCCCACGGTGAGTGCAGTCATCTCCCCTTTTACAGTTAAAATGAAGTTGATGGTGCCTGAGACTTTTACAATTAAAGTGAAGTTGGTGGTGCCTGAGACTGGGGAGTTTGGGGAATTAGAAGCAGTAATAGATACAGGATGTTACAGATGTCTAATTGGGCTCCCAATTGTTGAGCAATTAGGGATAAAAACTAAAACCCTAAAATGCCCAATCAAGTTTTAACAAGTAGACAGAACATTAATTGGAGGAGCCCCAGCCACCCAGATTACAGAACTGATCAGATTAGAAATGGGGAGGCATCATGAATTTATACGATTTATAGTAGCTCCAAAAATGTCAGAATCTGTCGTATTGGAACTTGTGTGGCTTGACAAATGGGCCCCTACCATTAAATGGGAAGATGAGTACCAGAAAATCATAATTGGCATCAGGCCACTTACCCTGTGCCTCCTGAGAAGCAGCAGCTATTGCTCCAAGTGAACCCCAGGTTCCTAAAAATATAGAGACTTAGCTCATGCACTTAGTGAGAAGGAATGCAACAGCCTCCCACCTCATCGAGCCACTGATTGTGCCATCGAATTAGAACCTGGGGCAAAGCTGCCTAAACCAAAAATGTACTCCATGACACCTACAAAAACGGAAAAAAATTACTTCAAAATTAGTAATGCCTTTTAATTAAAATTTACTATACATTTTATTTTCACTGAGGAATTAGTGTTTCCCTCTGGTTTCAGATACAAGATAACCATCCAGTTTTTCTTAACAGCTTCAATTCTCAGTTGGCTGGGTAATTCTGGGAGTTGAGTCCACCCTTCTTAAAGTTGCTGAGGTTGAGAAACACTGACCTAGTCCATTGGCTATTAAAGGTAGGTAGATATATCTCCATGCATAACCAGGTAAACACATACAGTATATAATTATCGTTTGTTACTGAAACTAATGCAGTTTTTTATATTTAAGTGAGAAAGCTGTACATCTGCAACAAATTAATAAGGCAAGTCAAATAATTCAATGTTGATGATAGTGAGCATCAGGTCATATAAAATGACCTCCGGCAGTGCTCAATATAACTCAGTTGTCTCTTATTAGTAAACTCTTCCATCATCTTTAAGAAATTGGAAATCTTGTAGTTACTATTCTCTGAACAGGCAATGCAAAATAATTTTATGTTTCATATTAGGGGAAAGGGAAACGGGAGGCACATTTATTGTATAACTTGAAAGTAACATCAGTAAGTGGCTAAAGCAGGGATCTGAAACCTTAAAGAAGAGCCATTTGGACCAATTTCCCAAAGAAAAGACCAGGAGTCACAAAACCTGGGTGGGCATGGTCAACCTAAAGTCACTCACTCCAACCCCCTCAGCCACGCCTATCCAGGTTTTATGGCTCCCAGTATTTTCTCTTCTCTGGGAAACAGGTTATCTCTCTCCACTGGCTCACTTGCCCTCCCCTATCACTCACTCCTCGCCTGGCCTGAGAAGATAAGGGTGACGGTGGTAGATGGAGACTCACTCCATATTCCAGACCAGGACCCCTCTACTTGCCTCTTCTTCCGGTCATTGTTGGTGCTGTGCACATTGTTTATTGCTCACATTTATATGGCTGCCTGTCTCACAAAAAGAAACTGGGTGGAATATAACAATAAATACATAAAAGCAACCCAAACATTAAAAAAAATATGCAAACCATATGAAGAAAGGAAAAGATCAATCACAATAGAACCATTTAAGAATGTGCTATGGTTCTCTGAGACCTACAGGCCTAGTGACCCAACTAGGTCTTAAGGGACTTCCAAAATGATAGCAAGGATGGTGTCAAACTAACCTTGTGGTAGGGAGAATGTTCAGTGGGGTAAGCACTATACCAAGACAACTTAACATAGGTCCCTGATAGATGATACCTGTAATATGCTATCTCTACTAAATCTAATATGGCTTGAAGTAATAGATAATATGGCCTCAAATAATCTAATCCTATGCCATGAAGGGTTTTAAAGGTTAAAACCAGCACCTTAAATTGGACCCAGATGCCAGCTAATGCTGAGCAGAGGTATAACATTCTCATAGGAGCACATATCTGCCCATGCCACTGCATTCTTACCAAGCTGAAGCTTCCAAATACTCTTCAAGAGCAGATATAGATGATAGATAGATAGATAGATAGATAGATAGATAGATAGATAGATAGA
>NW_020769453.1:423037-457566 GCF_900518735.1 Pseudonaja textilis
GATAGATAGATAGATAGATAGATAGATAGATAGATAGATAGATAGATGATAGACAGACAGACAGACATGATATATAAGATAAATAAAAAGGATCCTATAGCCTGAAAGTAGTTGAACTTAAAACATACTCTTTATCAAGTGCTGGCAATTAAATTTATGAGGCTATCATTAACTAGTTATATTGGATCATGTTCAGATTTACTATGGTATGTACAATTTACTAAGTTCAGCTTGGAACCAAAATTATGTACAATAAACCCATTGAAACCAACAGATCAAGTTGGTCATGGTGTTTAGTTTTCCAAGGTCATTTCTAAGCATGACTAATCTGAACTGTAATAATTTGTGTCATTAATATTAATATAAAATCTTGTTCCTTCATAGCAGCAGCGGAGGAAGAATAGTACATGTGGCATAATCTGATTTACATGGTTTGATCAACAAGGTAATGATATAATAAAATAAAAATAAAAGAAATATCACTTTTTTAAAAAAAATACTATGATTAAATTCACATTTCAATTCTGTTTTAGCCTTTAATGCGAACTTTCTATATCATTAAGAAATGACAATATGTGATTAATTATAGCTATGTTACATAATGAAACCAAATCCAAAATAACCTTTCTTCCTTTCACAGCAAAATGTTTCTTCAGTTGTTATGGTACTAAATTGCTTGCCTCCTTTTGTTAAGAGCAGGATATTTTCTGCTTTGTTTTATTCCCTAGCCTGCTATAGCACTTGTCTAAACAGTACATCTAAGTGAGACTGGTGTTTCTCAAGGATTGCGAGTGATGAGAGGATCTGCCCTTTGCTCTTTACATATCTTTTCAGAGTTATTGTTATGCATTTGCAATTCTCAAAGAGAAATAGTTCCATTTTGCAGTATGATTTAAGATATTCATACTCCAAATTTACTCCAGGAAATGCTCATTAAAAATATTCTACATTTCATCCAGTGATATATTTAATACCACCTTCAGCTAAAACTTTATGCTTTGCTTTTCAGTTCTCAATCTCAATCAGTACCCAGGATGAGTAAGAGACTAATGGGCTACTTAAATATATTATCTTTAAGATAAATAAGCTAATTACAGGGTTTTTAAAAAATGAGGACGGGGAGGGGGGAGAGTGAGAGACCCAGTCTGCAATATTTTACTGTGGGTGTTAGACAGTGACCACAGTTACAACCATTTGTTTTTAATAAACCCTATGACTATCATTAAGTGTTGTATGATAGGATTCTTGATTCTTAACGAATGTATCTTTTCTTTTATGTATACTGAGAGTATTTACACCAAGACAAATTCCTTGTGTGTCCAATCACACTTGGCCAATAAAGTATTCTATTTTTTATTTTTTTCCAAGCTTTTAAATTTAAAAGAATGCTCTTAAACTTAGGGCATGTTTGCACATCATTTAAACTACTATATTTATGCTGATCTAATTTAAAACTGATCTAAGTAAATCCTACCTGGATAAAGAGATTATGGCAGCAGCTTACAATACAGTGCAATTTGGACTGACAGGAACCAGGGATGGCTTCAATTTTTTAGCAAGGGGCTCTCTGCCCTAATGACTGCCTGGGTGGGCATGGCCAACTCAATGCCACTCCTACCCAGTCACATGACCCACCCACCCCCATGCCTACCCAGTTTTGTTGCTCCTGGTGTTTTCTGTGGGAAGTTGGTCTCTCCCTCTCCCACTCATTTCTGTTTTTCTTTTTCCACCCCCCTCTCCTTCTCTTCTTTTTCTTTCTTCCTTTCTTTCCCTCTCTCTCTCTCTCTCATTCTCTCCCTCCAGTTCTCTCATTTCTCTCCCCCTTCTCTCTCTCATTTGTTTCTCTTTTTCCTCTCTCCCATTCTCTCCCTCCACCATTTTCTCATTTCTCTCTCTGGCCTGAGCCGACACAAAGGGGACCATAGCTGGGCAGTGGATTTGTAACCGGCTGCTTTTTACGATTCCGCACCCTTCGTGGGCAGCTCAGCGCCAGCCATGGTCCCTTTCGTGTCGGCTCAGGAAGGAGGAGGGGCACCAGCTGCCGCCGCCGCCGCCACCAAATGCAAGGAGGGAAGCACTCTGGTTTTCCAGCGCAGCACGGCCAGCTACTCATGTGAGCGTACATTGGCGGCAGCGGGAGGAGGAGTTACCATCCCCACCACCGCCATGATCTAAACCCTGGAGATTATCCTGCGCGCGCGCGTGAGAGAGAGACACTTCCCTTTCTATCTCTCATCTCTCTCCTTGTGTAGTGGGGTGCTTCGTTCCTGCACTAAGGCTCCAGTGATCAGGGTAGCTAGGGGATTACTCGAGCCCCCAACAGCTTACCCCTGACAGGAACCACATCCTCCTATATAGAGAGTGGGAGAGGGTTGGAATATAAAATCTAGCAAAGTTTCCAATTATGAATCTGAAACTTAAAAATTTGGATTCAATATTTGGCACTAAAATATAATAGTCTTACCTCCCACATAACCATCAGAATTGGGATTACGAAGCACATCAGTTCTAAAAGCAAAATTATGCTTCTAAAATCATGGGACATACCCTTATGATCTCTCTGCAAATACATTTTCCCCCAGATTTGCAGTTGAGTGGTCAACTTTTGTAGTTTCTTACTTTGCAAATTAGGTACCATATGAATAAAAAAAAGTTTGTCACATAAATGTTTCATTTGAATTTCAGAATTTCTGCATGGGAGAAGAAATATATTTTATGCCATGATCTCCCTAAATTGAGTGACATGTTTTGGCACCTTCCTTGGAAACAATTCTTAATGAGTCTGCTAAAGAAAAACTGCAGAATCATAATTTATATAAAAACTCATGATTTTCTCTGAGGCATACTTCCACCTGCATACATTCTTTGAGTATTAGAGCTGAAAGCATCAAGAACGACAAAAAATATTATTTTATTGTATTAAGTAGCTATTGCTGCATGTGTTTGAGACAATATTTCCTTATTTTGCTCAGATTTTTTTTCATTGGAACTAATAGGATTTTATTATGATCTTCTCTCCACCCTCCTCCATTAATTTAATATTTGCATAATAGTTTCATATTTCTAAAACTAAAACACCAGATTATTAACATTAATTGTAAGAAAATTTTCATATTAGTATTTTTAAAAAACAATAACATGAAGTCTTGGAGAATTTTTCACAAGTAGTAAACTAAAAGAAAAACCCCTTTTTGTAGAAATTACACAACTATTTTTCTGTGAAGGTATTGTCTCAAATATTTTCATACACACATATATACACTATTAGAAGCCCTGTATATTTGAGATGGTCTCTTTTATGGTCTTTTTAAAGAATAGGCTGAGGGAGGCATTCACAAACTAGCAATGTTTAATATAACAAAGAAACAGGTTACCCGCTTCAACCGATATGCTTCTGAATGGCCAGCTGACAGGTATCAGCTTATAGTCTGACAGCTCCCTTTTATAGTTTGCTGTCAGATGGCTCTGCCAATAGAAACACTTCAAACTCCCGCTCAAAATGCAGACCAACAAGGGAACTTCCGTAGAGCCATAAAGACTCTCTTTTAATCTCTAGCAATCAGTTTTGTTATCAGTTTTTATCCCCAAAGGCTTCTTTAAATATATAGTATGTTGCAACGGTGCATGTAGATATGCCGTCTCAACATCTAAATGGTTTATTATGCATTTCTTCTTAGCTGCCCACACTAATGCTGCTTGTAATGTGGAAGCCTTCAGACTAGATGCAAACAGCTCATCATAGTCGTTGGCTGACTGCTATTAACCTGGCTTTACAGGTAACAGTCCCATCCAGACCTGTCTTAATTTTATAAATCCATTTACACCCTATGGCATGCTTATCTGGTGGTAACTTGACATTTTCATATACCCCCAACCTTTGTAAGAATTTCAGTTCCTTATCCATTGCTTCCTGCCAAGCAGCCTGATCCTTAGCAGGATACAGTTTCAGTTCATTATAGTTAGTAGGAACTATATTTACTTGGCATATTATACTAGTCTGATATCTATCTGGTGGTCGTGTTACACAGGTTGAACGTCTAGGTAACTCAGGGCTTACTGGTGGACTCTCCTGTTCCACCTGCTCCTATTCTTCTACCTCCTCCTGTGCCTGTTCTTCCTTTTTAATGGCTATTGATGGTTTAACTATCTCATCATTAGGGACTACTTGGGTGTCAATAACAACATCATTGTTGGATTCTTGTTCTAGTTTATGCCACCCAACGTGCTCAAGAAATTTAGCACTAGCGCTACAGTAAATATTAGCTGTGCCTGGAGCTCAGAATCTAAACGATCTATGGTTGGCCTTGTAACCTACGAAAAATAATTTCCTAGCTCTATGTTGCCATTTCAGTCTTACTTGTGAGGGAATATGCACCCATGCTGGAGCTCCAAATGTGTGTAAATAACTTAAATTTGGTTTTCTGCCATGTCAACGAGGGAATGGCAATTCACCAGTTGTTCTGTTCACCACATTGTTTAACACATGGTTGGCACACATTATGGCTTCACCCCACAGTGTTTCAGGCAAACCTGAATCAGACAACATGGCTTGTAACGTTTGCCCTCTTCGTTCTATAAACGAATTATGTTGTGGCCTGTAAAGTGCAGAACACTTATGCTCGATACCAGCCAATTTCAACATCATTTGGAATTTAGTGTTAATAAACTCAGTCCCGTTATCTGTAACTAAGGTAATTACCCTATGTTTCATTTTTCTTTGAGCAAATCTTAGCCAATTAAAGAAATGTTGGAACGTTTCTATTTTGTTTTTCATTAGATAGCAGAAACCATATCGTGAGTAGTGGTCCATTATACTCAAAACATAGCAGGCACCTCCTAAACTGGGTTTCTTAGGACCAATTATGTCAGCAAAAACAACCTCTAAAGGTTCTTTGGTCTTAAACCCATTCAGTCTGTTTGCTGGAGTAACCTTGCTTTTCTCCTGGTTACAGGCATTACAGTTTAAATACTTGCTACAGGGTTTTAATTTTACTCCCTCTGACAATTTGACAGTTTGCTTCAGCATTTTGAAATTAATGTGCCTTAGATGTCTATGCAGTAAATGTATACATTGTTCATGTGGCTTAACATTATTATAAACCGAGTTAGCCATCTGCAACTGGTCATCACGTATCACATATAAATCATTCTCTAAAGTAGCTTTAACACTTTTATCCTCTTTCTCTATTATACAGTTATCTCCCCTAAAGGTTACTACATAACCAATATTAACTAAAGCCCTTACTGATAACAAATTAAATTTCAGTTTAGGTACACATAACATAAATAAATGCTCATTTACACATGAACAATATGCAGTACCTTCACCAGATGCTTTCATCTTCCATCCATTTGCCAATTATACATGGTGCTTACTCGTGAACATCTTTACAAACTTCTCTCTATTTCTAGTAATGCACTGCGATGCTCCACTATCAACTACCCACAAATCATGGTTTACAGTTGAATTGCTAGACATAGCTAAATTAACATTCTTCTTAACCTTCTGGTGATTACCAGTATTCTGTCATTTGCCCTTCTTACTGAATCTAGCTATATGTCCCCTAGCCCCACATTTCCTAACAGTATAGGCAGTTGAAAACAAATCTTCTTGTGGTTTTTCTCTCTCAGTTGGTCTCTTTCCAGCCTTCTTCTTGCCTCTTCTAACAATTGTCTGGTTATATCAGTCAATGTCAGTTCATTTCTGGTCAGGACTTCCAGTGAATATGCGTAATCATCATAACTTTCATCCAATGAGGAAAGAATGATGTAAACCTGATGCAGCTCTGAAAAAATAAGTTCCTTTTCATGTATCTCTTGAAAAGTTCTTTTCGTAAAGTTCAAATGAGCTAACATATGTCCACTTTTCAGAAGACGTGTTTATGTGTAAGATGTATGTGTGCACCTACACTGTCACGAACATAAATCCTCTTCCAATTCTCCCAACACCTAGCAGCAGACTCTTCTCCATGAATAGGGACTAGCTGCTGGTCACTCAGTGTTAGTCCAATTATACAAAGAGCTCGTTCCTTGTTCTGTTTAAAGTCAGCTAACTTTTTGGCATCATCCTCATCATTTGGATCCCAAGCATTTACATCCAGTGGATCCTGAACTGCAGCCCATAACCCTTCCTTACACAGAAATAGACTGCACTTCATAGACCAGGAAACATAGTTTGTTCCATCCAACCGGGTTATCAGTGATAGACTTGTTGACAGGTCTTGTGCCATCTTTACCAGGACAGTAACCCACAATGAAACAGTAGACAGCTGTCTGTATATGGTACCGTGTATTCACACTAACTCTCAGTTATCTGAGCCTGGGCCCATAACCAGTGTTGAGGTATTCCCCGTAAGGAGAATGAATGCACTCAGGGAAACGTAGTGAGAGTGGTGTTTAATAACACACAACCAGCACACAGATACACTGAATATTAAAATGTAGGTTTTACTTCCAGTAAATGGGTAAACAAAGTCCAACAAACAGTCCAAATCATACACAGTTAAAGCAGTTAGTATTCAGAACAATCAGTCTAGGGATATCCAAAAAATGAAGTTCAGTATCATAAACAAAGTTCAGTAAATGGAGTTTGCTAACAGTTGCAAGACTCACAGCAATCCAAGCAGAATAACGATCAGGCAGAAGGCAAAAGGGAAATGCAAGAAGAACAAACCAGGTTTTTGGCTCCACCTTATGGCCATTGGAGGAACCTCAGCCAATCACAATTACAGCATTCTCTTAAAGATACATCAGTATTAAATGACTATCCTGGTTTATATATGACTATCCTGGTTTATATATATGAATGATATGACTATCATTCCTAACAGTGGCGCCATATTCTGCCATCCTGTAAACTAATTTTGTAAGACCGGGGACCCGTGACAGCTACCACTTGCCCGGGAAGCCAAAGAGGGTTACCCCCAAAATTCCTCACATAGACAGGTTTGTTTACTTGGAATGATCTTACTTGGCTGTAAGAATCTAAGGGAATAGATGGTGTGTAGCTCGGGTGGAGCCTATCCAAATTATTCCTAAGCCTCCTTCCCATTGGCAATTCTGTGGGAGAACAGTTTGTCTCCGCACTGGGAGTGATATGCTGTGACAGTAAATAAGTGGCTAATTTTGAATGCCAATGTTCTCCCTTGAGTCTACCTAAAACCTCTTTGGCTGCACTTACAGCCCTCTCAGCCTGTCCATTCGCTGCCGGATGACAAGGGGCTGTCAGGGCATGCCTGACCCCCTTCTTGGCTAGAAACAGTTCAAAATTGGCTGCTGTAAATTGTGGACCATTGATGATACAAGAACATCTGGAAAACCATGGATTACGAACAAACGCTCTAATTCTTTAATCACCGCTTCTGATGTAGTAGTGTGCATAAGTGTCAGCTCTACTCATTTGGAATACGAGTCCACTAAAATTAGGAATACGCGGCCCTGGAAAGGGTCTGCTAAATCTATGTGGACTCGTGACCATGGGGACTTAGCCGATTCCCATTCCCCTGGATTGGCAGCTGGTGGGGCTGGTCTTGATAACTGACATGCTTGGTAGGTTCTGACCTTAGTGGTTATATCTGCGTCTATACCTGACCAGCAAACATAGCTCCTTGCCAGGGCCTTCATTCTGGCTATACCCAGGTGTCCTTCATGCAAACTGTCAATTATTCCAGGCCTCAATATGCTAGGGGCAATAACACAGCAGCCCCATAATAAACACCCCTGCTGGGTGGACATCTCATGCTGCCTGGCTCTGAAAGATAAGAATTTGGTGTCTAATTTTCCTTCAGGCCATCCCCTTCTCACCCAGTCCAAAACCTGCAATATTACCTGGTCTTTTGATGAAAATTGTGCAATATCCACGGCAGTCAAAGGTAATCGTTGATCATCCAATAAAAACACTGTTAATGATGGTGCAGGGTCAACAGCGTGGATTGGCAAGGGGCAGTGGCTTAGAGTGTCCATGTGGCTAAGGTGGTTCCCTGCTCTATGTATTAACGTGTGTGAGTAGGCAGCAATGAATATTGTCCATCTAGTCATTCTTGGAGATAAGACTGTAGGGCTTTGACAATCTCCAGACAAAATGCCTAATAAAAATTTGTGATCGATCACAAGCTGACAATGGTGACCGTAGAGGAATTCATGAATTTTTTTTAACAGAAGTGACTTCTGCTAGGGCCTCCTTACCAATCTGAGCATAATTTCTCTCAGTTCTAGATAAAGTTTTTGAAAAATATGCTATTGGCGGTTCCAGGCCATTTGGCAACTTCTGTGCTAGAACAGCACCTATCCTAAAAGGGGATGCCTCACAGCAAAATACCAAATGTAAATTCCTGTCAAATTGTATTAACATGCTGTCAGATGACAACAAAGCCTTTACAGCATGGAAAGAAAGGTCCTCTTTGGGCCCCCATGTCCAAGAAGCATTTGCATCCAATAATCTATGTAACAGTTCCTCCGCAGAAGCCTTATGAGGGAGGAAAGAGCTATAGAAATTTAGGAGTCCAAAAAAACTTGCAGTTCAGTCTTGTTTGATGGTGTTGGGGCATCCTTAATGACTCTTACCTTTGATTCTATCGGATGAATACCCTTGGCATCTATGTGAGATCCCCAAAAATCTACTTGGCTGACTGCAAATTTGCAGGCTAGGACCCTTCTGAGGCATTTGCAGAGTTCACCTTTGTTGCATGCAGAAATAAGAACGTCATCAAAGTAGGGCACTACCCCCAGAATGCCTTGAAGTAAGTGCTCAATAAGGCATTGAAATAAACCTGGAGCCACTGAGACCCCAAATTGCAATCTTTTGCATTTAAAGGCACCATGATGGGTGACAATTGTTTGTCCTTTCATGGTATGGTTGTCAACAGGTAGTTGCTGATAGGCTTGGGCCATATCAAGTTTTGCAAGAACCCTTTCCCAGTGAGTGCAATAGATGTTGAATTATTGGCACTGGGTACACTTTGGTTTGCAAGGCCTTATTTATGGTACTTTTATAATCAGCACAAATCCTTATACAACCATCATGCTTTAGGGGTGTCACGATAAGGGTTTCCCATTTTGCAAAATCTGTGGGTTCAAGAACCCCTTGGGCTATTAATTTATCTAATTCTGCATCTACTTTTGGCCTTAATGCAAAATGAACTCTTCTAGGCTTTAACCAAATGCAGTGGTTCCCAAACATTTTCAGTCCACTGCCCCCTTGGTACTACAAACTCATCCTCAGTGCCCCCCACCCAGGGGTGGGATTCAAATTTCTGTGGGCATGGCCTAATTTGAGGGTGTTGCTTGCTGGTCACATGACTGGGTGGGCGTGGCTTGCTAGTCACATGACCGGGAAGGTGTGGTTTGGTGGGCATGTGACTGGGTGGGCATGGTTTGGTGACTGGCAAATCAAATACAAATGGTCCTCACTTAATGGCTGGTTGTTTAGTAAGTGTTCTAATTTATGACTGGCCTCCCCAGAGCTACTTGACCTGTTTTTGGAGTTTTGACAGCCATGCACACACATACACACACACTCCCTTCCAACCCTGCTGGAGCAGGTCATTGGACTAGAATCGGCAAAGCATCTCTGATTAGATTCTACTAGTGAATAGAATCCAATCAGAGATGCTTTGCTGATTCTTGTTGATTTGTTTTATTTGTATCTCTTTATTTTATGTTGCTGAATTGCATTGACATGTGTGTCCCTTCTTGTGCACAGCCCAGAAGCTTTTGTTATTCTTTGCAGCCAAAATTACTGACCTCTGGCTTTGCTCTACATTTCAAACCTGCCTGCACTGCCGCGTTCTAGGTGCCGGCTCCACAGGTCCACCCCATTGAGCCTGCTGCACCAGAGGGACCTGCCCAAGCAAGTCCGAGTGGAGCAGTGCACCAAGTCAATGGGGTGAGCCTCAGAGAGGGAAAGAGAGAGAGAAAAGAAAGAGAGAAAGAGAGAAGGAAGAAAAGAAAGAGAAAAGGGAAAGAAAGAAAAAGGGACAAAGAAAGAGGGGGAGATGGAAGGAAGGGACAGAAAGAAAAAGAAATAAAGAAGGAAGGAGGGAGGGAGGAGAAGAATAATGAGATATCTATTCTAGTCCAATCACCTGCTCTAGTAGGGTTAGAAGGGAGTGTGTGTGTGTGTGTGTGTGTTCTCCTTGTAATTTACCAGTACATTTTGGTTTTGCCTTCTTCAGAATTGGCACTATAATTCATTGGAGAAAAGTAATTTTTTAGAGTGGAGGTCTGGTCCAATGGATCCTGTTTAAAGCCTCAACAAAATTTGAGAGCTTCCTGATAGTCTTGACCATGTTTTGTCCACAAAACCTTTAATAGAAGCCACAGATGTTTCAATGTGCTGGCAAAGATGTTTCAATGTGGAAAAGGGCCTCAGTCTAAACTAGGCCTCATTTCAACCTGATGCATCAGGTCTCTCTTTCTCTTTCTCTCTCACACTCTCTCCCTCCCTCCCTCCCTCTCCCTCTCTCTCTCTCCCTCCCTCCCTCCCTCCCTCCCTCCCAGACTGGCTTTGCTCTACTTTCCTGATGTGCCTGTGGAGCTGGCGCCTCAAACATGGATGGATGGATGGATAGATAGAGACAGAGACAGAGAGACAGATAGGTAGGTAGGTAGATATATTGATAGGTATGTAGGTAGGTAGGTGGGTAGGCAGGCATGCAGAAAGACAGACAGACCTTTTGGATGGATGGATGGATGGATGGATGGATGGATGGATGGATGGGTAGGTAGGTAGGTATGTATGTAGGTAGGTAGGTAGGTAGGTAGGAAGATAGATGTATGTATGTATGCATAGATAGGTAGGTAGGTAGATAGATGGATGGATGGATGGATGGATAGGTAGGTAGGTACACAGACAGAAAGACAGAGAGATAGATCTTTTGGATGGATGGATGGATGGATGGATGGATGGATGGATGGATGGATGGATAGATAGATAGATAGATTGGTAGATAGGTAGGAAGGCTTTGACCACATGCCCAATATCCAGGATTCCGCTCAACCAAGCCCGCCCCTCTTTGTAGTTGCTGTGCTGAGAGCAAGTTCACAGGCTGCCCCTCCTGCCATGGATCAGCCTCCCAAGCGCCCCCTCCCAGGGCACTCACGTCATAGAGGGTGGTGCTGTCCTCTGCTGCCAGGGCATGGTTGGGAAAGCCCAGGACAGGCAGCGGTGCAGCATTGGAAAAGTAGAACAAAGCCATGCCATCACCACTATGTTCGAGGCACCGTCCCTGCAGGCACGTTGGAAACATCGACTCTGGAGCTGGCACCTCAATGGGTGAACCTGCAGGGCTGGCTGGTGCCTTGAATGCCCCCCTGCTGCCTCTTAGCACCCCTCTGCCAGCCCCCTTGTGGATGCTAAAAGGTGGCAGGGGGGCGACGCCACATTATGGAAGAAGAAAAGGGAGAAAACCTAGTGGAGAGAGGGCGGAGCTGGCATCGCAGCAGTTGGATGGGCCATCTTGATCTTCCAAGATCACCATTGATATCTCAGCTGCTGGTCGGTCCCCACAGACCTAAACCATCCTGTAGAGACAGTGATTGACAAGGGTACATCCTGTTGATCCCAGGGACATTGCAAAGTCCCTGGTTGATCCAGGGAAAGCCCTTTTTGCTGGCGGTGGAGAGGCAGCCTTCCAAGCAGCTGAAGCTGGGACAATTTCAGAACAGAAGAGATTGGAAGAAAGTGTGTCAGTTTGGTGAGATGAACTTTTATTTATTATTTCTTGGAGAGAACACCCTGAAAAAATTAAAGTGGACTAAAAGTGAGGAGGAAAGAGTTTAAGCGGCATGATTAATTGTCAAAGTGGAAGTTTTTTTCTTTTTTTCCCTTTTATTGGAATGTTGAACTTGGCAAAGCTGTTTAACTTTAAGCTGGACTGCTACTTTTTAATCTTTTTATTTCTGCTTGTATTTCTTTCTCCTTTTTTAACAATCCTTTTGAAAAAAATTTGATTAAGACTCTTCTGCTTGATTTAAGATTTATTTTTTTCCCTTTTAGAAAAAAGGGGGGAAAGACTTTACTTTTTTTTTCTTTTAGTTCCTGGCTGTAGATTGAGGAGGGGGAAGTGAAAGTGAAGGAAAGTAAGTAGCACTGCCGCCCAGAGGCTTGGCATTGTTTCTTTTTTCTTTCACTAGTTTGTGTTACAATCAAGGACTCTGAGCTGTGTATTGGAAAAGATAGAGATGAGCATGGCAGTTTGTTTATTCAGGTGCTCATTTGTGAACAGACAGCTGGAGTCTGGAGTTGAAGTTGAAAGAAAGAAGATTGAAGTGACTTTGAAAAACTCTGAGCTGATTTATCAAAGAGCCTTGGATATTTGGCGGCAGAGGCTTGTTTTATATTAGAATTGCTTTTTACCTTTTGCCTCCCTTTCTACCCCCCTCCCACTAGTTGGGCTTCTTTTTCTTTTTAATTGGATGTTGACTTTTTAAACCAGGAACCAGAATGTAAATCTTTTATTTTTGTTTTCTTTTTGTTTATTAAGAGGAACATATAGAATATTTCTTTTTCTCCCTTTTTTATCGTTGATTTTTTACTTTTTACATTTACCATTGTAACTAATTGAATTAAGGTATGCAAGTGCCTGAAGACTTTCTTTTTCCTTTTTTCCTTTGGAGTGGCAACTGTTTGCCTTTGTCTTCCCCCCACTTTTTTTTCCTTTTTCCTCTTTTTTTTTCTTTTTCTCTCTCTCTCTTTCTTTACAGATAAGCATTATAAGATGAGTAGAAAGACAACAGCTCCAGCTTCTTTGATACCAACCCCCTCACCATCTGGAGGACAACGATCTATACAGACAATATTACAACAGGAAAAAGAGAAAGAGAAGATGATAGTGCAAGAATCCAGAAGATTGAGCAAAAAATAGAAAAGACAGATGAGAAAGTGGAAAATATTCAACAGATGATGATGAAATATGAAGACAAAGTTTAAAAAATTGAAGAAGAAGATATACAAAGAGATAAGAAAATTGGAGACATTGATATTCGATTGAGCGATGTCGAGAGGGGCAGATGTGAACCATTAGGATGAGAAATAGATAAATTAGAATTTTATCTAAGATTTCCCTAAAATATAGAAGAAGGAAAAGGTGAAAACCTTGCTGAAATAATGGCAGAAATATTGGCAGAAGCACTGGAAATAACCAAAGAAAAGATGATGGATGGGATGGATGAAGTGTTTCGTTTCTATACAAGATATGCAACAAGGAATAGACTACCAAGAGAAGTTCACATTAGATTTACTAAGAAGATTATTAAGACACAGATACTCCAGGTGGTGAGAGAGAAAATATAAAGACAAAGAAATTGTGGTGCTGAAACAGATACCAAGAAGAGTAAGAGAGATGAGAAGAGGATATTTATTCTTGACTGAAGAGTTACTTAAAAGAGGAGTAAACTACAGATGGTTGATGCCAGAAGGCCTCTTGTTCACTTGGCAGGAACAAAGACACAGAATTGACACAGTTGAAAAAGCTGAGCTATTCTACTTAGAGTACTTTAGAAGAAAGGAGGAAGAAGAAAGAAAGGAAGAGTCACTAATTGAATTTTAAGAGGAGCATACAGCAGTAATTGAAAAAGAAAAAGAAGAAGGTGCAGTAGGCAGTGAACCCAGAGAACAACAAGAATTGAGATCTACTAGAGCAATAAAACCCTTTTATAAAGCTTAACATGGATGAAAGAAAATTGATTTTGATTAACATAAATGGACTTAATTTGGCTACTAAAAGAAGGAAAGTATTTCACAAATTAGAAAAATTAAAATTTGACATAATCTGCTTACAAGAGGTTCATATTAAAAAACATGAATATATACTAAAACAAGGAAAACTAGGGAAATTATTTACATCACTGGCAACTCCCCAAAAAGAGGTGTGGTATTATATATTAAAGAAACAATGTTGGCAGAACTAATCTACACAGATGATGATGGAAGGATTCTGATGGTGGAAATAATGGATAACAACGTTAAAACACTTCTAATTACAATTTATGCCACGGATGATAAACCAGAAGAATTCTACAGAAGATTACATAAGAAAATAATTGAATTGGACTGTGTTAATATTTGTATGATGGGAGATTTTAATGGAATAATTAATGACCGGTTGGATTATAAAACACAGAAAACAACAAAGAAAGTTAGAAAGATACTACCAAAATCCTTCCTTTGAATAATAGAAGAATTTAACTTAAAAGATGCATGGAGAGAGAGAAATGCAGAAAGTAAGCAATATACTTTTTATTCAAACAGGCATACATCCTGGTCTAGAATATATATGATATGGATGTCAGCAGAATTATTGACTAATGTATGACAGATTGAAATAGAAACAAGGGCAGATCATAATCCAGTGTCAGTTATTTGGAAAGGATGCAAGAGATCTAGATGGACTTTAAATAATATGATATTAAAAGAAAAAGACTTAAACAGAAAATAGAGAAAGAACTTGTTTTCTTCTTCAAAGAAAATAGAAAAGAGGATACATCTTTACAGAATCTCTGGGACACAATGAAGGCCTACACAAGAGGCTTGATAATAGATTATACTAGGAGAAGAAACAGAAAACAGAAAAAGACATTTAAAACATTAGAGGATGACTATAAAAGATTGGAAAAAGACTTACAGAAATCCCCACCAAAAAGATATTAAAAATAAAATGGATATAATTAAACATAAAATGGGATTAATGGAAAAAGAGGAACTAGCACAAAAAATTAAAAATGCTAAACAGAATTACTTTGAAGATGCAAACAAACCAGGCAGATGGCTAGCTTATAAGCTGAGAAAGGAAAGAGAAGCAAGAAGGATTAGTCAATTAATAAATAAAGAAGGATAGTTTTGCTATGGAAATGAGGAGAAGAAACAAATTATATAAGACTACTATGGAAAACTGTACTTTCAAGAGAATACTCAAGAAGAAAAAATTAAGCAATATCTACAGAAAGCAAACTTACCTCAGATACCTAAAAATATTGAACCAATGTTAGAAGGAAATATAACAATGATGGAATTAACAGAAACCTTAAAAAACAGAATGTTGGAAAGCACCAAGTCCAGATGTTTGCCAGCGGAATTTTACAAGACTTTTCAGGAAATATTGAATCTTCATCTTTTAGAAGTTATGAATAAAGTTATGTTGAAGAAAAGAATACCAAAAACATGGTTAGAAGCATACATTACACTTATACCGAAGGAAGGTACAGACCTAAAGCAAGTTAAAAATTATAGACCTATATCTCTATTGAACTCAGACTATAAAATATTTGCTTCAATTTTGGCAGAAAGACTAAAAAGATACTTAAATAATTTTATTCATACTGATCAAAATGGATTCCTGCCAAAGAGACAAATCAAAGACAATGTGAGAATTATTTTGGATACTCTGGAATATTATGAAGCACACCCTGAGAAGCAAATGGCCTTGATGTTTCTAGATACACAAAAAGCCTTTGACAATGTGAGTGGGCGATTTATTTTACTGCAATTGATACAAATGGGCTTTGGTAAAAAATTTATCCAAGCCATTGAAACAATATACCATGAACAAACTGCAAAGGTGATAGTGAATGGAGAATTAACAGAATCTATAGATATAAGGAAAGGGACAAGGCAAGGCTGTCCATTGTTGCCTCTGCTGTTTGTGTTAACATTGGAAGTGTTGAACAGGAATATTAGAGAAGAAAGATAAATAAAAGGAATGAAAATTTAAAAGGAGGAATATAAATTGCAAGCTTTTGCAGACGACCTGGTATTTATATTAGAAGACCCATTGGGGGTCTTCTAATATAATAGAAGAATATGGAAAAGTAGCAAGTTTGAGAATAAATAAAGACAAAACAAAGATATTAACAAAGAATATGTTAGCAAGACGAAAGAGAAATTGGGAAGAAATTTTAAAAATACAGGTCACGAACAAGGTTAAATATTTTGGGATACATATTACACCAAGATGTAGTGCACTGAAGAAGATAACTATGTTAAACTCAAACAGCAGATCGTGACAGATTTGACAAAATGGGAAAAACTATATATTGAATATATTGCCTAGAGTTTTCTATCTTTTCCAGACAATTCCTATTCGACTAGCGAAAGAGTTTTTTGAAGATTTAAATAGAATTGTGTTGAAATATATTTGGCAGGGTAAAAAAGCAAGAATAAAACTTAAACTGTTACAAGATGCAAGAATAAGAGGTTTTGCCTTGCCCAATTGGGAGCTATATTACCAGGCGTCAAGTTTGATGTGGGTAAAGGAATGGATAACACTAAGGAACAGTAGATTATTGACTTTAGAAGGCCATGACTTGCTGTTGGGATGGCATGCCTTTCTCTGGTATAAGGAAACTAAAACACAGGGGTATTTTAGAAGACATTATAGTCGAGAGGCACTGTTTTTGAATTGGGAGAAGATAAAAAGACATTACTAATTAAAAATTCCACTATAGATATCTACCATTGAAGCTTTTTCTTATCCAATAATATATAAAAAGGAACAAACAGTTAGATATGGTGAGATATTGAATGAAAAGGGTGAACTTAAATCTATGCAAGCGTTGGAAGAACAAGGTGTTAAAATGAATTGGTTTTCATATTTGCAAATACAATCTAGGTTTGATAGACTCTAAAGCAGAAGGTATTTATGATAAGTTGACTGATTTAGATAAAATTTTGATGGGTACTGATGAAAAGGTAATTTAAAAAATTTATGGACATCTATTAGAATTTAAATTGGAGGAGGAACAAGTTAAAGAAACGATGATTGCTTGGGAGAAAACTTTTGGATATGGAATTGATTTAGAACAGGGGTGTCCAATCTTTCACCTTCCCTGGGCCACATTAGAAGATGAAAATTTGGTTTGGGCCGCACATAAAATAAAATAACAGTAACGATACCTGATCATCCAAAAAAACCATAGAAAACATAGTTAACATATTAAATTTATTTGGAAATGAAGTTAGTGAGATGTTTTTATTATTTATTATTAATTATTTATTAAAAATTATTTATTTTTTATCATGGTTTTTTATCACGGTTTATCACGGTTTATTTTCCGGCCAAATTTTGTGGGGGTGGGTGGGGGGGAAGAAAGCTCACCTGCCTCACGCCTACCTCTCCTCCTGCAAATGGCCCGGCTGGATGAGGCAGGACTGGAAGGCAGAAGCAGCAGCACCAGCGGCGGCGGCAGAAGTGGCGGTGGGGGCAGAAGTGGCAGCAGTGGCGGTGGTGGCGGCAGAAGCAGCAGTGGTGGCAGCAGGGGCAGAAGCAGCAGTGGCGGCGGGGGCAGAAGCGGTGGCGGCGGGGGGGCAGAAGCAGCAGCGGCAGTGGTGGTGGGGGCAGAAGCAGCAGCGGCAGTGGGGGAAGAAGCAGCAGCAATGGTGGGGGCAGAAGTGGTGGCGGCAGCAGGGGCAGAATCAGCAGCCGCAGCGGGGGCAGAATCAGCAGCCATGGCGGGGGCAGAAGCAGCAGCAGCGGCGGGGGCAAAAGCAGCAGCGGTGGCGGGGCAGAAGCGGCGGTGGCGGTGGGGGCAGAAGCAGCAGCGGGGGCGGGGGCAGAAGTGGCGGTGGCGGCAGGGGCAGAAGCAGCGGCGGCGGCAGCGGGGGCAGAAGCAGCAGCGGTGGCGGCGGCAGCAACAGCAGGAGGTGGCACTCTGACGGCGCTTGCCTTTTCTGTTGCTGCTTGGCATGGCACTCGCCTCACCCCACCTCGCGCCTGCCTCTCCTCCTCGCTGGCTCTGGCACAAAGGTTGGGGTGGGCTGCATTACGAGGCGACCTGGGCCCCATGCGGCCTGTAGGCCATGGGTTGGACAAGCCTGATTTAGAAAAATGGGAAGAATTGTGGTCTCAAAATTATAAAATGACAATGTCAACTGCATATAAAGAAAATTTGTATAAGATGTTTTACAGGTAGCACGTACCCCTGACGAGACTTGTGAGAATGTTTGGATAAATGCTGGAAATGTCATCAGATACCTGGTTCCTATTCCCAAATGTGGTGGACATATTTGGACGCAAAGAAACATTGGACTAAAATCCACACATGGTTGGAAAAAAACAATAAAACAGCATATAAACTTTAAAGCAGAGATCTTTTTATTGGGAGTCATACCAGATGTATACAATAAGGAATTGAAATATTTGATTGTATATGTTTTAACAGTGGCTAGAGTTGTATTTGTGAAGAACTGGAAAAATGACAAAATACCTATGCAGGAGGAAGTTATTAAAAAATCATGGACTATGCTGAAATGAGTAAACTGACATTTTAAATTAGAGAACAAGAAGACAAGCAATTTTATATGATATGGGATTCGTTGTATCAATGGTTGGATAAAAAGACATGGTAAGGTAACAGAATAGATAATTTTGTTATAGAAGTTTAATAGACTGAAACAAAATATAATGTAGACATATATAACCAATGGATGACAGCATACTATAATATTGATGGAATAAATAGCAGGATAAATAATAATTGATAAATAGATAAGCATATGTTAGTTTTACAATGTGAGATTGATATAAATTGTGAACAATGATTATGAAAGGATCGCACAAAAGGTTCTAAACCAACTGACACACTGTATATACAAAATGGAAGATGTTTTTATGTTTTTTTCATGTATTGTCTGTGTATGTTTGTCTTAAAATAAAAAAATATATAAAAAAAGAAAGAAGAAAAATACACTGTCCACCTTTTCCATTGTATGCATTATCTCAGATACTTCATCATAACTATCCTAAATTATTTTTCTACCAAGCTAGGGTCAAACACTATCCTTTTATTGTATGGAGTTTGACCTGCTGATCATTTTGAATGATTATTTTCTGCATCTTTTCCAGCTCTATTGAATCTTTCACTAAATATTGTACCCAGATCTGTGCACATTATTCCAGATGCAAACCTACAATAGATTGTAGAAGGGCATAAGAATGCCAGAACTGTATTTTATTTATTTATGAACTCTAGATACATTTTTCCTTTTTGCCTTTTTTCACAATTGCTGCAAACAAAATCTATATCTTCACTGAACTATCCATTGATACTCCATTATCTTTTCTTGTTAGTTTCAGATACTGTAGCCTATCAAAGTGTACAAAGTTAGGGTTCTTTGATCCATAGTCCAGCCTTTTTAATTTATTTGAATTAAACTTTGTTTCTCATTTGATTGACCATTCAGTAATTTATATAGATTCTTCTGAAATTCATTTGGCTATTGATATAATGGTATACAAAAACCTGTTTATTCTCAAGTCAAAATAACTGCTGAACAAATTAAAAATCATTAGCCATTAAAAAGAACAAAAAGAAAAAGAAAAGGGAGAAAACCTAGCGGAGATAATGGTAGAGTTGTTGGCGAAGGCTTTGGAGGTCCCTAAAGAAAAAACCCAGGCTGAGATAGATGAAATATTTAGGGTGCACACTAGATATGCTATAAGAAATAGACTTCCTAGAGAAGTCCATGTAAAATTTACCAAAAAGACAACAGAGGTAAAGAGATTATCCTTTAAAATATAAGGGGAAAGAAATAATAGTTCTAAAACAAATACTGAGAAGAGTTAGAGAATTAAGGAAGGAGTATCAGTTTGTGACAAAGCATCTGATTAAAAAAGATGTTAAGTTTAGATGGCTGATACCAGAGGGAATATTGGTGACTTGGCAGGAACAAACACACAGGTTAGATTCAATAGAGAAGGCAGAACAATTTTATGATGAGTACTTGGGACCACAAGAAGAAGAGAGAATTAGAGAGGAAAGGGAGGTCAGATACCAAAAAGAATTCACAGGAGAGAAATATATACAACAAAAGGATGATGCAAGAGATCGAGGAAATAGCAATAAGAGAAGGAGCAAAGCCTAAAGAAGCAAGAGAGACAAGAACGACTAAAACAGCAAAACCCATTTACAAGTAAAACTATAGCGGAAGAAATAAAGTTAATATCAATCAACATAAATGGACTGAACTCTGCAATAAAATTTTTAATAAATTGGAAAAGTTAAAATTGGACACAATTTATTTACAAGAAATCCACATTAATAAACAGCACAACAAATTATTGGAATACTCTAAAATTGGGAAGCTATTCACCTCTCTTTCACAACAAAGTAAAAGGGAAGTAGCCCTTTATTTAAAAGAGACAATAAGTGCCAAACAAATATTTATGGATGAAGAAGGGAGGATTCTGATGGTGGAGATAACAATAAACTATAAACAGGTACTTTTAGTGGCAATATACATGCCAAACAACAATCAAGAGGACTTTTATGGCAAATTACACAAGAAAATAATAGAAATGGAGTATGAAAACATATGTATAGTGGGAGATTTCAACACAATAGTGCATGAGAAATTGGACTATAAAACCAGAAAAATAAAAAAAATCTAAGAAAATACTCCTAAAAACTTTCTTCAAATTGGTGGAAGTATTAGGAATTCAAGATGTATGGCAAGAAATTCATCCTGGAAAAAATTAATATTCATTTTACTCAAACAGACACATGTCTTGATTCAGAATAGATATGGTGTGGATATCAGCAGAATTAATATATAATATACAAGAAATAAATATTGAAACAAATACTTGGGCAGATCATAACCTGATAAAAATTATATGGAATGGGGAGGAAAAAGAAGTCAAGATGGACAATGAACCAATCAATACTAAAAGAAAAAAAGGAATTTATTCAATTTATGGAAAGAGAACTGGATTTTTTCTTCAAAGAGAACAGAAAAAAATTACAGACCGATGGACTTCTGGTTTGAGCTTCTTCGGCAACATACCGAAATCTGCGATCGTGTGCAGTTTCCATCTGTGCTTGCCACTGGAGCGCCCCAAGCCGGCTGGTTTTGGGGCTAAGCCACCCTGTAGAGGTGAAGAGGGGGGAGTCTGCCAGCAGAGTCGGAGAGAGTCGCATCTCTCCTCCCCAGCTGGCCATTACTCCCTTTCCCAAAGGCAGTTGCAGCGGTGGTCAGAATTGGCCACCTCAAAGAAAAACTCGACCAGAAAAGAATGTGCAGGAGGAAGATAAGAAGAGAAAGTTTTGGCTGACCAGGTCAAACTGGAAAAACAACAATACAAGGTACCCTGTAATTTGAATTATAAAAGCAACATTGTTAAAAAACAGAAAGAAGATGCACAAGAAGGAAGAGGTTCTTTTGGCTTCGTATTTCAATTTTTAGAAATGGAGATCCTGAACTATGAGAAACAGCAAGAAATGCCCGTAGAACAAGAAGGGCGGCAAAAGAAGAAGCCATCTTCAATGACCAAGTATTTCTATGTGGAGAAAAGAAAGGAAAGGGGGGAAAGAGAGTGAAAAATTTAAGATCTGAAAAACAACCCCCAAAAAGAATAGTTTCAAAAGTAATTACAATATTAGGAAGAAACAGAAGAGAGGATTACAGAAGAGAGAATCGGAATTAGAGAGAGAAGGGGTCAAAAAGGGAAGGGAGAAGAAGACGGGGAAGAGGGAAAGTAAAATAAATTATAAAGGACAGAAACAGGACATAGAGAAACAAGGAAAACATACAGGGATTAAGGATATAAGCCTATTTAGAAGATACAGAGACAATGGGCAAAAACTTAATTGAAAGGGGGATTCTGCAAGGGTACATAAGATAGTATTGTTATATTAGAAATAAAAATGAACTTTGAGAATATGAAACAAGTATGATTAAAATGATAGATAAAATACTCATTGTAATGTAATGGAATGTTTAATAAATAAATGAAATAAAGAAAATGAGAGAAAGAAATTAGGAAAGGAGGGGAACATTTTAATTATTATAAATGTGTTATAAAAATTTAAGTGAAGGGAATATGAAAGAAACATGAAAAACTATGGAAATATTATAAGTGTTCCTAGAAGTATGATACTCTATTGAAAAGAAATGTTAAAGATGTCAAAGATTATAACTAACATTAATGATAGAGCTGAATTGGAATAGAATAACTATTTTATTTATTATTGTTTTATGTGTGTGTGTGTGTGTGTGTGTGTGTGTGTGTGTGCGTGTTGTGACTGGAAGGTTTGAGCCTGCTGTGAGCTTTGAATCTGATGTATCAGAAGACACAGGGTCGAGTGATGAGGAAGGTTTGGCATTGGAATTGGAGCCTGCTCTAATGAGAGATGCAGACGTGAGCCAGGAGGATGAGGGAGTGTCAGAAACACCCTCCTCTCCAGAACCTTCCACTTCAATCATGCCTCAGGCGTCAGCAGCTGATCCACAGAACATACCAGAGTCCTTGAGTGATGATGAATGTTGGGTTGATGCAAGGACTACATGCAGGTTGAGACGTCAAGCACAATTTGAAAAGAAACGTCAAGTCAGAGACTAATTAGAGAGACTGACACGCCCCTTCATGGAATATAAGGAGGCATGATAGTTAACGATCCTTGTCTGGATCAAACTTCGTTAATTACTGTGCAGCTTTGAAGAAGCCCTCTGTTCCTGATTTATCTTGCGTTATCTCGGCTTGAAGACAGTTTCTGGGAAAGCTGCCAACGACGATTACAGAGACAAGTTAACTCTGTGGTTTCTGGTATTATTTGTTCGTGTTTATTTCTTTGGGACATTTGGACTCTCACTTGTGGCTACAAGTGAGACAGAACATATATGTGTGTGTGTGTGTGTGTGTGTGTGTGTGTGTGTGTATTTTCTTAAGTTTTCGCGGGTACTTACATGTATGGCATTCGGCTTTGTTCGGGTATTTTCCCATGTCATAGTAGTTGTGCTTTTAAAGTTGTAGCGACGTTTCAGCAGAATCTCATCTGCCATCATCAGGCTTCTGTATAGTGTTCATCTGTGAGTCAGGCTTTTATAGTGGTTTCAGATTTAAATTTGGGGCAGCCTATTGCTGTGCCAGAATGGTTTTTTCTTCACCCTGATTGGTTGGGAGTCTTGGTCTGTGTTTATTGGTCTTGGAGTTCGCTGTGTTCTGCTTGACTGGTGTTTCTAATATCTCCTGTCTGTTTTTTGGCTCTTTTTGTCTCTTGATTGGCTGGCAACATTGTGTTACTTTATTGGAGGCCTTTAGTGCAGCTTGGCTCCGGGTAAATGGACGGCTATCATTAGTTAGGAAGCTAGGTTTCATCTGGGTGCCTGGTTGGGGTGTGTTTGAGCTGGAGATATCAGGGGGGATCTGTCTGTGCCCAGGTGTTTGCCTGGCTGGTGGTGTGGAGATTTTTTTGTTTGTGAGTGCAGGCTTCCAAATGATTGACAGTCTGGTGGAATCATCTCTTCTATTCATGCTTTCTGGTCTTTTTTCAATCTCTATGGCTTCTCTGATGATTCTGTGGCTGGGGTTTTCTATAGTGGCTAGGGTTTTGGTGCCATTGAAGTTGATGCTATGACCTGTGGCTTCCATGTGTTGGACTAGTGAGGAAGTGTGTTCCAGCTTTTTGACTGCATTTTTGTGTTCATCCAGGCAGGTACTTATTCTTCTATTGGTCTGTCCAATGTATGTGGCCGGGCATGATGCACAGGGGACTTTGTATGTGCCTTGGTTTTCCGGGTCAATTTTATCTTTGGGGTTTCTAAGGATGGCTGCTATTTTTCTGTCTGTTTTGAAGGCAGTCTTGATGTGATGTCTGTGCAGTATCTTACTGATTTTGTCTGTAGTACCTCTTATGTAGGGCAGGACAGCTGTTCCATAGGTCTGTTCATCTTCTGGGTCTCTATTATGTCTCAGTGTGTTTTTGTGGATCAAGCCAGTGATTTTGCTTTTGTGGAAGCCGTTGGCTGTCAGTACCTTAGTCAGGGTGCATAGTTCAGTCTTAATGTGTGTCTTGTCTGCCAGGTGTTTGGTTCTAGTAAACAAACAAACAACTACCATTCCTAGATGTACTAATCTACAAAAAAACAGATGGCACACTAGGACACAACGTATACCAGAAGAAAACACACACTAACCGCTACCTCAATGCCCAATCCCACCACCACCCAGCACAGATAAACTCCGTGGCTAAAACACTAATTACTAGAACCAAACGCCTGGAAGACAAGACACACATTAAGACTAAGCAGAATTTGACTGGAAGTTATGTGTTATATTGAATGTTATAATTGTAAAGGCATAAATTGAAGTTTAAATAAAAGTTGAATGGATAAAAATTAAAAGATACAAAGGTGTCATACTCCAATTAGTAACTACAGGGAAAAATTTTGCTTAATGAGAAAAGAAAATATGAAATTGAAACAGGACAGACAAAAGTATAAATATGATGGCTAGAAAGGTATTGAAACTTGAATTTAGAAAGGAATGAGTAAGATTGAGAAAATGAAGGGAAGGGAAAAATTATTGAGAAAATGTTAAAATAGTAATAAGATATGGAATAGAACACAAAGATGAATATGAAATTGAATTTGTATCTGTATGGAGAAGTGATAACCTGGGACCATGCTATTCTCAAAAAAAGGAATTTTACTTGTATTATGTTTCGTGAAAACCCAAATAAATTTTTTATTAAAAAAAAATTACAGACCGATGTCACTATTGAATGCGGATTATAAAATATTTGTATCAATAATAGCAGAAAGACTAAAGAGATTTTTAAATCAATTTGTACATACAGATCAAAATGCCTTTTTAAAAAAATAAAAGTTTTTTATTTTTATTTTTACATACATATCAATGTGTGAACAATTGGGCACCTGGATGTCTTACATTTTGATACAATTAAAATAATACTCAATATATTTAACTTCAATAAGCTTATCTACTTCTAATACTCCTACCTATATTTGTCATTTCCAAATTCTCATTGTTTAGTTTTCAATATTTCAGTAAATTATTTTTATACCAATCTTTATATTCAAATATCTTCCTTTTACATCCAATAGCATGTTAATAATCATGTTTGCTATTTTTCACAATATTATTTCATTCTAACATTGATACACATCTTAATATTCCGTTATAATCTTCTATTTATTTATATATTCAATATTTCATTGTATTAGTTTTTTATGCCAATCTTCATGTTATTCAAATATATTTAATATCACCCTCATTTAAATTCTAATTTCCTTTCTTTTTCTTACATCATCTTATTATTAAAGAAGTGTATTCCATTATTTCCCCCTCTTTAGTTCTATCCCAGAATTCTATCCCAGTTCTAACTTTCTTATGCCACAACAATTTCCAAGAATATTTCCTAATAGTTTTTTTTATAATATTTCATTTATCAAATACTGTATATCCTTCCTTTTACTACAAATAAAACTTCAATAATCATATTTAATACATTTAACAAATCCTTATAGTTTCTAATAATACTCTTGTTAATATTATACATTTAACACACTAATATAATTATAATAATAATATACCTATTAATATTAAATTCCAAACCTTCCATTATTTAGTTAATCAATATTTCAATACATTATTTTTAGACTAATCACTTTATTCAAACCTACTCAATTTAGCCATTATTCAAATTCCATTTCCCCTTTTATTACTATTTTATCATATTGTGTACCTATATATATTCCACTATTCCCCCTCTCTCTAGTTTCCAACCCTCTTCTAAATTTAATTATATCATTGTTATATTGAAGAAAAAAAGAAAATTTAAAAAGAATAGAATTTTTCTTTAACCATTATCTCTTATTTGCTTTAAAGTGTTAAACATTTTCTTCTTAATTCCTCCCATATTCCTCTCTCAAATCTTTCTCCCTGCCCTGTCTGCTTCCACACCATAACCTATCATTTTAACTTTTTCTTCTTTCTCCACCCTGTTACATTGTCTAATTTCCAAAATGTCTGCTCTTGCTTTTATCTCTCTCAGAGAAGTCCTCTTGCAACTTTATTTCCTCTTTCCATTCCCTTAAAATACTCTTTTCTGTGTTTATTACATCCATTATTATTATATTTATTTTCTCTTCTTTCTCATCATCACAGTTTATTTGTTGATTTTTCTCTGTATTTTCTTCTGATTTTCAAGTTAGTTTCTTTTCTTGTGCATCTTGCTCACTTCTGTCCATTTCTTCCTCTATACTCTGCATTTTGTTAAAAATTCTTTTTTAAAATGTCCTTAATATCTGTAGATATTGATGCCATTTCTTCCCGGATCTCATTCATTTCTTGCTGGTGGGACATCTCATTTAATTTCTTTTAATGTTTTTTTATGTCCAATAATCCAGGAACAAGCCAAATATTCACACCAAAATCACTTCTCACAAAGTTTTAAATTTTTGTATTTTCAATCCTTTTGTTAAAACTGTCAAAGTCACTTCAATAATATTTTCTGCTTCCTGGGAATATCTTGTATCTTCCTTCCTTCTATCCATAGGTAGCACATTTAAATCCTGTTTTGTTAGCCAGTTTTCAATTTTAAAATATCTATCCTAAATAATAAGGTATCTGTTTTTTAAAAATATATAGTTCCAATATTTTTAAATGCTTCCTCAAAAAAATATTTATCCTCCTTAAAGTTCCAATTTTCTGTGTTTTCTATGTTCTGAAAATTGCCTTCTCTCTCTCCTTTATTTACAACTTTAAAATTCTCTTGCACCACCACTTTTAATATGGCAAGTCTTTTTGGGGTTAGATTTTAAATAATTCTTCTCACCCAGTTCAGTATATCATCCACTTTCTCCTCTCCTGCACATTTAGATGTTCATGGCTGTCCTGACTCTGTGGTGGCCATTTTGGCCAGCCTCTTTTCACCATCATGGAGGGAAAAGTTCTGGGGTTTCACAGGGGAGTTGCATTCTCCTCTGGGACCTCACAGAATACCACTCCCTTACTTCTCCACCCCTCCAAGGTGGTTTTTGGCTCTTTTCAGAGCCCACAAACAGCAGAAAACCAGCACAGGAAAGGAGCTCTCTGTTCTCTGCTTCTGGATCCACTGTAACAGCAATCAGAAGTTTCTGATCAAAATGGATTTTTATCTAAGAGACAAATTAAAGATAACATGAGAATAATCTTGAACACACTGGAATACTATGAAGCCCACTCAGAGAAGCTAAGGCATTGTTTTTTCTTGATGCACAGAAGATGTTTGATAATGTGAACAGGAAATTTATCTTAACACGACTAAAAAATGGACTTTGGGAAGAGATTTATGAAGATGGTTAAGGCAATATACTATAAACAAACTGCTAAGGTGATGGTAAATGGAGGCATGACTGGAAAGGTTAATATTGAGAAGGGTACAAGACAGGGATATCCCTTGTAACCATTGTTTTTTGAACTGACACTAGAAGTATTAAATAGAAATATTAGACAAGATAAAGAGATAAAATGTATGGAAATAAAAAAGGAAGAATATAAATTACAAGCATTTGCAGATGATTTAGTTTTCATCCTAGAAGATCCACTAGAAACAGGATCCAAGTTAATAAAAAAATAGAAGGGTATGGGGAAGTAGCAGGACTGAAAGTAAATAGAGAAAAAACTAAGATTTTAGTAAAAAACATCACAGAAAAACAGAAAAAAGAATTAATGGGAAGATTAAATATTCAGATCACTAGAAAAGTAAGATATTTAGGGGTACAATTAAGAGCAAGATGTGTAAAAAATTAAGGAAAATAACTATTATAAACTTATACAACAAATTAAACTGGATTTGGAAAAATTGAAAAATGTGCAATTATCATTAATAGGAAGAATAGCTACAATTAAGATGAATGTATTGCCGATATTATTGTACTTGTTCCAAGTAATTCTGATAAAACTGGGAAAAATATTTTGAGGATCTGAATAAAGTAATAGTAAAATTTATTTGGCAGAGGTGAAAAGTGAGAATTAACTTTAAAATGCTACAGGATACAAGAATTAGAGGTGGTTTTGGTCTACCAAACTGGGAATTATATTATCAGGCTATGGTGTTAACATGGATGAAAGAGTGGGTTGAACTGAGAAGCATAAGATTAAGGGTGAGCTCAAAACCAAGCAAGAATTGAATGAACAAGAGATCGAAACAGCCTGGTATTCATAACTGCAAATACAGTCTAGATATGAAAAAGATGTAAAGTTATGTGGTTTTTATCACATAAGAGAACTGACAGAATTGGACAAGATCCTAACAGGAACTGATGAAAGATTGTGTTCCGGACTAGCAGGCTTGAAAGCCTGCAAATCAGATTGGTCTGCTAGCAGCGGATTGTGATTGGTCGCCTCAGACTGATCCGATTGGCTAGTTAGCAGGCTGCCGCGATTGGTCTAACCAAGCGCAGCAAACTCAAATCACCGTCATTGGCTGCCTAGCCGCAGCCAGCCCTATATAAGGGGCTGCTGCGGCTATGATAATTCACTCAGATCTGAAGTCACTAATAAAGAGCTGTTGTTGCTATCTGAGTCTTGTCTCCATTCTTGGACCCATCCTCCCAGACTTAACACTGGTGACGAGGATGGGATGCGGAGACAACAGAGCCTACTGAGCACTCGCAGAAGATTGAAGGAGCACGTGGCTGACAGCGCGCAACATCGGCTAAATGGCCAGCAGTGTTATACCACCCTCCCTGTTCGATCCAGCCAGCGAGGACTGGGACTCATATATGGACAGATTTCAAATGTTCCTGGAGTCCAACAATCTTAAAGATGCTACACCCAGCAAAAAACGAGCAGTTTTCCTGACGCATTGCGGACCCGCCATCTTTAAGATGGCCAAAGCACTTGCAAAACCAGCTGAAGTCAAAACGATGGACTGGGATACCCTTGCTCCCATCCTTCACAATCATTACACCCCAGCAGTACCGACACTCATTCGCAGACACGAATTTTACCAAAGGGATCAGCGTGAAGGTGAGAGCATCGGGGATTTCGTGGCTGACCTAAGGAATTTGGGTGGATTGTGTGGCTTCGCCAATCTAGAAGAAGCCATGTGGGATTGAATTGTCCTTGGCCTAAGAGATCCAACCGTCCAAAGCAAGATCATGGCCAAAGGAGACATCTCCCTCACAGATTCCATAGCAGACGCCACTGCAGCTGAAGCCACTCGTAAATCAGCAGCACGAATGCGCCGGATAAATGGGGCCAGCCACCAACCCACCAACGATACGGTGACACTGTCAGAAAAATACACGTCAGCCACCCATCACGAGGATGTCGAATCCTCATCAGACAGTGAGGAGGAAGAAGTCCACAGACTCCGGTCAGAACGCGAGCAACGAGACCAGCGGGGTCGTACATCAAACTACCAATGCACCGGGTGCGGTGGGAACCACCCACGATCCGAATGCAGATTCCTAGACGCCATCTGTCGGTTTTGTGAGAAACGAGGGCATATTGCTAAGGTATGCAGAAACAAAAGAAGCTCCAGCCCCTGATAGAGAGGAAACAGCCCCAAAAGAACCGATGGCACCCCCACCACAAATAGGGACCGCCCAAGCATCCAGTGGAACCAGTACTACAGACCCCGAAGGTTTACTGGCACACCCAGATGGGAAGAGGCACATCAGACTATCACCATCAGCCACGCTTCATCATTGGACACCAAAAAGATCCATGTAGAAGTCACCATCGAAAATCAACCGTGCATCATGGAAGTAGACTCCGGGTCTTCCCTGTCCATGGTCTCCTGGAAAACTCTTAAACAACTGATTCCCAACATCCGCCGCTGAGAGCTCAGCAGCCAGAGACTCATCTTGAAGGACTACCAGGGCAACCGGATTCCAGCTGCTGGCACCAGTCATTTCCAGGTTTCTTTCAAAGGCCACACTGCAATACTACCACTCACCATTGTTGATAGAGACCGACCTAGCCTACTGGGCCTACAGTGGTTCGTGCCATTAGGAATTGGAATGGCAGGCATCCACCATACTGAAGATGAAGATTGGGAAGCAGCCCTCATCCAGGATTTCCAGGAAGTCTTCAGCGAAAATTTAGGCAAGTACAAAGGGTCCCCTATCTCATTTAATCTCCGCCCTGACATCGCTCCCATTCGCCTAAAACCATGCCAAGTTCCTTTTGCTCTCAAACCCAAAATTGACGAGCAACTGGACAAACTAATTGCACAAGGCATGTTAGAACCCGTTGATCACGCCCAATGGGAGACCCCAATTGTCACTCCCACAAAACCTGACAGGTCTTTGAGAATCCGTGGGGACTACAAGGCCACCCTCAACCATGCACTGCAGCAGAGCGCCTATCCGGTACCAGTCGTCCAGCATCTCCTACATTCACTTGGGGGTGGCAGAATATTCGCAAAGCTTGACCGGGCCCAAGCTTATCAACAGTTGCCAGTAGATGCCGAAACTGCCGAAGCCCAAACTATAGTTACACACAGAGGCGCGTTCAAATGTAACAGGCTCCAGTTTGGAGTGAGCGTAGCACCAGGCATTTTTTAAAGCCTGATGGAGAGACTATTGCAGGGCATAAAAGGGGTCGTGCCCTATTTTGATGACGTATTAATAGCCACCCCGACAAGGAGTCATTTAGAGAAATGCCTCAGAATAGTCCTACAAAGGTTCAAAGATGCTGGCCTCAAGGTAAAAAAGGAAAAGTGCCAGTTATGCACTGAAAGGGTTGAATTTCTTGGTTACCTCCTTGACAAACAAGGAATTCACCCTACAGAAAAGAAATTGGCAGCCATCAAAAATGCCCCAAGACCAAAAAACAAAACAGACCTTCAAGCCTTCCTGGGACTCATTAACTTTTATAATATTTTCCTACCCCAGAAGGCGACCGTCGCTGAACCCCTTCATAGACTTCTCGATAAAAAGGCTTCCTGGATTTGGGGACGATGGGAGGAACATGCCTTTCAACAAGTAAAGGACCTTTTAACTTCAGATGCAGTGCTCATACAATATAACGAAACACTTCCAATGACTGTGACTTGTGACGCCTCACCTTTTGGGGTGGGGGCCATCCTGAGCCATGTCCTACCAAACGGCACTGAGGCACCTATTGCATTTTTTTCAAGAACCTTGTCAAAAACAGAAAGGAACTATAGCCACCTAGACAAGGAAGCCCTTGCCATTGTATCTGCAATCAAAAGGTTCCACGAATATGTGTATGGGAGATCATTTTCCATCATCACAGATCATAAACCATTACTTGGCATCCTGGCAGGCGACAAACCCACTCCACATATTCTATCCCCCAGAATGACACGGTGGTTGGAGTTCCTAGCCACCTACGACTATCAACTGAGACATTGCCCAGGAAAAACCATTCCCCATGCAGATGCCTTGAGCCACTCTCCACTACCCGAACTGCAAGATGACCCAGCTCCCACGTTACCAATACTACAAATTGAGACAATCCCCTCACCACCACTAACAGCTCAAGACATCGCATTAGAAACCAAAAAGGACTTATGCTTGGCACGAGTTCTTGGCTGGGTGGAGAGGGGATGGCCAGAAATCGAGCCCAACCAAACCTTCAAATCCTTCAAGAACAGATAAACAGAACTTTTCTCACAAAGAGGGTGTGTATTCTGGGGAGACTGAGTGGTCATACCAGCAAAACTACAAAAAAAAATTCTACAATTGCTGCACGATGGACACCTGGGCATCGTATGTATGAAAGCGCTGGCGAGGAGCTATGCCTGGTGGCCAGGTATGGACAAACAAATTGAAACCTGGGTCGCCACCTGTAACAGATGCCAAGAGACACGCTCGGCCCCACTAAAAGCTCCACCAGCTGAATGGGAAACGCCCAGAGGTCCCTGGTTGCGCATTCATATCGACTTTGCGGGACCTACAAAAGGGCATACTTTCCTAATAACAATAGACGCATATTATAACTGGCTCGAGGTTAATAAAATGAAGACAACCACCACAGATGCAGTCATCAAGAAATTGAACAGACTTTTTGCAACTCACGGCCTACCCGATGTTCTGGTATCTGACAATGGGCCCCAATTTACTGCCTTAGCCTTCGAACAATACTTAGCAGACCGAGGCATCTGACATGCATTAACATCGCCGGCTCATCCAGCGGTAAATGGTAGAGCTGAACGAATGGTTCATTTCACAAAAAAAGCTCTACAAAAAATGGAACAAGGTAACATCCATGATAAAGTCACTAGGATGCTCCTTCTCCAGCACATCACACCTACCAGCACGACCAACAAGAGCCCAGCTGAACTTCTGATGGCCAGGAAACTCAGATCGCCTCTAGACCGCCTGCACCCTGCTTACACCCCGGAAAAACCCCTGGGTTCCAGCAGCAAGTACCGCGCCTTTAAGGTAGGAGACCCTGTATTTGCAAAAAACTTTTCAGGGGACCCCCTGTGGATCCCTGCCCAAATAACTCAGATCTCAGGCCCCCGCTCCTACCGCCTACTAACCACAGATGGGAGAGCGTGGAAACGCCACATTGACCAGCTACGCTCCAGGCTGACCACAACTCCCATCAGTGACCCCAACCATGAAACCAGGGGGGGAGGGGAAACTGCAAGTTCTGGAATAGAACCAACATCTGGCCTAGAAGAACAAACTCCACGATCACCACATCAAAACCTACAATACTCACCAGCTGAAGTAGAGCCTCGGCAAATGGACATTTCACCTAGAAGCAGCAGCTGAGCAGGTTCAGCGAGCCCTGGGAGCCCAAGCAGTAGCAACGCAGCGGGCGACTCAACCATCCTGAGGTCATCAGATGGGAGTCACAGCTATGGAACTGTTTCACCATCCCAGGCAATCCCAGCAAGCAGCCCGCCAGACTTAACAGATTGATTAAAAAAATGTATAACTACTTATTGGGTATTAAATTGGAAGAAAAGCAAGTGAAGGAGACAGTGATAGTAGGGGCTAAACTTTTGGTTATACCATATAATTAGATAAATAGCAGGAACTTTGGGATAGAAATTATAAATTAACAATGTCAACTGCATATAAAGAAAATTTGTATAAGATGTTTTATAGATTGCATTATGCTTTAGCATGGTTGGCAAGAATGTTCAAAGATAAATCTGATAAACATTGGAAATGCCACCAGACACTTGGATCATATTTTCATATGTGGTGGACATGTGTAGAAGCCAAAAAATATTGAACAAAAATACACACATGGTTGGAAAAGCTGACACAATAGCATATTGATTTAAAATCTGAAATATTCTTGTTGGGCATCCTACCTGAAATGTATAGTAAAGAGAATGTGTATTTGATTATTCATGTCTTATCTGCAGCTAGAATTGTATTTGCACAAAATTGGAAAAGTGAAAAGTTTCCTACTGATGAAAGCATGATAAGGAAAATATTAGAATGTGCAGAAATGAACTTGCAATTAAAGAGAAGGAACAAACTGAATATTATATGATATGGGAATCATTTTATCATTTTTTTAGAGAAAAAATATGCAAGTTAGAGATTAACGAATAGAAAATATGATTATAAAAGTGAATAAGTTAAGAGGAGCACTGTTATAAAAATCAGACATATTATGTATATTTGCAATAATTTAAGAGTAGAGAATTAGTATCAATGTAATGATTATGGCTGAAAATTATAATTGTTATTGCACAAAACATTTGTACCCAAATGACACACTATTTAATGTATGATGGATTGTTTGTATTAAAAATAAAATAATACAAAATAAATGACTAAACTACCAGAATCCAAGACACATGTCCTTTGAAATTGTTGGGTATAACATTGATACACCAACTAAGTTTGGGTGAATAAATATATAAAACCAAGGTTTGGGTGTTTGTAACTTGTAGCTTTAAGCACCAAACTGCTTGTAATTAACTAATTAAGGGTGCGGTTACAAACGGCAATAAAAGGCAGTAAGAGAAACGTAACTCTCTCTCTGCTTGTTTTGTCTGCTTGCTACTGTTTGTTTGCTACTGTTTGCTACAACTGTTTGAATACCTGAACGAAAGGACTATTTCATTGATGTGCTGATATCCTGTGAATACTCAGCGTTGTCTTCAAAAGGAAAGGTATCAGAGGAGAAGATATCTTTACAAGCAGATAAGGATATAGAACTGACTAGTGAATGGACTAAGTTACTGAATGGATATATTTGTGAATGACATATGGACTGATTGACAATGTTTAAACTCTAATTGGATTAAACAACTATTTAAACTAAAAAAACAGTGTTTGTCATCAGTGTGTGTAAACTCTAGGGCCCTTCCTCTCTCATTTGGCTGCCTGGCTTGACTGCTGCTGCACATTCTGTTTGGGGGTTTGTCCCCAATCACTAACAGAAATTTCTCACCAAGTCGAGCAGAGTTGGGCTGCTGCTGGTTCAGGTGAAGTTAAGATTCTGCACAGTTCAGCGAATTGGCAAATCCCTCCACAAGCTGGCCATGTGCCCACTTGTTTTTCAGCCTATTTTTTGCGCTGTTTGTTAGGCAAAAATTGGCCCCAAAATGGCCTGAAAACGGCCTGAAAACCGGTCTGAAAATGGCTTAAAAAATGGCCTCAAAACAGCTCAAAAACTGCCCCAAAATTGTCTGGGTTTTCTGGCTGTTTTTCAGGCTATTTTCCGGCCATTTTCAGGGCATTTTGGGGGCATTTTCAGGCCATTTTTGAGCTGTTTTCAGGACATTTTCCAGGTCATTTTCAGGATGTTTTCTGGGCCATTTTTGGGCCACAATGCCCTGAAATTGCCCTGAAAACAGCCCCC
>NW_020769453.1:457576-508755 GCF_900518735.1 Pseudonaja textilis
CAAAAGATCCCCCCAAATGGCCTCAAAGTTTCCCCAAAATGGCCTGACAACAGCCCCCCAAATGGCCTGAAAACAGCTTCAAAATGGCCTGAAAATGCCCCAAACTGCCCCAAAACAGGCCAAAAAATGGGCAGGGGTGGGACCAGCCAGTGGTAGGATTAGCCCCAATTGGCTGAACCCTACCTCTGCCTTTGAGGCGAGTGGCTGGGAGGTGGGGCTGGGTGTGATGAGTCACATGACCAACCGGCCATGCCTACCTAGCCATAGAACTGGTTGTTAAATTATTCCAATCCCACCACTGAAGCTGAGTCTCACCCAAGGTTCTTATTCTTCTTTAACCTATTATCCCTGAAATTGTGGCATATTATTTCAAGGCTAGTGAATGACATATTTTCCCATTAACATTTTTATTGAAATATAAGATAAATAACATACAATATACAAAAGAAAATAGGGAAACAATGGAAACGGGAGTGGGGGAGGGAAGGAAAGAGAGTAAGGATTAGGAAAAAGACAAAGCATTGACTTCTGACTCTCTCTGTCCCAGTAAAGAAAAAGGGTATTAACATCAAATCTCAACTTTTGGTTTTTTTATAATGATATAGCCATTTCTATAAGGATCTATTAGTCCGATCAGTAAAACCCAAAATCAAAGTTTCATTCTTTTCCACTTCAAGTTCAGAAGTGTGTGAATGACATACTTTCAGCTGCCAATGGAAATATTAATATTATATTAACATTAATACTAATATTAGTTAAAAGACCATGCAGTATCCAAGCAGCAGTCAAGTCCATTTAACCTTAATGGAAAAAGTGTGTTTCTTTCACATTTCTCCATGATGGTTTGGTGCTATTCATCATAGGATTTCAGGAAAATGGAATCATCTTCATTTTGTTTTGTTTTCCAGACAGTAAAGAAATGCTAATAAAGCCAGAAAGTAAGGCATAAATCTAAGCCCCATTAAAGCAAGTGATCTCTTCTCATTCTGTTGTTTAAGAAGCATTCTGTTCATTTTTTATATTTAGAATTTCAAAATTTATGGCCTTTTCTTAAGTGCTTTTTAATATATTGACAACAAAGAATTCCTGCATCCATCCATTTAATCCAGAGAATGAGTCAACATCAGAAGAAAATGTAGCCTTGAGATGGTGAATCCTGGCTGAAGGCCACCATATTTTATGTTTATGGCAACAGGATAAAGTACGTAAGTTTTACAATGTCATTTCAATGTCTTTTGGGGGGATTTAGCAAACAGAAGAAAATGTTGCCTTTTACAATTTGTTATGTTGTGGCATGCTCCCTGAAACAATGAAACTGAATTTCAGAACCAATAATACACATACATTTATTGTGAGGGTAATATAAGAAGTGCCTTAGACATAGGATTTAAAGGAATCTACTCTGACATCTTACACATACCAAGGTGAAAAAGTTTGTGTTCACAATTGGTTAATATCCATAAAATGAATTTTTGTGTTACTGTGACCAGTCAATGCATGCTACATTGGTTCAACAGCCACTGTCATCCCCATCTTCAAAAAGGGGGACCCCAGCCTTGTTGAAAATTACAGACCAATCTCCTTATGCCGTTCATCTGCAAAGTCACGAAATAAATTATTAACCAATCCATTACCTTCCACTTAGAGACAAACAGCCTACTCTCTAACAAACAATTTGGTTTCAGAAAAAAAATTATCCTGTAATCTGCAACTCCTACACTGCAAAAACATATGGACTACACAACTCGATCGGGGCAAAGCAATAGACACAACTTGCATAGACCTCTGTAAAGCCTTTGATTCAGTGGTACACAATAAACTACTAAAACTAAAATCTTATGGCATCTCTGGACACCTGCATAATTGGATAGCTGCGCTCCTGTCAAATAGGCAACAAATGGTCAAAATAGGGAATGCCCTATCAAATCCTGTACCTGTTAACAGTGGTGTCCCCCAAGGCAGCATTCTAAGACCAGCTCTCTTTATACTTTACATAAATGACCTTTGTGTCATATTAAAAGCAACTGCATTCTTTTTGCAGATGAAGTAAAACTATTCAATGCCACCAACAATGTTGCTACACTTTAAAAAGATCTTGACTACATGTCAGAATGGTCAAACAAATGGCAACTTCAAATCTCACTAAACAAATGCTCTGTCTTACATATTGGCAAGAAAAATCAGAAAATAAAATACAAGCTGGATGGACAAGACCTTGTAGATGACCTTCACTCTGTCAAGGATCTTGGAGTTCTCATCTCTGATGATCTAAGTGCTAAAGCCCACTGTAACAACATTGCCAAAAAGTCATTAAGAGTTATTAACCTAATCCTGCAAAGCTTTTTCTCCAGTAATATTGTACTACTAACTAGAGCATGCAAAACATTTGCTAGACCAATTCTTGAATACAGCTCATCTGTCTGGAATCTGCACTGCATATCGGACATTAATGTAATCGAGATAGTCCAGAAATATTTCACGAGAAGACTCCTCCACTCTACTCACAACAGAATACCTTATGCCTCCAGACTTGAAATTTTAGGCTTAGATGACTTAGAACTACACCACCTTTGTTCTGACCTAAACGTAGTACATAAAATTATCCATTACAATGTCCTACCTGTGAATGACTACTTCAGCTTCAACCTCAACAATACACGAGCACACAATAGATACAAACTCAAGATAAACTGCACCAAACTCGATTGGAGGAAATAAAAACTTTAGCAACAGAGTGGTCAATGCCTGGAAAAGTCTACCTGACTCTGTGGTTTCTTCCACTAACCCCAAACACTTTAACTTCAGACTAGCTACTGTTGACCTCGCCCCATTCCTAAGAGGTCTGTAAGGGGAATGCATAAGTGCACCAATGTGCCTACTGTCCCTGTCTTAATGTTCCCTTTTATGTACCCTCATAGAGAACACACTCTGATTTTTTCAGAGGATTGTAAATGAAATGTTTACACAGTATGCCAAAAGAACAACTCAGTTTTTCTACATAAGTTGGACTGAAGTCTGATGGCATTCAAACATGAAAAGGGATTTGAATCAACTGATTATAAATATGCTACCCCACAGGTATAATAATGGCTGAACTGAAGACACACAAACTATTTTACTCTGGAAGATTGCTTGTTAGATTAGAAATATTTTCCAATCATATCTGGACAAATTAGATCAAAATATAATACTACAGGCAGTTTTAAAACAAGTTGGGAATTTACATAGACAATAAATGTAAAATTTATCAGATCTTTACTGGATCAACAATGATCTATTGCAAGTATTTGATTTCTCATTGTTCACATTTATTTTAAGGCAGGCCTTTTCATAGAAACATTTTCTTTTCCTTTTGTAAGTTCCCCACAAGCATTTCTATTGACTCTACAAGCATTGTGTTAGAGTGATGAGAATCACTAAAATAAAAATTGTTGGTTGGCATTCATATCATGATGTGGTGAATCTAATGGATATTATGTTCTCAACAAATATTGTCTTGTTTGATGTTAGAAAGAATTAAGCACATAGAAAGATAATAGTGTCTTCAGTTTCAAGGAGAAGTATAGTACTTCAGAAGAGCATCCAGCGTTTCTACTGTGAGCTGCTATTACTACAATTCAAGAAAGAGAATGCAAATGAATACATTTCCATCCTTGCTTTCTGTCAATAAAAGCTCACGGTAATCTTAAAAGATGTGGTCATTCAGAAAATCTGTAATAGCTGTACAGAATTTTCTTCGGTATCAGACAACTTTGGGCTAACTTGAGGGTACAAGGAGACAGATAAAACACAATTATAGAAGTATATAGATTCCTTGCACCACATTGCACTGAAGTAAGGTGCAGATTTTATCATTGTGAATATGGAGGAATTGGTTTATGGCAGAGAGATGGGCATATGGTCTAGAAATTGGAAATTTAGTCACAATTTGGTGAATTGAGATTATATTATTATCTATTTTCAGAACCAGATGACATTCTATATGGGTCAATTATCACAATATATCATCTGATTATTTTATGTCATGTATGTTTAAAACTGAATGGAATAGTTTATAAAATCAAGCTTAATGAAAGATAGTATTAATTTATTAGTGGATTCATAGTTTCTATAAATCAGGTTATTGATTGAATTGCTGGATACTATTAGTAATGCAGATTATATATATTTTATAAATGATGCAACTTGTTCTTTAACTTATTTAACAGCATCTGTCAAATTGAATGGGCTCTATATTTTTACTTACAACACTATTATATTTAAACCAAAATATGAAGGGATTTGATTTATAGACATATTTGTTTGAAGACATATTTTGCATTATTTTCATCTACTATATATGATATCCTGATGTACCTATCAGCTCTGAAGCCATATTGAAGCATCTTCAGAGCTTCCACAGCCAGGCCGGCTGAAGCTGTGAGAACAGAAGATGGGCAATAGGGATAGCTGGGGATGTGTAGCCATAATAAAATTCTTTCCTCTGGGAACCAAGGTTGTTCTCACAGGAGCTGGGAAGGCATGGACTGAATCCAACTGAATTGGGACTGTGGCCTGATTGGACCATGTGATGGATATGTGACCTGGGGGTAAGGACTTTGCGTTTTAGTTTGGGTGGGGAAAACCTTGGATTTCTCAGAGTCAGGTTTTTACCAGCTTGACATTCCTAATAAATCCATACTTTGAGGAAACTCCAGACCTCAGAACTTTGATTGTGTTGGGCTTGTTACTTGGAACCCTGACAGTACAACATAGTGGTGTTTCCTTTATTTTTTTTTGGTTCAGCACCATGTTTGAAGAGAGAAATTGCATAAGTATAAGTAATAATTAGGATGCATTAATGTTAATGTAATGTAATGTTAATGTAGTGCTATGTGGTCATATTCTTGACCACATTTTTTCATATGTACAGTATTAGATAAAGCATTTTACTACTAACACAGATGTTGGTTTTAAACCCATTAAGTGTTCAGCATCAACTGATTAGGGTTTTCACAGAAAGCTTCATTTAATTAACTTCAGAAATGTAGTTGTAAACTTCTGATTTATTCTTAAAGTCATTCAAAGCACACTACTGGAATTCCAGTTTAGCTGGACTCTATACGAAACACAATAATGGATTTAAACTCCAGTTTAAATGAAACAAAATACAGATCCACATGTTTATAAAAGATTTACTTTAGACCAATTTAGAAGTCTAATAATTAGTCACCCAATTTGACCTAACAATTAAATCTAAATAATGATTCAAAACTATTTCAAGGGATGCAACTGGTAATCATTTTGTTAGGGTTCTGACCAATGCCCTAATTAAATCATGAGCCTCAGGCCAGGCTTCAAAAGAAATCCAGTTATTTATTAGGAGCTTCATTTCGGCACGGACCAAATGGAGCCAACTCTAACCTCACTTAATTCATGCTTTGGCTCTGACTCTGTTTCCCCCTTCTCCACAAGATGTGTCATTGGTCACATTCCCCAATGAAGAAATTTCACAGGATGTAGAAGTCACACCCTCTGGCCACTCTGGGTTCCTATGGAGATGGCCTTGACATTGCCAGCTGGAATGTGGTTTATTTTGATTGAAATGCAAGTTCCTTGATGCACCTTGTGATTCAATTTCCCATCCCCCTTGCCTATGGCAACTCAAGAGCAGGTCAGGGATGCTTTGCGAGTTGACATTCGCTTTCCCTCACTTCCTGAAGGCGATATGTGCAAAGCAAAGACAGTTTGAGTACAGGTATAGATTTTAGGTGTGTGAATTCCCCAGGCTTATTTGGGTTGTCTTTGTGGAATTTAGCTATGAGGCAGTCAGCTTGGATATTTCTACTTTTTACCGAAGATGCCTCTGATAAGGGGTAGCCCTTCCACTTGATTAGATATTGGAGCTGTCTCCTGTGCCACCTCAAGTTGAGGATTCATTGCATCTTATGATAGGTTTGGCCCCCTATGACTACTGGGTCCAGGGGCTCATGGGGTAGTGGTGTCAGGGTTGACCCAACCATGGATTTTAAGAGGCTGCTATGGAATACCAGGTGCATCTTCCCTAGCAGTCAGGGCAATTTTAATTGACCCATGACTGGGTTGATAATCTTCAATATGGGGAATGGCCCCATGAATTTGGGTCCCAGCTTCTTACTGGGGAGTTTTAACCTCAAGTATTTTTTGGAGAGGTAGACCTTTTCCCCTAGCTGTAATGATCGTTGTGGGGTTTGGTGTTTGTCTGCATGTTTCTTATAGGTCTGCACTGCTTTAGCTAGTGCCTTCTTGACATTTCTCATGCTGCTTTTAGCATTGACAGCCAGTCTATCAAGCTGATTGAGGAGGGGGCATCCCTCAGGTATTCTGGCATTGGGTTGAAGTCCATGCTGCTCATTACTTTGAACAGAGTTAGTCCTGTGCTACTGTGAACAGCATTATTGTATGTGACCTCAGTGAAAGGCAAGAGGTCCACCCAATTGGACTGCTAATAGTTCACCTAACACCTCAGGTACTGCTGTACCATGGTGTTCAAACATTCTGTCCCCCCCCCTCCATTGGTAGCTGGATGAAAAGCTGAGCTAAGGCCCTGGGACAACCCAATAGACTGCAGGAACTCCCTCCAGAAATTAGCTGTGAACTGGACCCCTCTGTCTGAAATTATTCTTTGTGGTACTCCATGCAGGCTATAGATGTGCTTCAGGAACAATTTGTCTAACTGGCGGGTTGAGAGTAGTCCGCTGCAGAGTATGAAGTGTACCTGCTTGGAGAATAAGTCAATAATCATCCAGATCACTGTGTTCCCCCCACTCTTTGACAACTCCACTATAAAGTCCATTGCTATTTCCTTCCATGGCCTCATCGGCTCTGCCACTGGTTGCAGCAGTCCAGAAGGTTTTCCTGGTCATTTTTTCATAGTGACACAGATGGTGCAGATAACTGTCCATATCTATTTTTATGCTGGGCCACCAAAATTGCCTCCATGCTAAGTATAAAGTCTTTAGGAACTCAAAGTGGCCTGCTGATTTAATATCATGGCTTTGTTGGAGGATTAGGATGCGTAGGGACTCTGGAATGTAGTTTCACCCCCTTCCATGCAAAGTCATCTCTTTTTGTCAAGATGTGTTGGTTGTTTCAGAACCGGGTCTGCTTACAGTTTTGAGTTTTGTGGTTAGATCGCTTTCAGGTTGGTCCTGCCAGTTGCAGCATGGTTGTCTGTTCATCACTTGGGCTGCTGTTTGGGTAGTGGGGGATGATGGTATCTACTACCTTCTCCTATTCTCATTTGTACTGGGGCATGTGGGAGAGGGCATCACTAGGAAATTCCTTCCCCCAAGGATATGTTTCAGCACAAAGTTGAATTGGTTGAAATATTGGTCCCAGAGGGCTTGTTTGGGCAATAATTTCCTAAGGGTCTCCAGATTTTATGCTTAGTCCAAACTTCAAACAGTTCCCCCCACTTCTAGTAGGTGGCATCAGGTTAGTAGTCCTCATCTTACCACAAAAGCTACTTTTTCCCATGCAGCCTGTATCTCTCTGTGTCTGTGAGTTTACGGGAGGTGAAGGTACGGGAGATAGAGATGTAATTTTTCTTGGCTATTTCTTTGGAGTAGCATTGTTCCCACTGCCACACTGCTAGCATCTGCTTGGATGATGAAGGTTTGTTTGGGGTCCGGATACTTCAGCACTAGTTCCTTTGAAAAAAGTCCTTTTAGTGTTTTGAATGCCTTTTGCCAGGTTAGATCGCACTGCAGGGGTTGTCCTGGGTGGGGCTTTGCCCCTGGGCCTCCTGTCTTGAGGAGGTCTGTCATGGGTTTGGAAATTCTCATGAAGGAGGGGATGAATTGTCTGGAAATGTTTGTGAATCCTAGGAAACTTTGTAACTGTCTGAGGGTACAAGTGGGCTATCTTTGGCTAGGTCCATCTCTATGCCCTCATTTGACACTCAGTAGTCCATGGAATCTAGTCATTCATGGTGAAATTAGCATTTTGACAGCTTGATGTAAGGTTTGCAACCCAAAGTTTTTCTAGTACCTGTTGGACTAGGGGTATGTGGTTCTCCATGGTCTTGGTATAAATGAGGATGTTGTTCAGGTAGACCCCATTATAGAGGTGAGGCAGCACCACATTCATTAACTGCATAAACCCTGCTAGGGGGCCTACAGTCCAAAAGCATTACTGTGAATTGGAAGCTCCCTAGGGGGCAGTTGGATGCTGTTTTCCATTCATCTCCCTCCCTGATGCAAATTCAGTAGTATGCTTCTCTGAGGTCTAATTTAGTAAATACTTTTCCTTTGGCTAAGTGAGACAGCATATGCTTCATGAGAGGGAGGGGGTATAGGTTGTGCACACACATGCAGTTTATACCTCTAAAGTCCAAGCATAATCTCATAGTTCTATCTTTTTTTTCTTTAAATAGGATTGGAGCTGTGACCCATGGCTTGGCTGGCTTCATGAACCCCCTTACTAGGTTTTTGTCTATGTATTTGTGCATTTCTTTTTTTTTTTTTTTGCATATAAATTTTATTGAATTTACAATTAAAAAAATAACATAACAACATTACATAAGAAACAGAGAGAGAAAAAGAAGAAAGAAAGAAGAGAAAGAGAGAGGAAGAAAAAAAAAAAAACGCTCGGTCTTGCGACCGAAAAAGGAGAAAAAGGAGTATAAACGAGAGAAAACAAAAACAAAAACAAAGAAACGGAAGAAAAAAGAAAATACGTTAAAACCAGACAAATATTCTTTTTGACAGTCTACAAGATCCAATTCTCCAATTCTTCTCTTACTTTAAATATACACATCTTATCGCTATTTATGGATATTTATGCTTATTTATGCTCATTGAACAGTTTATCTCTGATATAACCAATTATACCATGCATTCCAATTATTATCAAATGCTGAAGACTCTTTATTTTTAAGAGCTATGGTTAAATTGTCCATTTCTGTGCAGTCACATATTTTCTGAATGACAATTGATCTGTAGGTAAACGGGATGATTTCCAGCACTGAGCAAATGCTAATCTGGCCGCAGTTAGAATATGAATTGATCAAATTGAATATAAACCAGAGTTCTTCCTACTAGGGATTTCTGATAAACATTTTCCTAAAAAGACGAAATATATAATAATTCATATTCTAACTGCGGTATTTGTGCATTTCTTGCATTTCCCAGGGTGTCATGGTGTACCATTTGGGTTTGGGTAATTTTGCCCCAGGAATGATTTCAATTGTGCAGTCTGTCTCACAGTGGGTGGGGGGAAGGTAGGATGTCACAATCGGCCTCACTGAACACTTCTGCAATGTCCTGATGTTCTTTGTGGATCTGTTTGACCACTTGAGTTTTGTCGGAGATGGCTGCCAATAGTTCTGGCGCAGGAGAGGTTGGGGTCATCTAGCTATCCTCAGCCTCCAGATACCCCCTTCCCACCAGATTGTTGGGCCCCATTTGTCTAGCTAAGAGAGCCCCAGTATGACCGTGTCTGTCATTTTGGGGACTATTATGAATCAAATTGCTTCCCAGTGCTCCGCTAGCTCTAGTTTTGCTGGTTCAATCAGATGGGTTGCGTAGGCTCCCCCCCAATAGGGACTCATCAACCTTTTTTGAATCTGATTGAGTGGGCCAGTTTTTTCATTCTAAACCCCAGTTTCAGGACCATGACTAGGTTAATCAGGCATCTAGTGCAGCCTGTCTATTAGGGTTTGAAAAGTGCCCCGAGTCCCTGTTTGGGGGGCTGTGAGGTATATAGGGAAAACAAAGGGGCAGATTGGTTCACTCACCATGAGATCACCTTCACTATCATCCTCACTGTCATAAGGGTCTGGCAATTGGTCATCGTTGGCTGGAGTTCCCCCTCTTCGACTGGGTTAGGAGGGACCTCTATGGCCTGGAGGGCTTTTCGAGACATGTTGGCGGCATGCCTGGGGCCTTGTTCTGGTCACACCCTGGGTGATGGCTCTGGCTTGGGTTTCAGAGCTGGGGTTGTGTATGCAAAGCAATGTAGCCCATCCCTCCTCTTCTGTAGCATTTCAACTGCCTTCATGGGGTGGTTTGTTTTGGGGCCAACTGTGCTGCTGCCATCTCCCATTGGCCGGATGGTCTCTGGTCTGGTTGGCCTCTCTCCTTGGTAACCAGTTGGTTCTGTGTGTTGTTGGCACACAATCTGCAGTCAACTTTTATGGCCACTCAGAATCACTCAAAGTCGGTTTGGAATGTCCCAATAGATGGTTACTTAGGCAATTTGCTTGTCCAGGCTCGTTCTGAAAAAGTGAACTAATAGCTGCTCTGACAAAGCGGGTAGCTTCCCCATGACTCTCCTGAATTCATGGATGTGTTCCTTAATGGGTCGCCCCCTCTGCTTTAGGTTTCAGAGGTCATCCTCTGCCTATGTATCTTCCTCCAACTCCTCAAAACTGTCATCTAGCTCTTATAGGAAGTTGTTAATGTCTTGCAGCTGGGGGACTCTCTTCTTATGGAGGGGTGCTAGCCATTCCTTTGTTCCCTCCCAAATGATGGTATTCACTATGGCTCTGTGTGATGGGTAGAGGTGTCTGTAGCACTCTAGGTAGACTCTAGCAGAATCAAGGAATAGAGCCAGTTGATCCAAGTCTCCATCGAATTTCCCCTTGAATCAGGGCAGTTCATTTAGCCCTGTTCCTCCCTCATCATATTGGTCCCCATATGCCTGTGCTTTGGCAGTCTCTCTTGGCTCTGGTTCAGAGGGGGGGGGGCGCCCACCTTGGATGGCTTGCCTGTTGCACAGAGGAGCCACTGGCAGCAGCCTCAGGCTCATTCCCCCTCTGGGTGATGGAAAAGGGAACCTGCATTCCTGTCTGCTTCTCCTCACTTTAAAGGGCTCAGTTGCAACCCCCCCCCCCACTCTTTTGAGTGGCACAACAACCCCTCATTATGAAGAGTGGTTCATTCAAATTTCTCCCTCAGCTTTTCTAAGAATCCTCCCAAGGGTTCCATCAGAGTTTTTGTGAGTCTGGCTCATTCCCAGTCCACCATCCATTCCAGTTTTCCTAGCTCGCTCAGGGCTCTGGGGTGGGGAGCTCAACCTCAGCCACTTTAGGGACTTTCCACCAATACCCATCTCTTCTTGTTCCAGTCACTGAGGTGGACATCTCAGTTTTGATGTCCAGGGAAGGCTGCAATTTGGTTACAGTTGGGCTGCTGGTTCCTAGAGTTCCCTGAGTGGGGGCAAGTTCTTCCCCACTCTGGGTCACCTGGAAGAGGCTCTCTTAGGATAGTCCACCTTTTGACATGGTAGCCTGAGTTTCTCTCCATGTACCCCAGATGTTGGAGAGCAGATGGAGAGTCCAGGGCTCAGGAATCCTGGTTATTTTTATTAGTTTTGAGAGAGTTGACTCATTTCAGGGTTCTGATTGATAACTGGATTTCTTTTGAAGCTTAGCCTGAGGCTCATTATTAGTTAAATCATGAGTCTTAGGCTAAGCTTTAAAAGAAATCCAGTTATTTATTAGGAGCTTCATGTCGGCACAGATCAAATGGAACCAACTCTGACTTCACTTAATTAGCGCTTTGGCTCTGACCTTGTTTTTCCCTCCCCCCAAGATGTGTCATCAGTCACATCCCCCAAGGAAACAATTTCACAGGTTGTAGAAGTCACTCCCTCCAGCCACTGTGGGTTTCCATGGAGATGACCTTTGCATTGCCAACTGGAATGTGCTTTGTTTTGACTGAAATGCAAGCTCCTTGATGCACAAAATTAACTCACAACACACCATATAGATAAATATTTAATTTTTTTATTTAAAAAAGAGCAACTTTTATCCAAAAGCAGGCAAAGCAGGCAGACAGATTGAGTTGCTCACAGAATCACAGATTCACTTAGAGATTTATCTATCTGCAATCAGCTACCTGAGTCTGCACTGAAAAGCTTCAGTCCTAAGGAAGGTTCGGCTCTGCTTTTAGATTAGATAGAAAGCAAGAAATCCAAGGATTTCCTGCTTTCTAGCTAATCTAAATCTCCCAGAAGAGCAGAACAGCTGATGGTTGGGGAGGGGAAGGAAAAATAGCAACTTACCAACCAGGCAAGTTGGATGGCTCACATGCCAGGTAAAGAGTGAGTGGGAGGGGAGGGGAGGGGCCAGTCAGTGGAGTGATTTGCTGGTTCTCTGAACTTCAGATGATCATAACATGTGTGTGTGTGCAGCATTTGCGAGAAAGCTGTGCTGCTGCACACGGGTGTGCAGCATTTGAAAATCTTCTTGTTTCCTGCTTACTTACTCTTCTAAGTAAATTAAACCAACTAGCAGAACCTGAACACACTTGTAAGTGGATCATAAGCTTCCTAACAGACAGGAAGCAGCAGGTGAAGCTAGGCGGAATCACATCCGATACTTCCACAATCAGCACAGGTGCCCCCCAAGGCTGTGTGCTATCTCCACTTCTCTTCTCCCTATATACCAATGACTGCATTTCAAACAATCCATCTGTTAAAATACTGAAATTTGCTGATGACACAACAGTGATTGGTCTCATTCAAGACAACGATGAATCTGCATACAGACAGGAGGTTATACAACTTGCCTCGTGGTGTAACTGGAACAATCTGGAACTGAACACACTCAAAACCGTAGAAATGGTGGTAGACTTTAGAAGAAACCCTCCTATACTACCACCTCTTACAATACTAGACAACACAGTATCAACAGTAGAGACCTTCAAATTTCTAGGTTCTCCTATGTCACATGACCTAAAATGGACACCTAACATCAAAAACATCATCAAAAAAGCACAACAAAGAATGTTCTTTCTGCGCCAACTCAGAAAGCTCAAACTGCCCAAGGAGCTGCTGATACAGTTCTACAGAGGAATTATTGAGTCTATCATCTGCACCTCTTTTACTGTCTGGTTTGTTTCTGCAACCCAACAGGACAAACACAGACTTCAGAGGATAATTAGGACTGCAGAAAAAACAATTACTACCCACCTGCCTTCAACTGAGGACCTGTATACTGCATGAGTCAAAAAGAGGGCTGTGAAAATATTCACAGACCCCTCACATCCCGGACATAAACTGTTTCAACTCCTTCCCTCAAAACGACGCTATAGAGCACTGCACACTAGAACAACTAGACGCAAGAACAGTTTTTTCCTGAAAGCCAGCACTCTGCTAAACAAATAATTCCTTCAACACTATTCAATGATTTACAAAGTGTACACTACTATTACTGTTAATCTTCTCACCACTCTTTACCACCCATACCCTCCCACTTGACTGTTTCCTAGTATGATTTGATTGTTGATTGTACCCTATGACTATCATTAAGTGTTGTACATTATGATTCTATTTTTTTTTTTGAGAACAATTTTGTTGGTTTCTTAAAAACAAACAAAGCAAACAAAACATAAAAACATCAGCTCTCTTCCATACATATATACAAGCAATGTGTCGGTTGGTTCATCAGTTTTGTGCATTCATTTCGTAGTCTCAATTACAGTTACATTACATAATAACTCATATTATCAATCCAAACTTATATATCCTAGTATCACTATTAGAAAATCATTTGACTATGATTTTATTCATTCAAACTTTATGAGATAACTATAATTTAGGTAGTTTATTCTATAACAAGTCATATAATCATACCAAATCTATCCTAAAAACACTTTATAGATATGGTGTCAAATAACAAAAGAAAAAGAAAAAACAAAGATATTCCTTGTTATCTAACATTCTAAATATTCTATTATTGTATTTTAGCATCCAACCATTGATAGAAAAGGTCCCAAATTTTATAGAATTGTTTATCCTCTTGCTCTCTAATTTCAAATGTCAATCTACTCATCTCAGCACATTCCAATATTTTCTTAATAATTTCTTCCTGCAATGGTATTTTCTCATTTTTCCAATTTTTAGCAAATACAATCCTAGCCGCTGTTAATAAATTTACAATCAGGTATTTCAAGTCTTTACTATATATTTCAGGTAAAATTTCCAATAAAAATATCTCTGGTTTCAAGTCTATATGTTTTTTTGTCATTTTTTCCAACTACATGTGGATTTTAGTCCAGTATTTTTTAGCATCCGCACAAGTCCACCACATATGGTAATATGAGCCAGGTATCTGATGACATTTCCAGCATTTTTCAGATTTATTCTTGAACATTCTTGCTATCCTTGTCGGGGGGAAAGTGCCACCTGTAAAACATCTTATACAGATTTTCTTTTATAAGCTGTTGACATTGTCATTTTATAATTTTGCGACCGTAATTTTTGCCATTTCTCTAAATCAATCCCATATCCAAAATTCTTCCCCCAAGCAATCATAGTTTCTTTAACTTGTTCTTCCTCTAGCTTAATTCCCAGTACATAACCATATAATTTTTTGATCACCTTTTCATCAGTACCTGTCAAAATCTTATCTAGATCAGTCTGTTTATCATAAAATCCCTGTTTTAGAATCTTCATCATACCTTGAGTGTATTTGCACATATGAAAACCAATTCATCTTTATACCTTGTTCCTCTAGATTTTGTATCGATTTAAGTTCACCCTTTTCATCTAATAATTCCCCATATCTAACTGTTTGTTCCTTCTTATAGATTATAGGATAGGAAAATGCTTCAATAGTCGATAACCAAACTGGAATTTTCAAATAACATTGTCTTTTTATCTTCTCCCAGTTTAACCACAAAGACTCCCGTATGTAATGTCTTCTAAAGTAACCCTGTGTTTTAGTTCCCTTATACCATAAAAAAGCGTGCCAACCCAACAGCAAATCATGACCTTCTAGTGTCAACAATCTAGTCTTTCTTAGTGTTATCCATTCCTTGACCCACATCAAATTTGCAGCTTGGTAGTACAACTCCCAATTAGGCAGGCCAAAACCTCCTCTAATTCTAGCATCTTGCAAGAGTTTTAGCTTTATTCTCGCTTTCTTACCTTGCCATATATACTTCAGCACAATTTTATTTAAGTCTTCAAAATAGTCTTTTCCGAGTCTAATTGGTATTGTTTGAAACAAAAATAAGATTCTGGGTAAAATATTCATCTTGATTGTTGAAATTCTCCCTATTAATGACAATTGTAAGTTTTCCCATTTCTTCAGATCTAAGGCTATCTGTTGTTTAAGTTTAATATAATTATTCTCTTTTAATGTACTACATCTTGATGTCAAGTATATCCCCAAATACTTGACCTTGTTCGTGACTTGGATTTTCAACAGGTCTGCCAGTTCTTCTCTTTGTCTTAGTAGCATGTTCTTTGTCAAGATCTTTGTTTTATCTTTATTTATTTTCAGACCAGCCACCTCGCCATATGTCTCTATCTTTTCCAATAGCTTTGGAGCTGTTTCTAAAGGATCTTCCAAAATAAAAGCTAAGTCATCCGCAAAGGCTTGCAGTTTGAATTCTTCCTTTTTAATTTTCATTCCTTTTATGCTTTTGTCCTCTCTAATATTTCTATTCAACACTTCCAAGGTCAATACAAATAGCAAAGGAGATAGAGGACATCCTTGTCTTGTGCTTTTTCTTATACCAATAAAGTCTGTAAGTTCTCCCTCCATCATTATCTTTGCCGTTTGCTTATGATAAATGGCTTCTATTGCTTGAATAAATTTTCTGGCAAAACCCATCTGTTCCAGTAGTAGTAGCATAAATCTCCAGTTCACATTATCAAATGCCTTTTGAGCATCTAGGAATATCAAAGCCATTTGCTTTTGAGGATGTGCCTCATAGTATTCCAAAGTATCCAGGATTACTCTCATATTGTCTCTAATTTGTCTCTTTGGCAGAAATCAATTTTGGTCTGGATGAATGAAATTATTTAAATATTTTTTAAGTCTTTCTGCTAAAATTGAAGCAAAGATTTTATAGTCGGCATTTAATAAAGAAATAGGTCTATAGTTCTTAATTTGCAGTGGATCAGCCTCTTCTTTTGGAATAAGTGTAATATAAGCCTCTGACCATGTTTTAGGTATCATCTTCTTTGACATAGCTTCATTCATGACTTCTAACAATGGAATGCTCAATGATTCTTGTAGTGTTTTATAGAATTCTTCCAGAAGCCCATCTGGACGTGGTGCTTTCCCATTATTTTGTTTCTTAAGTGCTTCAGTTAATTCCATCATTGTTATATTACTTTCTAGCATTTCTTCAGTCTCTTTAGATATCTTAGGTAGGTTAGCATTCTGTAAATACTGTTTGACTTTTTCCTCATCAACATTCTCTTGCTTATATAGTTGTCCATAGAAGTCTCGAATAATTTCCTTTTTCTCCTTATTACCATGGCAAACTTGGCCTTGGTCATCTATTAACTGCGATATTTTCCTTGACTCTTTCTCCTTTCTCAATTTATATGCTAGCCATCTACCTGGTTTATTTGCATCTTCAAAGTAATTCTGTTTAGCATTTCTAATTTCTCTGCCAGTTCTTCTTTCTCTATTAGACCCATTTTATGTTTAGTTATGTCCAATTTCAATTTAATATCTTTTTTCTGTGGCATTTTCTGTAATTCTTTTTCAAGTCTTTTATACTCGTCTTCCAAGGCTTTAGTGGCTTGCCTTTTCCTGATATTCCTTTTTCTTATGTAATCTATTATCAAGCCTCTAGCATATGCCTTCATTGTATCCCAAACATTCTGCATTGAAGTATCTTCTTTTTTATTTTCTCTAAAAAACAACAACAGTTCTTTCTCAATCCATTGTATAAAATCTTTCTCCTTTAAGATAGTATTATTTAGCGTCCATCTCGATCTTTTTTTTGTCCCTTCCATTTAATTGTCATTGGGCTATGGTCTGCCCAAGTACTTGTTTCAATGTTTGTTTCTTGAACACTAGATATTAAGTCTGTTGAGATCCAAATCATATCTAATCTGGACCACGATAAATGTCTATTTGAATAGAAAGTGTATTGTTTAGTTTTAGCATTTCTTTCTCTCCATATATCTTTTAAGGTTAATTCGTCTGTCATTTTAAAAAAGGATTTAGGGAGAATCTTTCTATTTTGCTTTGTTGTTGCTATATAGTCCATTTTTTTGTCCACAATTCCATTAAAGTCTCCCATCATAATTATATTGGCATAGTCCAGTCCAGTTATTTTCATGTGTAGTTTTTTATAGAATTCTTCTTGTTTATCATTCGGAGCATAAATTGCAATCAAGAGTATTTTTATATTATTGTCCATTATATCCACCATTAATACTCTTCCATCTTCATCAGTGTAAATCAATTTTGCTGGGGTAGCCTCTTTAATGTATAAAACCACTCCTCTTTTCTTACATTGAGTCAAAGAAGTAAATATTTTCCCTAATTTTGGCTGTACTAACAATTGTTCATGTTATTTTTTAATGTGTACTTCTTGTAAACAAATTATGCCAAACTTTAATTTCCCTAATTTATGAAAAAATTTCCTTCTTTTAACAGCTGAATTAAGTCCATTTATATTCATTGTAATCAGTTTTTTCTCTTCCATGATTATATTTTGTAATTAGGTTTGACAGCTCTCGTAGATCTTGGTTCACGTTGTTCTTTGATATCCACCTGTCCACCTACTGCGCCTTCTTCTTTTTCAGACCCCATTTGTTCCTCTTGGAATTCAATTAATGAGACCTCTTTTTCTGCCTCTTCCTCTCTCCTTCCGAAAAATTCTGCGTAGAAAAGTTCTGCTTTCTCAATTGAATCAATTCTGTGTCTCTGTTCTTGCCATGTAAACATTAGTCCTTCTGGAATCAGCCATCTATAATTCACCTCCTTTTTCAATAGCATTTTGGTCAAGAATTGACATTCTCTTCTCATCTCTCTCACTCTTCTGGGTATTTGTTTTAAAACCACGATTTCTTTGCCTTTGTATTTCAACGTCTTCTCTCTTGCTGCTTGTAATATTTGTGTTTTGATGGATTTTTTGGTAAATCTGATGTGGACTTCTCTTGGTAAATTATTTCTCATCTCATATCTTGTAAAAACTCGGTATACCTCGTCTACTCCATCCATCATCTTTTCCTCTGTTATTTCCAAAGCATCAGCCAGAATTTCTATCATTATCTCAGCCAAATTTTGTCCTTTTTCTTCCTCTATGTTTTGAAATCTGAGATAGAATTCTGACCTCTCCATCTCCCACTTCAGCATCCCATTTTTATCTTGTTCAACCACTGTTAGTCTGCTATCAATATTTCCAATCTTCTCCTCTCTTTGTTTACCTTCTTCTTTGATTTTTTGGAATCTCTCATCATACTTCACCATCATTTGTTGAATATTTGCACTTTTTCATCCATCTTCCCTGTTCTTTGTTCAATGTTCTCTATTCTTTGTTCAATAGTATCTGATAGTATCTGAATTTATCTTAAGGTCTTGGGTTCCTTGCATAATCATCTGTAAAGTCACTTTTTCTTGTTCTTTATCTTGCTTTAACATTGCCTGGATTAAACATTGTCCTCCAGATGGTGGGGAGGCAGAAGTAGAGGTAGAGACGCCAGAAGGTATGCGTTTCCTACTCATTTTAAATGATTCAAGACCTTCAAATTCTTTTAAACTTTAATCCAGTTGATAAGGTAGCCAATTTTAATCCAAAATGGAAACACCCAATAGTAAAAAGCCCAATGGTAAAAGGAAAAAAGAAAAAGAAAGGAAAAGATTCTTCAGGTTCTTCACACCTTAATCCAATTAAAAAATCTCAATAATAAAAAAAAACCAAAATAATCCAAGAGCATGGATGGAAAAAGCAAAAATCCCACTGGAAAAAGGGAAAAAAGGAGAAAAATTCTGAGGCTTTCCCTTTAAAATAAAAAGCAAAAATAAAAATATTACTAAAATAAAAGTTTACAGTAAAGCTGGTAAGGAGGGGTAACACAACTAAAAGAAGATAAGAAAACACACTGCACTTTGTTTAATTGTCCAAGGCTCTTATTATGACTCTCTTCTCCACAAGCTTCAAAGCCAAACGTCAAGTGTTAAATTGTTGATAGAAGTCTAGAACACCTGTAATAATATTCTGCCATGCTCTTCCCTCTATCTTATCAAGTTGGAATGTCCTTGAGAAGGAGTCTTTCACAGTTCTCTCCACTTCAAGTAAAATATTTTCAAGCCTCTAGTTGGCAGTGTTACAAAGTTTCTTAATTCTCACTTTCCCCCTCCTCCCAGGAAAACGTAATTGAGGTTAAAAAAGAAAAGAAAATATATACATGTATATATGAAAAGAAAAATAACCAAAGGGAGCCTCTAGTCTAAAAAAAAGAATTAAGAAATCAAGAAGGAGAATAAGAAAGTAAATATATATATAAAAGAAAATTCAGTCCGGTTATCTACTAAGTCACAATAAAGTCCAGTAAAAAAAAAGAAAAAAAAGAAGGAAAAAAATAGCCAAGCCTCACTTTGACGTCTCCCTTTAAAAGTCACCGCTTATTCAGTTTTGTCAAAAATCTCACAGCTTTCTTCTTATACTCAGAGTGTCCTTTCAAGCCTCAAAATGTTAATAAAAAAAGGATTCTCACCCAGCCGACACACTTTCTCTTTCAGCCTCTTCCTTTCCAGAGCTGTCCCAACTTCAGCAGCTTTGGGGCTGCCTCTCCGCCACCGGCAAAAAGGACTTCTCCTGGATCAACCAGGGACTTTGCAATGTCCCTGGGATCCACAGGATATGCCCTTCACGATGACCATCCCTACGGGACGGTTTAGGTCCATTTGGACCGGCCAGGGGCGAAGATATTGGCTGCAATCTTAGAGCTCGATTGCAGACCATACCATCACAACGCCAGCTCCTCCCCTCTCTCCCATTACATTATGATTCTTGATTCTTAATGAATGTACTTTTTCTTTATGTATACTGAGAGTATTTACACCAAGACAAATTCCTTGTGTGTCCAATCACACTTGGCCAATAAAGTATTCTATTCTATTCTATTCTATTTTTCAACCTCAGCTGTGCCACACAAAGCAGCTGAGGAGGGAAAAGCAGGGAATAAAAGACAGCCTAGAGGGGCAGGTGGGTGGGCCAAACTCTGAACCGGTTCAGTGTCAGCTGCTCTTTGCAGCTATAGGTTCTATAGAACCGGGCTGAGCCTGTAGCATCCCACCCCTGGGTTGTCCCATCCTTTTCAATCCCTGCTGTTCCCTGTCTTTCTCTTTTTCTTGCCTGCATACTGCATTAAATCATTCTCAGTTTCATCAACCCTTACTCACATCTTGTTTCCTTTCTTCCTCACTACATACATGTATTATCCTTTTTATTGGAAGTGGAAGTCCATAAAAGGCCAAGACCAGAGGTAGTATTCAGAAAGTTCTGACCAGTTCTGAAGAACCAGTGGTGGAAATTTTGAGTAGTTCGGAGAACTGGCAAATACCACCTCTGACTGGCCCTGCCCCCTTCTATTCTCTGTCTCCGGAGTCCCAACTGATTGGCTGGGTCTTCTTTTGTTGCCCTGCACAGGAGAATGGAATTGGAAAGTAGGTTAGTGGGGTGGGGAGGGAATGGGATTTTGCAGTAACCTTCCCCCAGGAGTGGGGAGGGAATGGAGAGTTTACAGCATCCTTCCCCTGCCATGCCACATCTGCCAAGCCATGCCCACCGAACCAATAGTAAAAAAATATTGAATCCCACCATTAGCCAAGACCTCTGTAAACCCATTTACTGAAAGTACTCACTCCGCTGATGTTATGCCAATATAGCTATAGCTAGTGTACTATTTGGAGCTTGATATTTCTCACAGGTTAGTAGTTTTACAAAATGTCTCCAACACCACATTCTATTTTAAAGATTATTCAAAGTCAGGCTTCTCACAGTGTAGCATCAAAGAGTAGTCTGGAGTATCAAGAAGTAAAACAAACTATTATAATTGCTAATTAAGGGTGTGAAACAAATTATGTTGAATGCAATTATTTTAATTTCCAAATCTTATTTAAAATACACCCGAAGATCCTATTTATTTGAATGGTTTTGGAAAAATCAGTTAGCAGGCACTGCCTTCTAAGCATTTAGTTCATGGGATAGTTAGGCATACAATTCACAGATGACAACTAAGCAATGTGTTTGTCAACTTTGAAATGATTTTGGCCAAAGCCATTTTCACTTTTGCCTTATTTCTTAGTTGCCATTTGTGAGGGGACTGGGGAGTTAGGATGGACTGGAATGTGGTGCCTTAATTTGCTAGACAAAATGTCAACCAGATGCAGTGTGAGAACCAAGTTACTCCAAACCTCAACACACTGGCCCATCTTTGCCTCTCGATTGCAGAGACGGGGCAGTTGCCATACCTCCCAGGAGACCTGGGTGGTCCTGGTTGTGCACAAGACATGGCAGAAGCCCATGGAATTAGGCGCAGCCAGACCTCACCTGTCAGTAACCGAGAAAAATATACGGCGCTCAGGGTGTTGCATTTCTATTGCAGGGAACCTGGGCACATGGCCGCCTCTTGCCCCAAGAAGCTACGAGGGGCAATGGCTACTGGGCTCGCCCCACAGCCACAGAAAATCCTGTCAGGAAATGCCCTGAGACTGACCTATGAGAGATCCTGGGTCAGGAGCACACCAACACCAAGTCACGCCCAATGGACGTGGGCCCTGGACACCACCACCCCAGCACTTGATCCTGGCAGCACAAGTATTCCTGTCCAGTAGTTCACAGTCTCTCCACTCCAATCTCTCCACAGGAGATTGTGGCATATGCCCTGGTTGACTCTGGGGCCACAATGAACTTTATGGACGCAGTGTTTGCAACCAAATATGCTGTCCCTCATTGTCCGGTGGATCCCCCTCTGCTCGTGGAGACCATTGATGGCTGGGTACTTCTGTCTGGGCCTATACCAATCGGTATCCTCTGCCCCTTATTTTTGAACTGTTGGAATGGCTCCAAGAGGCTACCATCTTCACCAAATTGGACCTGAGCTTATCATCTAGTTCGGATCGGGCCCAGGGATGAATTGGAGATGGCATCTGGCACCAGGTACATTTTGAGTATACCGTCATGTGGTTTGGGTTGACCAATGCTCCCGCAATTTTCCAGTATTCTATCAATGACATCTTCTGGGACCTCTTAGATTAGTTTGTAGTGATTTACCTTGATGATATTTTGATCTACTCTAACTCTAGGGAAAGCCACCAACAACACCTATGCCCCATTGAGTTCCTGGGGCATCACATCACTCCTGAGGGTATTGTGATGCAGCCGAGCAAGGTCGAGTCCCTGCGCAGTTGGCAACCTCCTCGGTGAGTGAAGGATTTCCAGCAACTCCTTGGTGTTTGCCAACTATTATCAGACCTTCATCCCTGACTTTGCTTTCCTGACCATGCCCCTCATTCAGCTCCTTTAGAAAAAGATTCCATTTCGGTGGAGTACCCCCGAGCAGCAGGCATTCCAGGCCTTGAAACAACCATTCATGAAAAAGCCCATCTTGAAACATCCTGACCCCCACCATCCATTTGTAGTGGAAGCGGATGCATCTGTTATTGCTGTCAGAGCAGTGTTACTCCAGGCTCAAGCACTCAGCGGTACCCTCTTCTCTTGTGCTTATTATTTATGGAAGCTCAATTCTTCCAAGCACAACTACACCATCTGGGAGAAGGAGGTAATGGCCATTAACATGGTGTTTGAGCCCTAGAGGGGCCTGACATCAAATCAAAGTCCAGATGGACCACAAAAATCTAGAGTACCTGAAGACAGCTCAGAAATTGAACCAATGCCAGGTTCAGTGGTTCCTCTTCTTTGCCAGGTTCAATTTCCATGTCACGTACATCCCAAGTGGTCACAACCAAAGGGAAGACGTGCTCTCGTGGAAACTGGAGGATTCCCACAACGAAGACCAGCTTCCACCCTGAACGGTTCTGACCATAGAGTCATTCTCCACAGTTCAGGAGCCAATGGTCTTATGGACTCAGATATGGGAAGCACAGTGGCACGACACTTCAGTGGAGTAATGGAAGGAAGAAGTCGAGTTTGCTTCTCCAGGGACATTTACTGAGGAACTCTTGCGGTACTGAGACAGGCTATATGTGCCAGTGGGCCCGCTCCGGGGACTTATCCTTTCGCAGTGCCATGATAATCCTTCAGCAGGACACTTCGGCCTCTTCAAGACCTTGAACTTGGTTTCTCGTACCTTCTGGTGGCCCCAATTATGACACAATGTCCAAGCCTATATCACGTGTATGATGCCAGCAGGCCAAGTTGGCAATAGAAGTTTCCCTGGGGCGGCTCCAATTATTGCCGACACTGGAGAAACCCTGGGCACCATTTCCATGGACTTCTTCACAGATTTACCTTTGTCTTCTGGATTTACAACCAAGTTCATGGTGGTAGACATGCTGACGAAGATAGCACATTTCATTCTGTGTTGTGGTTTACCGATGGCTCATGCCGCTACCTGCATGTTTATCCAATATGTCTTCCAGCTTCACGGTCTACCTGATAGGGTCATTTCAGACAGAGGGGCTCAATTTACAGCCCAGTTCTGGAAAGCGCTGATGATGCCTTGGACATGAAAATCTGTCATTGGCGCATCATCTGGAAACCAATGGCAGGACGGAGAAAGTAATCGGGATCCTAGAACAATACCTGCACTACTTTGTGAACCAGAAGCAGGACAATTGGGCAGATTATCTGGCAATGCCCAAGTTTGTGTTCAACAACTCACAGCACACCTCCACGCAAATGACCCCTTCCTTGGCCAATGTAGGGTATCACCCTTGGTTCTTTCCCCTCCCACAACTCGACTCACCTGTTCTGGCAGCTAATGACTATCTGACCAAGTTATAAGCTGTCCATCAATTGGTGTAACAATATGTGGAGAATGTCACAGACTGGTCTTGGCAAGCAATGTCACCATTGGCTGTGGGAGATCGGGTATGGTTATCCACCAAGCACCTGCCATCAGATTGGCCAGTCAAGAAATTAGACTACCAGTACCTTGGCTGAAATTAGACTACCAGTACCAGTACCAACGTTCCCTATTGAAGCAGTCATCACCCTGGTCGCCTACCACCTGACGAGTTCATCTGGTCTTTCATTGATCTCTCCTTGTTCCCGAATGACCGGCCTGTCCGCTCCACCAACAAGACAGTTCACAGCCAGAGCCACTTAATGGAGATGGGCCACCCAAGTATGAAGTCGTCAGCATTCGGGACTCCTGGTGGCTGAAAGGATGGTTCCAGTATCTGATTAAGTGGAAGGGTTATGGGCCAGAGGATTTCACCTGTGAAGATGCTATCTCCATGCATGCACCTGTTTGGGTGCAGGCCTTCCATGACCAATTCCCATCATGGCTGCATCCAGATCATCAGACCCAGGGGAAGAGCCCTGCGGTGAAGAGTAGTAATGTAGCCTATCAGCGACCGGCAGAGCTGGCAGCAGACTCAGACAGTGAGGAAGTTGGGGAGGAACATGGGCCAGTCTTGGAGTCTGAAGAAAGTTCTAACGAGTGCTCTGTGTCGGAGGCACAGATGGGGCCAGGGACATCTGACAGTTATCAGCTGCCTTCAGAGTCAGAGATCAGTGGGGAGAAGAACATCTGGAGCATGTTCTCAGTGTGTGCATGCACAGAACTGCCAGGAGAAGGGAATAGTTAAGGAACAAAGGTTGACTCAGAAGAAAAGGCTCAGGTGGAGCGTGAATGGCCCCTCCCATGGGGAATAAAGAGGAGCAAAAGGGGAGTGGTGTTTGCAGGAGACAATTAGTTCAATTCATTAGGGTGAAGATCTGTTCCTGACTTCTTGCCAAATAATTGCTGCTACAGTGTAGCATTTGGAAGACATCGGCCTGGCAACTCTCCAAGCCTGATAAAGGTCTGTAGTTGTGAAATCTCGTGAAAAACTATTTGCCGGGACTTTGATGGAGAGGAATTCTCTTTAACCCAGCGGTTCTCAACCTGTGGGTTGCAACCCCTTTAGTGGTCGAATGACCCTTTCACAGGGTTCGCCTAAGACCATCAGAAAACACATATTTTCAATAGTCCTAGGAACTGAGACACCACTCCTCTATCCGTCGGCCTGGCATGTTCTACTTCCATTGTCCTCCGCTGCTGGAAGGTTGGTGCCCAATCGTAAATAGGTGCACAACTTTTGCAGCCAGCTGGGGAAGTGCTCCTGGGTGGCAGCCAGGCTCCCTCGGCCAGCTCTGCACTCAGGCACCCCACCTCGGGCGAAGGCTTGGCCACAGCCGGTGAGGAGAAGCGAGCAGGGCTGCTTGGGCCAAGGGCAGCTTGGCCATTGGGGAAGCTCACCTGCCGCTCCGGCCCAGCCTTGCACATATCTGGCCAGGGGCAGCTCACCTGCTTCTGCCACAGTCAAAGAGCTGCGCACGGGCACTGAGAAGCCAAGCCCGGAGGCTGCAGCCACGTCCTGCTGCCCAAATGCTCCCACTTTGCCTGGGAAGCAGTGGTGGCACTGGGGGGTGCTGGCTGGGGGCACCATCAATCTGCCCTTATGGGCCAGGTGATGAAGGAGCTTGAGGAAGGAGGGGGATCTCCTTGGGAGAAAGACCAGCCCTGCTGCCCTTCTCTTGGCGGGGGCAGAGGGAGGTGGCCTGGGGCAGGCTGGCCAATGCTCTCAGCCATCGGGTCCCCTGGAAGAGGCAGAAGAAACCCAGTTCTCAGGAGCATAACGGAGAAGGGAGGGAAACCCTGTGGGAAGCAGTGACAGAGGCTGAAGGGTGGTGCAGAAGAGCCCGCAGGGCACCTCCAGGTCTCCCCCGGGGCCTTTCCTCACAACATGGGCCAGAGTCTGGCTCCCCTGCAGCTAGAGCCCCTTGGCCTATGCTGGGATCGCTCCCCCAGGGCCTTTCTCCCACATGGAGGAGGGAGGAGCAGTGCTGGCCTAGATGGGCATTCTGGGACTTCCCTCGGGCCACTCCCCACCCGACTCCAGTGCCGAGGCTCTGCCAGGGAAAGAGGGATCTGACCCCAGAGCTCCTGCCTTCCCTGCGGGCCACAGTAGCAAAATTACAGTTTAGCAACGGAAATAATTTTATGATTGGGGGTCACCACAACATGAGGAACTGTATTAAAGTGTCGTGTATTAGGAAGATTGAGAACAACTGCTTTAACCTAAATAAAAGGGTTTTATCAGGACTAGAAGCCTGCTTCATGATCTTGGGAAGCCTAGGTCAGAACACCCCTTTCCTTCATTAGTCTGACTGAATGGGTCAAGACTCTGCAGGGCACTTGGGGAAATGTAAAACAAGTGCTGATTAAAGCAGAAAGATTCATGAAAGTCAAGCAAATAAGAAAAGGTCCCCTCAAAGACCTTACCATGTGGGAGATAAGGTTTACCTCTCCACTTGAAGTTAAAGCTGCCTTGCAAGAAATTAGGTCTTACCTTTCTGGGGCCATTCCCAATAATGAAGGTGATTAACCCAGTTATGGTGGAATTGAAACTTCCCCGCTTATTGGGGAAAATTCACCTGGTTTTCCACAGTAGTTTATTAAAACCAGCAGAAAGATTGGCATTAAGGCTGATAGCCTGGCTGGAACCTGGTCCCATGGTGGTGGAAGGAGAGACCTACTATGAAATTAAACAAATTTTGGACTCCAGATTATACAAAGGGAAACTGCAGTATTTTGTTCAGTGGGAAGGATACTCCTTGTCGGAAGCCTCATGGGTAAAAAGCAGGGAAATAAGGGCAGTGAGGTTCATGAAGAGAACCCCCCCAAACCAAAGGAAGATTCTATGGGGGGGGGGACGGGGGACAAGGGATTAACTTGTTATTAACCTGTGCCTAGCCACCTGTCAACTTTGAAATGACTTTTGCCAAAGCCATGTTCACTTTTGCCACATTTCTTAGTTGCCTCTCATGGGGAGGGGTGGGAGTTAGAATGGACTGGAATGTGGTGCCTTAATCTGCTAGATAAAACTGTTGTGGCTCCGGGCTTGGATTCAGCTCCTGTGATTGATATGAGTTCAAGTGAGGTCATGGCAGAAAAATATGAGCCGGCCCGGCTTACTGATTGGACTGATAACCAGGATGAGGAGATGGACGTGACAAAGGACGACAGACCTGATGTATTAGAATTGTCAGGACCTTTGACCTCCTCTGGTTCCTTATCTGATCAACAGCCGGGAATGGCTGACAGGGAAGTTTTGAGAGAGTCTTCTAGTGGAGATGAGAACTTGGAAAATTTGTGGTTAAATGTAAAAAATAGAAGACGGTTGAGAAGGCAAAATCAGCTGGAGCGAATGAGAAGAGCAAGTCAGTAAATTAGCACGTTGCCTCAATGAGTATAAAAGGACACAGCTGGGCTGGTACATTTTGCCAGGAACAAAATGACTATTTGAGTGAGGACGTTACAGCAAGGAGCTCTGAGACTGGAGATTTATTGCCAGGACTGGTTTGCCGGACAGAGTAAAGATTTGTGCTGTGGTTTCTGCCAGACGTTATCTTGTAAGACTTCTTTCCGTTTGATTTAATTGTGAAACGGCTGCTTTCTGTTTTGTTTGTTTGAATTTTGAAGGGGAGTCAAAGCATAAAACATTGACCAGACACAGTGCGAGAACCAAGGTCATGGCAACGAACATCTGCTGAAACCAATGGGGAAGCTACCACTGGACTGATTGGTTAATGTGACCTGGGACACCTGAGGGGGGTGAGAAGTTTCTATTCTTTTTATTACTCTGAAGTGCAGGAAATACTCAAGGCTAGCTTCACCTAAGTGCTGATACAACATACTCAATAAAAAGTCTTTCAAGCCTGAATGGAGCTTCTGAGTCCTGACTTGAACTGACAAGTTCATTGCTTGGAATTATAACAATGTTATTTCATTATTATTCCGTTGTTCAAGAATCCTGAAGTTCTTAAAAAACATGACAAAGTTTTGACTATATAGTTCTTTAATCAATTTAACTAACTAACCTGGTGAAACCAGATATGTTCCATTTCTTTCAATATCATCTATTATATCACTCCAAAACCTGATCTGAGTGACTCAATTTGGCTGAGGCAATTGTGGAGGCCAAAGGAGTTGGGGTGGAGGTGGAGGAGCAGTCCATTCTACTGACCAGTGTTGGTTCTTTTATCTGAAAACATTAGCTGGACAATATGCATCATATTACATTGTGTTTGTTCCTTCCTTCCTTCTTTCCTTCCTTCCTTGCAAACCCCATACTCATCATTTATTCAAAATGTATGTTTATTAGAATAACATCTATTTCAAATGTAATGTGGGCAATTTTTTGTTTTGCCTTTTGTCTTCCCAGTCTTTCTTCTTTTTTATAGATATTTAAGGCTAGTTCTAGTTAATAAGAGGAGAATGACTCCTTGAAGCCAACTTTTCCATAAATCTCTAATTTCCATGCATATTCTAGTCTAGAAAGTATTGCCTTTTCTTTTCAGTAGCATGGTTGTATGCCTCACCTGTAACAGCTATCTTTCATTCACTTGGTTTGGTGACAAGTGAAGTATGTCTGTTCTGATTAACTGAAATTTTAAAATACACTCTTTTGTTCTCTCAGTATGGTGTCTTCTCATGTCATAATACAAAAGCAGTGATATAAAGAACAAAGTCCTTCTGAAGTGAAGTCAATTCCCACTGTTAGAGATCACATACAGAAAAAAGTCTCATACAAAGGGTTCAAGGCCACTGCCTCCATTATAATTGGTTTCTGACAGGTCTCATAACTGTGGTAAAGCATTAATTTATGTTGAATGAAATGTCAATATTCTATTGCAAAATGGATTGTCTGTAAGTCAATCTATTATTCCAGTTTCATAACATTGCATTCTCATCAATATATTGCTAAGTATTCCTCAGCAAATGTTCTCTCAATTCATTATAGCAGCATGATACAACACTTTTCCAGCCAAACTGTTTTAGAGACTAATCCCTATTTAATTCATACCATGCTTAACTGCTTACACTTATTCTCAAACCCCAAATCTGTAGGAAATGGTAGACTGAGGATATTATAATGAAACTGAATAGGTATTTTCATTATAGGCAGTTACTCTTGAAATTCTGAATCTTTCTCCACTAGACTATCATTCACTATTGCCTTTTGAATCCATGCTGATTTCAACCAGTTCCCTCTGTTGACTTAAATAGTGTAAGGCAAAAAAAAAAGGTTTAAAATTTTCTAGAATTGTACTTTTTAGAAACAAAATTGTCCAATATTTTTGCAAAATACTCAATTGGAATAGCTACATTGTTTTGCATATTTTTTATATTTAATAACATTAAACATCATAAATCTATTGTAAATTAATTTAGTGCCATGAGTTGTCAATAAGACTGAACAAAAACATTAAATTGTTGGCTTGTCAATTTCAATATTATCTGTGATTTCACGTTCCAGTAATTCTTACCTATTATTAATGCAGACATTTTACCTAAATGCCAGTGTAATAGTTTTTTAAAAAAATCAGTTTGCATGATTTTGCTGTATCCAGTTATCTAATTGTCCAGTCAACTGCATTATTCCTTTTTCAACATAATCAGTATTTATTATCTAGACTGGGGCTTATTATTGAGATTTTTTGTGTGGGATTATTTTAATAAAGTTTCTTTACTGTCTTTGATACATTTCTTACCCCTTACTTTTCTTCCTCTACAAATTGTTTTATCTACTTGGTTCTTGCCAACCAATCTTCTGGTTTGCCAATCAAAATTATCAAGGTTCGTATAAATCCAATTGACATGTCATGCAATATGTTGAATTATTGATATTGTTCATGAGTTGATGGATCTGATTGTATTACCACTATTTTGGCTATTCATTACAATTTCTCTAAATCCTGGCAAATTTTTCATTCTATTTTTCCCTTCATTTAGTTATGCAAAACTATTTTATGTTCTATTTCTAGTGGCAGTCAATTCTCATCTCATCTCAAAGCAGACACAAGGAAGGTGTTGAACAGGGGAAAGTCTGATAATGAAAAGTTATTTATTGAAAGGTTGTTGCCAGGACAGAGTTGCTCACCATTAAAAGCAATGAGAAGGATTTAAAGCCTTTCAAATTCTAAGGAATCAAGTACCATGTCCCTTGAGGAAGATAATATTTTCTTTCAAAAAATATTTAATTGTTATTATTAACAATTAACAAAACAATATTTAAACTAAGATAATAATAATAATAGGAGCCAAAAAGGAAAAATAGAAACAAACTAAGAAACGCAAACTAAGAAGAGTTACTTAACAAATCACTGGTTCACTAATGAATATTCTAATATAAAATAATCACTACAAAATGTTGCTGTAAAATACCACAATACATATTACTTCATCCACCTGCACGCAGCCCTTGCGAGCTCCATTTTCACTGGCAGAGGGTTGCAGGAGGCCACTGCAGCCCAAAAGAGAGCTCAGGAGGGCTGTGATCAGCCCTTGCCAACTCCATTTTCACTGGTAGAGGATTGCAGGAGGCTGTCACAGCTTGAAACAGAGCTCGGGAGTCCATTTTTACTGGCAGAACACTTGGGCCACCACAGATGCCCCTGACACAAGTGATGTTGAGCTAGCCATGCTCACCCTGGCCACACCCACCCATTCCCCCTGAGGTCAAACACAACCTGATGCAGTCCTCAATGAAATCAAGTTTGACACCCCTGTTCTAGCCCAATCCACTGCTGAAGTAGGAAACCTTATATAATTTCAGACAAATTGTTGTCCAGTCTCTTTTTTAAAATCTCCAGTGTAAATGAGAAGTAATAGTTCTATTTTATTTAGCATTGCTCAGACCCACCTTGTATATTGTCTCTCAAACGCTTTAACTAGGCAAAATGTGTGCATTTTGTGCTTTGACAACATGCATGGTTGCCTACATAGCCTGAATCACTTTGTCCACTATGCACAGGCTTAAACTTAATATATATTTTAGAGAATTGATCGTGGGGAGTGGGGGGAGTGGTATTGGTGGTAACTTTCCTAACAATCTCAGTTAAGGAACCAAGTTAGGGAATACCATACTAAATAGCTGTAAAAACAAGAATGCATTCCACAAATAGTTTCTCATTTTAAAAGAAGAGTTCAAATGAGGAAAATACACCTTTAGATTTAGATTAACAGAGTTAGAAGGGACCTTGTAAGTTATCTAGTCCAACCCTCCACCCAAGCAGGAGATCCTACACCATTTCTGACAAATGGTAGTCCAATCTCTTCTTGAAAGTCTCGAGTGATGAAGCTCCCACAACCCCAAAGACAAGCTGTTCCATTGGTTGATTGTTCTCACTGTCAGAAAATTTCTCCTTATTTCCAGGTTAAATCTTTCATTGATCAGTTTCCATCCATTATTCCTTGTCTGGCCTACAGGTGCTTTAGGAAATAGCTTGACCCCTTCTTCTCTGTGGTAGTCCCTCAACTATTGGAACACTGCTATCATGTCTCCCCTGGTCCTTCTCTTCACTAGACTAGCTGTTATGTCCCTGGAACTCTAAGGAGTTCCCACTCAGGTCCGTTTGCGCTGCGGGGGCGGCTGCCCCCTCGCTCATTGGTTGGTTCTCCCCAGCAGCCAGCTATAAAAGCAGGCTGCGGGGTCCAACCAGTTGCTGATCGCTGCGAGCCAGTTCCAGGCTTGGCAAGCACGTTCAGTCCTTTATTATTCTAATAAAGTATTTGTTGCATCCATGCCCTGGTTCAGCCTCTCATTTCCCAAACTTAACACTGGCGACGAGGATGGGATGGCTACCAGAGGCACATTGCAACCGCTGAATCACTAGCCGCTGATCCGCAGCCAGAGAGAGCGATCAGAAGGCAATAAGAGCAAACGCTGATCCACAGCTAGAGAGAACGATCAGCAGACAACGAAAGCGAACGCTGATCCGCAGCCAGAGAGAGCGGTCAGCAAGCAGCGAGAGTGAGAAGCGTCTGTAGCCGCTTGTTAGCCAAGCTACAGGGAAAGTGAAGCGCTGTGAGCCGCAGCCGCTCGTTTCTTTAGGCGCGAAATTCAAACGGCTGTCATTTGAATTTCTGCCCTAAAAGTACAGCGCGGTGCTGTAATTCAAGTCACTGACGCCCACGCAGGCGCGAATTTCAAAACGCTGCCAACGGCTGGGCAACCTAACCACGTGTTAGCCCAGAGAGAGAGAGAGAGCTGTGAAAAGCCTCTCCAGAGCTGAAGTCACTTGCCTGACACAGGCACAAGAAACCTTCCTGCTGCTGCCCCAGAGAGATTTTTTCCAACAGATTAGACAACCTGATTTCCTCACTATGAATTCCAATCCAGTCTTCCCAGCGTTCAAACCGGATGAGGAGAAGTGGGAGTCATACAAGAACCGCTTTAACCATTACATCGACGCAATTGGGCTGGCTGATGCAGGGGAGCACCGGAAAAAATCATATTTCCTGATCTACTGTGGAGCCATCATCTTTGACACTGCCACAGCACTCGTGGCTCCACGTGAGTTAAAAAACGTTCCATGGTCAGAACTGTTAGAAATCCTTACTAACCACTATTCTCCCAGACCCTCACAGATTGCCAGGCGATTCACCTTCCGTATGAGGAAGCAATCAGACAAAGAGACCATCAACCAGTACATGGCCGCCCTCAGGACTGCAGCACTCCATTGTGGGTTTGGAACCTACCTGGAGGACATGCTCCTCGATCAGCTAGTTTGCGGAGTCAAGGATCTCCACCTCCAAAGGCGCCTACTCGCTAAGAAAGACCTCAACCTCGCACAAGCCGTCGAGGAGGCCCTGGCAGCAGAGCTGGCAGCACACTCAGCCACCGAAATCCAAGGTCCTACTTCCAAGCTAACGGCAGTTCCAGTCCACTCCGAAGAGGTGGTCATAGAGGAAGGCCCCTGTGATGAAACCGACATCCACCGCCTCGCCAACGCCAGGCAACCACAGGTAGGAGCCAAGCAAGAAAGCATCAGTCCACCCAAACACATCACCCTGTGCCTATCCTGTGGTGGATCTCACCCGAGGGCCACCTGCAAATTCAAAGGAGCCACCTGCAACATCTGCCACAAAAAGGGGCACATCGCGAGAGTCTGTCAAGCCCCTCACAACTCGGCACAAAGGCACCCTCTCTTCTCACATTCTGGACCTCAGAGGCAAGTATTGAACTGTCGCACTTACCCCCATGCCAAGCACACTTGCCATACCATTAGTAAAATCTCTCTCTCCGTTTTGTTAGAAGGTAAACCTTGTCGCATGGAGGTTGACACAGGGTCAGCGCTCTCAATTATCTCGTGGAGCACCCTCAAGAGGCTACAGCCCAGTCTATCAAGAAGCCGGCTCCAGAAGTGCCAGTTTAGCCTGAAGGACTACCAGGGGAAGGACATTCCTGTAATCGGCAGAGGCAAGTTCCTTGTCAATTTTAAAACTTTCAAAGGTCACCTACCTCTAGTGGTAGTTAATGGCAACCTCCCCACACTCTTGGGGCTTGATTGGTTTCCCCATCTCGGCCTAGGGCTAACAGGAGTCCATGCTGTCTCAACCTCTGACACTGACTCCTTATTCGCTGACTACTCAGATGTATTCAGCGAGGAGCTGGGGTGTTATAACGGTACCCCTATCTCATTCTCAGTTGACCCCCAAGCAGTCCCAATCAGGATAAAACCGCGTAGAGTCCCATTCGCTATTCGGCCTAAATTGGATGCGGAATTGGATAAATTATTAAAACAAGGGGTCATTGAGCCAACAGATTTCGCCAAATGGGAGACGCCCATTGTCACACCCCTCAAAAAAGACGGTAGCCTGAGAATTTGCTCGGACTACAAAACCACAATTAATAAGTTTTTACAAGTTAGCGCTTACCCAGTGCCCGTCATACAGCACTTATTACACACTTTTGAACCTGGCAGCATTTTTGCCAAATTGGACATGTCTCAAGCGTATCAGCAGTTCCCTGTTGACAACCAAACAGCGGAACTCCAGACCATTGTCACTCACAGGGGTGCTTTCCGGTGTAAGCGTCTCCAATTTGGCGTAAGTGTTGCCCCTGGCATTTTTCAATCCCTCATGGAGCGGATTTTGCAGGGCCTCCCTGGCGTAGTACCCTACTTCGACGACATCTTAGTCTCGGCCAGGGACAGACCCCAACTCTTCCAGAGAGTTTGAGCAGTGTTAGAGAGGTTCAGACAGCATGGCCTCAAATTAAAAAAAGAAAAATGTGCCATTGCCACTAGACAGGTGGACTTTCTGGGTTATAAAATTGACGCCTCAGGCATTCACCCCCTGGAGTCCAAGGTTAAGGCAATTCACGAGGCACCCACTCCAACCTCCAAAGCGGAACTGCAGGCCTTCTTGGGACTATTGAATTTTTACGCATCCTTCCTGCCCCACAAAGCATCAGTGGCAGAACCCCTGCACAGACTGTTGGATAAAAAATCGCCTTGGCACTGGGGTCACAAAGAAGACTCCGCTTTTCGCGCAGTCAAATCATTACTCACGTCAGAGGCGGTCCTTATTCAGTTCGACCCCAACCTCCCATTAGTGCTAGCAGCAGACGCATCCCCTTTTGGAATTGGGGCAGTGTTAAGCCACAGGCTCCCCAATGGCTCCGAAGCTCCCATTGCTTTTTTTTCCAGGACGCTCTCTGCGACAGAGCGAAATTATAGCCAAATCGATAAGGAAGCTCTAGCAGCTGTCGCAGCAGTGAAGAAATTTCACGAATTTCTCTTTGGCCACTTTTTCGAGCTGGTCACGGATCATAAGCCTCTCCTGGGTCTACTAGCTGGGGACAAACAGACCCCTCAAGTCCTGTCTCCTAGAATGACGAGATGGACTCTTTTTCTAGCGGCATACTCGTATAGACTCATACACCGTCCAGGTAAAACGTTGTCCCACGCAGACGCCCTCAGCCGCTGCCCCCTGCCGGCTCCAGCTGAAGACCCTGCACCGGTCCATGCTATTTTTGAGGTCACCCAATTGGACCTCCCCATCACTGCCCTTGACATTGCGGCCAAATCCAAGACTGACACAACGATCGCCCAGGTACTGGACTGGGTGAGGAGGGGGTGGCCGGGCGGTGATGTTGAAACCAAATTTACGCCGTTCAAGACCCGCCTACAGGAATTATCCAGTTTGCAGGGCTGTTTGCTGTGGGGCACACGAGTGGTCATCCCGACCTCACTGCGTACCCGAGTTCTGGAGGCGTTGCACGAGGGGCACCCTGGCATCGTCAGAATGAAGGCATTAGCACGCAGCTACGTATGGTGGCCGGGCCTCGACGAAGACATCATCAGATGGGTAAGCTCCTGCCATCCCTGCCAGGAATCCCGTCCAGCCCCTCCAATTGCCACCCCCACTAAGTGGGAAAGCGCCAGCGCTCCGTGGTCCAGAATTCACATCGACCTAGCCGGCCCGTTGCACGGAAAAATGTTCCTGGTGGTCGTAGACTCCTACTCTAAGTGGATTGACGTGGCACAACTATCCACAACCACCACACAAGTGATTACCAAGGTATTAACTCGCCTGTTTGTAACACACGGGCTTCCAGACTCTATTGTTTCCGACAATGGCCCCCAGTTCGCATCAGCCGAGTTCAGCCGTTTTGCTGCCAACCTGGGCATCCGCCACATCTTCACGGCCCCCTTTCATCCTGCCAGTAACGGATTGGCTGAAAGGGCCGTTAGGACCACTAAAGAAGCTCTAGCTAGGTTCAGCAAGGAAGACTGGCACCACAAACTCTCCCGTTTCTTGATGAGCCAGCACTCAACCCCGTGCACAGTCACTAATAAGTCCCCAGCTGAGCTCCTGATGGGCAGACGCCTGCGGACTGTATTGGACAGGCTTCACCCACATTACTGCCCTGACTCTCCCCTCGCTTCCACATTGGGGGTTAGGCATTTTGTCTTACAGGAACCCATGTTCGCGAGGAACTTCGCTGGAGACCCTCTGTGGATCCCGGGCGAGATCGTGGCCATCACCGGACCCAGGTCATATCGGGTCAGACTGGAGGACGGCCGAGTCTGGAGAAGGCACCTGGACCAGCTGCGGAGGCGCCACAGCACTCTCGTCAGCAGTGACTCAGAATTACAGACCGGGGCGAGGCCACAGCATCAACCCCACATCAGCACCAATTCCGGTGACCTGCTTACGCCAGCAGCCGATCCAGGGAATCCGAACACGGACAGCGACTTCCTGATGGCTGACCAGTCCGAACCAGTCAACGGGAGCTCGTCCCCAGTGACCAGCCCTACGAGTCCCAAGCCAACCCGCACCGAGGGACGCGTTCGTGACTCCCTACTGATCCAGCCTTCCCCTACAGACTCTGAACTGACAGACAACCCACCAGAGTTGCGCCGTTCTGGGCGCCAGCATAAACCTCCGGCCTACCTTAAAGACTATGCGTGTTCGCATCTGGGGGAAAGGGGTGTTATGTCCCTGGAACTCTAAGGACTTCCCACTCAGGTCCGTTCGCGCTGCGGGGGCGGCTGCCCCCTCGCTCATTGGTTGGTTCTCCCCAGCAGCCAGCTATAAAAGCAGGCTGCGGGGTCCAACCAGTTGCTGATCGCTGCGAGCCAGTTCCAGGCTTGGCAAGCACGTTCAGTCCTTTATTATTCTAATAAAGTATTTGTTGCATCCATGCCCTGGTTCAGCCTCTCATTTCCCAAACTTAACACTAGCCATGCCCAGTTCCTGTAACTGTTCTTCATATGTTTTAGACTCCAGTACCCTAATCATCCTGGTTACTCTTCTCTGCACTTTTTCTAAAATCTCAACATCTTTTTATAGTGTGGTAACCAAAACTGGATGCAGTGCTCTAGGTGTGGTCTTACTAAGGCTTTAGGGAGTGGTATTAGTACATCACTTGATCTTGATTTTATCCCTCTGTTAATGCAACTTAGGATTGCACTGGCTTTTTTGGCTGCTGCTGCACACTGCTGGCTCATATTTAGCTGGTTGTCCACTAAGACTCCAAGATCCCTCTCACAGTTACTGCTATTGAGCCTGGTTTCACCCAATCCTTTAGTTCTTCTAAAATGAATTTTGAAAAGTTTGAGATAAGTTCATGAAGAAAAACAACTATCTTTGACACAATGCCTTTGTGTACAATTGTCAGTTTCTCATGATTGATGCTTAATCTAAAAGTATTTAAATAACTTTTTGTGGTACCATATGTTACATTTGATAGCAAAATGCAAACCATCTTGTGAAATATAGTTCTGTGCAATAGTGAAAGCAAGAAAAAATGGTTGAGTTGTAGTTGTCTTCAACTGATGTAACTGCTGGCATGATTAAAATGTAAAAACACTTTAAATGCCAAATAGTCTGAAATTACATTTGTTTTGATTACCATCAGCAATGCACTATATTTACTCTCTTCAATTTTCTTGCCTATTTTTCTCCATTCTAGTCAGTTGTAGCATACTTTTCCCACTGTTACCAAGTGTGTAAAAATAGTCTTTTTTCAGTTGAGCTTGATTCCTACCTGGTAACTTCACAGAGCTTCCTTTACTTAGATCTTGAGATATAGGCTCCAGCCTTAGCATTTACTAAAGATTTGCTATTTTAGATCAGACAACTTTGCTAGTTAGTGCCACAATGTATGCAGTATTTGCCACAATGTAATATAATATTTATATTACAAATCTTAACGTGATGCCAGTTGCATTGCTGGTATTTGATGAGAGTTATATATTTTTTGTTAATGCATCAACCATTCAGACCATCCTAACTGGACTACAAGAAGGCTCGAAGCCACTGGATCAGAAATTTCCCCATCATGCCCACTTTTAGAAGTTTTTAGAAGCTCTCACATGTACTTATCAGAGTGTTCAACTTGCATACATACCACATCTCAATTTCCACACATATCTCCAGTGAGGTGGAATCAATTGTATCTTTTTTCTCTCTCAGCAGTCTGCCCAAATCAATTTGTAATATTTTTATTTATACATAATAGGCAGATAGATAATTGAAAAAAAAATAATTTAAAAACCTTGAGAACTCTCTTCAGATCTTGCGTACATGGGTTGCACAGGAAAATACAATTAAAAACATCAATATGATAATATGAAAATGAAAATACAACAATACATGGAAAAGTAACTGTCAAAAACCATTGACAATAATTAACAATAATATCTCACAGTGTCTTGAGGATAGAATGTTCAATTCTTAATGTCTGCTATTTCATAATTATGTTATGATATAAAGTACTTGAATTATAAAGGCAATTTTCCCTCTCAATCAGAGATGGTATTCAGCAGGTTCTGACCAGTTCTGGGGAACTGGTAGCAGAAATTTTGAGTAGTTCAGAGAACTGGCAAATACCACCTCTGACTGGAAATTTTACAGTATCCTTCCCCTGCCACGCCCACCAAGCCACACTCACAGAACTGGTAGTAAAAAATTTGAATCCCACCACTGCTCTCAATGCAAATTAATTAATTCGTCTCCTATGTTCATGGGTTTTCATCCAACATAACATAATGTGGGATTTGCATTTTAATAATGCTGCCCCTTGTTTCTGAAACAAATCAAAAAAGCCCTTAAAGTTATCAGAGAACAATTCATATACGTTTCAAAAGGAATACATCACAAGTAGGAAATTTATTATTTAGGTTTGCTTTTACTATTAACTACATTAATAGACAATAGATGTTAGTATTGATTTTATAGAATATCCATTTTTGTTTTACAAAATGGAAAACTCACATGAAGTAAAATTTCAAATTTTTAGCTAGCTGCACTTGGGAAACTCCAAAGGTTCAAATGAAGTTGCCAGCTTTTGCTCCTTTTTCATCAATCTGGTTATATCTCATACAATTTTCCCAATTCATAGAAGATAAGACTCTAAAATTTTACTTGATCATTTTCCCACTTGCATACTGCTTTCTTATGTTTGTTCCTATTCCAAAAAGTTACTCTTGCTATAGGTTCAGGTTCTGAAGTATATTTCCCACTGCATTAAATAGTAATATCTATTTCTCAGGACATGTATTCAAAAATGAGAAGTATTTTTCAGGAAGAATAAAAGCAACTTAAAGTGTGGATTATACTATACTGCCAAGTATTATTTGAAATCACTGATACAGCATACTTGTAACTTCAGCTTATTTCAGAAGTACTTGGTGAAATTGTCTTGGGACAATCTGAAAATGTACAAGAGAAGGATAATGAGGAGCAACTGGCAATTATTCAACACTTTGAGGAATTTAAAAAATCCTGTTAGATTCTCTCATGCATAACAAGGGAAAAAAGCAGCTGAAAAATACAGCGTGGGGAATAAAGGAGACAGAAGTGCAATTTTCTTTTCGACTACTCATTATAAAAATTTTTATTTTTTCCCTGGATACAGTTGAGGAAATAGACTGAAATTAAATGAGCTTCCATATTGTGAATATAGTGAATATTACAAATAGTCAAGAAGGTTTGGCATTTAGTATATTAATATATTATATTTTTAATGTTTTTCTTTTTCATCTTCTTCCAGTGAAATGTTTTGTAAAGAAAGGAACTATACTGTCTCATTTGTGTTGATGTCAGGCCTGCTATCTCCTGAGTTCCTACTGGATGTTTGAGTCTTCACCCTGTCCCCTCCAATGACTACACACTGTTGTCTATCATCATTTTTACTTGGGCTGCAGAGAAACTGAACGTTTTGTTTCTGCAGAGAATCTGCCCCAATAACACTTATGCACTATATAAAGAACCATTAGGCATTATTGCTGATTTGATCCTTGGAGAGAAAGCTTATCTGGCTTTATAACCGAGATCTGGCTTTATAACTGAGATCTGGCTGGGTTCAGAGCGACGCATTCCCCTCATAAAAATATGCCCAGTGGGTTATCGAGCATGGCACCAGTCTAGATCTCAGGGCCAGGGAGGGGTTGTGGCTGTTGTTATCAGAGAATCTCTAGTAGGCTCCAGAGGCATTGCTCCACAAGTGCCTAACTGTGAGACCTTTTTTCTTAGATTGGGCTCAAGGGATCAGGTGGGATTGCTGCTACTGTACAGCCTCCTTGCTGCATGGCAGCTCTCCTCCCTGGGCTCCCGGACCTTGCCATGGGGCTGGCATTGGAATTCCCCAGGCTTATAGTTTTGGAGGATTTCAACCTGCCATCCCTGGGGGTGGGATCAAAGATAGCCCAAGATTTCATGGAAGCCATGACTTCCATGGGCCTGTCCCAGGTCACCCAGGGCCCAACTACTAATAGTGGTCACATACCCAATTTGGTGTTCTTGTTGGAGCAGTGCCTATGTGACCTGGAATTGGTGGACCTGTCCTTGGTCCCCTTGTCATGGTTGGATCGCAGTCTGGTGGCCATGAGTTTCTCAAGAGCTGTACCCTCACACACACAGGGAGGCAGGACTTATTAGATTGGTCTGCCCCCATCAACTAATGGACCCAGATGGGTTCCAGAAGGGCCTGGGGGTTATAACTGCAGATTTACTGTGCACTCCAGCTGAGTTCTTAGTCACTGTTTTGAATAGGAAGGTGACTAAGGCTATGGACAGGATTGTACCCATGTGACCTCTCCTCACCCCATAGACCTCTCTGTGCCCCATGGTATACAGAGGAGCTGAGAGGGATGAAATGCATGAGGAGACATCTAGAGCACTGCTGGTGGAAGACAGGGGATGAGCTTGATCGAACATGGGTAAGAGCTGCTACTAAGGCCTACCTCATGGCAATTGCAGCAAAGTGTAAATAATAATTGTGTCTGCAGATAATCACCCAGTGACCCCCTTTAAGGTGAGTGGCCTCCTCCTGGGGAAGAAGGAGATTGAGGTCCACCTGAAGGGGCACACTGAGGAATGTGCAGATTTTCTGGAAGACAAAATTGCTTGATTTTGTTCCCAGTTAGATGCCGGCATGGTTGCTGGTCTGATGGAAGCCCCTGAGGCAGGTTCTTGCCCTATTATCAGGGAACAGTTTGACCCTGTTGCTCCTGAGGAAGTGGACAGGATCCTAGGGAATATGTGCACAAGCACCTGTGTTTTAGACCCATGTCCCTCCGGGCTTGTGAAAGCTTCCCAGGAGGTAACAGGCCGGTGGACGCTGGTGGTGATGAATGCTACCCTACGGGAGGGGGCAGTGCCCCAGCACTTTAAGGAGGCTGTGGTCCACCATCTTTTTAAGAAGCCATTGCTGGACTCCATCTGGTTAGATAATTTCCAACCTGTCTACAATCTTCCCTTTTTGGGGAAGGTGTTTGAGAAGGTGGTTGTGCGACAGTTCCAGAAGTTTCTGGATAAAATGGATTGTTTTATTTATTTATTTATTTTGTCAAAAGCTTTCAATACAATAGAAATAAGAATGGCTTCCGGTTTGTCGGCTTCGGTGACAGCAGGGATTCGCTTTTCTCCGCGATCCCTGCTGTGCTAGCCGCCTTGGTGCCTCCGATCCTGACGGATTTGGAGGCTAAGGCTGCCCTGTTGGGGCAGCTGAAGAAAGAGGGGATCCGGACAGGGGTTGAGGGGTATCGCAAACCCCCTCCCCAGCCGGCAATAACCCCCTTCTCTCAAGACGGTGCAGCGGCGGTCTTAATGGCCGCCATAAAGAAGGTGGCAACTGGATAAAGAATGTGCAGGAGGAAGAAGAAGGAGTTTTAAAATGAAAGTTTTTTCTTGGTCGAACTGGGACCTTAAGGACATATTCAACACCTGGGAAAGTATTGGCTTTTTTCTGGACACTACAATGTTCCCGATTGATGTTTTCAGCAGCGAAGAAAAGTGATGAAAAGGGAAAGTTACTCTCCCTCCCTTATGGAATTAACAAATGGACAAGGGAAACCTGCCTTTTGATAGAAGGTAAAACCTAAACTCCTTTGTTATAAGTGGGAAGGGAGAGGCTTGGAAAAAAAAATTTACTCTAAGACTTTGCTGGAGGAGATGCCTTGAACATAAAGAGAATAGAAATTAATTCTAAAAAAGATTTAAAGCACAGACTGGATGTTTTTTCTTTCCCTAATTTGACTTCACCCCTAGAAGAGAAATTGTAAAAAGAAGAAGTTTGTACTCTGCCTGGACTGTTTGATGATTGTGGGATTTTGGGACTTTTGGGAACTGTTTTAAGTTTGGAAATAACTGATTGGCTTAATAATAAGAAGAGGATACAGAAAAAGAAGAAGAAACAGTTTAAAATGGCTCTATCTCTTGATGAACTAAAAAAACAATATTTAAAAATAAGGAAAGAAGGCAAAGATGTTATGGGAGAAGCCCTTTGTTTCTTAGATATGGCGCTTGTCATGTGTCAGCAAATTAAACAACAGCTGGAAGAAGCCGAGGAAGAAGAAGCCATTTTTAATGAACTAAATGGTGTGACTAAGAAAGAAAGGAGAAAGAGAGGAGTGAAAAGGAAGGACTCAAGAAATAAAAAAATATTTATGAAAGAGAAAAAGAAGATGCAAAAACAACAGAATGCTAGAAAGCAAAAGGAAAGAGGAATGCAACAGAAAGGGGAAACCAAGAAGGCAGAGGTTTGGGGAGGAGGGGGTAAAAAGTTTAGGTGGGCTAAGAAGGAAAGGGAACAGGGGGGAAAAAGTTACAAAGGTATAAAACAAGATGGAGAAAAGAAAATTTTTTTTAGGGATAATGGGTAATGTATGGGTTTTTTTTTTCTTAAAAAAAGGGGGGATTCTGCAAAGTACACATGAGTATTGTAATAGTGGTATTTGTATTATAAGTAGATAATCAGAACTTTTTAAGATCTAATAAAAGACTAAAATATTAAGGTATAACTTTAAAATGTTTAATAATGAATGATTTTAAGTTTTAATAAAATACTAAAGGGAATGTTTAAAATATTAGTTTAAATATAGAGTTTAATGGATTAATGTGTTGACTGTTATGGATTTATTATTGTAGTATTGGTTTCTGAAATAGTAGAATGTACTAAGCAGAATCTGATTGGGATTTAGGTGTTATTTTAAATTTTAATTTAGGGGAATGATAGAAAGGCATCATACTCTGATTAGTGATTCCAGGGGAAACTATTTTTTTTTATATTGGAAATGAGACAGATGTAAATGGAGAAATGGACAAAAGATATAAAAATATTTTTCTTTAAAGCAAGATTAAATATATAAAACAGAATTAAGAGGAGGCAAAAGTGGAGGGGAGTTATATAATAGATATAGAATGGTAAACAAGATAGGTAATGGTATATAAGAAGAGCATGAATTCAATTGAAGTCCATACAAAAAGAGGTAATCTGGGGCCAAGTTACTTTCTAGAAGAAAGTTTTATGTTTTTATGTTTATGTCTTATGTGTGTGTGTTTAATTAAGAATTAAATAATAAAATCTCGGAGGAAGACTAGATGAGAACAATTATAAACAAGCCAGAGGAAAATATAAATGTGATGATTGAATAGCAGATAAATTAGAAAGGAAATATGATCGAATAATGATTAAAGAGAAACAATGTGGAATTTGGTAAAGGGAATTTACGTGTTTATATGGAAATGGGATAAATTATAAGTATGTGATATAAAGCAATGTGTTACCTGCCTTGTAAAGATTTACAATGGAAAGAGGTTTTATGTTTTTAATGTTTAATGATGTTTTGTTTTGTTTGTTTGTTTGTAAAATCAATAAAACTTGTTTTTTTTTTTTAAAAAAAAGAAATAAGAATGACTTCCGGTTTGCAAGGCTTCGGCAGCAGCAGAAATCCGCAATCGTGCACGGTTTCTGCTGCGCTTGCCACTGGAGTGCCCCCAATCCAGCCGGATTTGGGGGCTATAGTTACCCCGTAGAGGTAACTCAAGACAGGGGAGATCCAGCAGGGGTCCGGGGGGGATTGCAACCCCCCTCCTCAGCTGGCTTAACTCCCTTCTCCAAAAGCGGTGGAGCAGCGGTCAGCAATGCCACCACAAAGAAGCTTTAATCCGGAAAAGAATGTGCAGGAGGAAGCTGAGAAGTGAAAGTTTTTGGCTGACCAGGATAATAAGTAACATTTAAATACCCTGGAATTTTAATTTCATTAAAGATACATCGTTCCCAAAGAAGACTGGAAAAAGTGGTGGATGAAAGTTAAAAGGGAAAGTTTCTTTTTTTCTCACTCTCCTTCCTTACAATGATAGAAGATGGAAATCGGAAAAACCCGTTCTGGCACTAGCAGGTAATTAAACTTCAAAGTTAAAGCCAAGGGGACATTAAAGATTTCTGAACATTGGAAAAAAAAATTTGTTTTTGCTATAAGTGGGAAGGGAGAGGAAAAGAATTAATATTAAGATTTTGCTGGAGGAGGCTGCTTGGAACTTATAAGACTAGAGTTAAATTGTAACAAGACTTCTAAAAGATATATTTTGGAACTTTGCAGTTGAACTGTACCTCAGGAAGAGAAAGTATAAAAAGAAGAAAGTGCTAAATGAAACAGTTTGTGTATATTTGGATTGCTTGGGACCTTTGGAATTGCTTTGGGACCTTTGGAAATTATTATTTGAAAGACTAAAAACATTTGGGTTGTTTAAAAAACTTTTTCACAATGGCATTACTTGTTGATGAACTGAAAATGGAATTTAAAAAGCTAAAAGAAGAGGAACAAGAAGGGAAGGGGTCTTCTGGATCTGTTTTTCATTTTTTAGAAATGGCGATTTCTACCTATCAGAAATTACAAGAACAAGAAGGTTGGGATGAAGAAGAAGAAGCCATCTTTAATGAACAAACAACTTTAGCTGGGGAAGAAAAGGGAAAGAGGGGAAAGAGAATGGAGAATTTAAGACTTAAAAAAACAACCAAAAAAGGGAAAAATTGATACAATGTCAGAAAGCAACAGAAAAGAGGAATACAGAGAGTGGAGATTAAGAGGGTGGAGATCAAGAGATGGAGGGGTAAAAAGGCTAGATTGGAGAAGAAAGAAAGGGGAAAAGGGAAGAGAAGTTACAAAAGTTTGAAACAAGATGTAAAGAAACAGGATTTATTCAGAAATAATGGGTAAAAATATATTTATAAAAGAGATTCTGCAAAAGTACATAAGACTGTATTGTTGCATTTGTATTTGAAATAATGTTAGAAAACTGGAACATTATATGATTATAAAATGGGATGAAATATTAAAAGGAATGTGTCAAATGCTTAAGATTTAATGATAGAGTTTAATTTGCTATGGATTATTGTTTTAATTATATTATAAACTTATTATTTTCCTATTTTAAAATATAGTACGTAGCTTTAGAATGTACTATGCAGAATCAGAATGAAAATTATATATTATTTTAAGTGTTAAATTTAGGGGAAAGATATAAAGGTGTCATACTTCAATCAGTGATTACAGGAGAAATTTTGTGTTAATGAGAAAAGATAATAGATAATTGAAATAGAACAGACAAAAGATACAGGCATAATGATTTAAATTGAGATGAAATAAATAAAATAGAATTAAGAGAGTGAAAAGAGGGGAGAAGCTATATAGAAAATATAGAATGGTAAATAAGATATGAAATGGTATATAAAGTGAGCATGAATTTGATTTATGTCTGTACAAAAAGGTGTAACCTGGGACTAAGCCGCTTTCCAAAAAGAAGTTTTATGTTTTCATGTTTTGTGTTTTGTTTGTGTATGTTTGTTTATTGAAAATTAATAAAAAAATTATTTAAAAAAAAGAATATAAACATAAGTTTAAATATAAGAAATAGGAATTAATAATTGGGGACAATAGGACAGGGACAGAAGGCACCATTGTGCACTTATGCACACCCCTGACAGACCTCTTAGGAATGGGGTGAGGTCAATAGAGGTTAGTTTGAGGGTAAAGGAGTCGGGATTTGAGCAGGTGACAACAGAATCAGGTAGTGAGTTCCAGACATTGACCACTCTGTTGCTGAAATCGTACTTCCTGCAATCAAGTTTGGAGTGGTTTACATTAAGTTTATATCTGTTGTGTGCTCTTGTGTTGTTGTGGTTAAAACTGAAATATTCATTAACTGGTAAGATGTCATAACATATGATTTTATGTACTATGCTTAAGTCCAATCTTAGCCAGCGTAGTTCAAGGTTGTCTAAGCCTAGAATCTCAAGTCTGGTGGTGTAGGGTATTCTGTTGCAAACAGAGGAATATAGTACTCTTCTGATAAAATACTTCTAGATTTGCTCAATTGTATTTATGTCTGATATACAGTGCGGATTCCAGATAGCAGAGCTGAATTCAAATATAGGTCTAGCAAAGTTTTTGAATGCCCTAGTTTGACAATCAGTATTACCAGAGGAGAAGCTTTGTAAAATTAAATTTTTCAAGTCTTAAAGCCTTTTTGGCAATACTGTTGCAGTGAGCTTTGGCACTTAGGTCATTTGATATGACAACTCCAAGGTCCTTGACAGAGTGAGGGTCATCAACAAGATCATATCTTTTGAGGCAATTCCCCGTTAGGAGAATGAGCGCATACAAGGAGACATAGTGAGAGTAGTGAAGAATAACATACACACAGCACACAGATACACTGTACATTAACTGTAGGTTTTTACTTCCCATAAACATTTAAGCAAAGTCCAAGATAAGCAGTCCAAGTCATTCACAGTTAAAACAGTCAGTTTTCAGTTCAGGGATAATCCAAATATCAAAGTCCAGTATCAAAAACAGTTCAGTAACAGACTTACATCAACGATCAGTAATAGTCATTAGGAGGAATGGCAACTCTCTCCAACAGAAGGAACAGAGACTCACACACTTCTCTGAGACTAAACAACCCAGGTTTCTGGCTCCATCTTATGGCCATTTGCGGAACCACACCCAATTACAGTTTTAGCATTCTCTTAAAGATATAGTATTAAAATGTCTATCCTAGTTTATATATTTCCAACCCAAATAACTGTTAGGTGACTTACATTCCTAACAATATCTGCCTAGTTTGTATTTGGTATATAGATTTTTTTTTACCAATGTGTAGGATAGAGCATTTGTTGGTCAAGATTTGGAGTTGCCAACTGTTAGACCATTCAGACACATAATCAAGGTCTTTTTGAAGGATGGTAGTTTTTTTAATAAAAGTTTTTTATTTTTTTAAATTTTACACATCTCTTCATGTGAACAACATGTTTCCAGGTTATAACACCTGTACATAGTCATACTTTCATTTCCATTAATCTTATATAATATCATCTCATCTCATTATCCATTTCACTCATCTTTAAATAAATTTGCATTTCATATTTCAATTCATTAATTCAATATCAATATTATTTCATCCACACATAGGTTTTCAATTCTTTATCCCCTATTATTTCCATTTTTAGCTTACCACCTATTTTATTTTACATTACACATCATTATTATCCTTAATTTTCTCTAAGCCGATATATAATAAACAATCTAAAAAGAGTAAAAGTAAAATAAAGTCTGTATATTTAGGATCCACATGGTATTTTTCATTCCCCTACTTTAATGATAGTGGTGTTGAATAGTTTTACATCATCAGTGAAGAGGACACAGTTGTTAATAAGGTGATCACAAAGGTCATTTATATAGAGTGTAAAGAGTGTGGGTCCTAGAACGCTCCCTTGGGGGACACCGCTGATAACTGGAGCAGGGTTTGATAGGGCATTTCCTATTTTTACTTTTGTTGCCTGTTAGACAGGAAGGCAGTAATCCACTTGTGAAGGGTTCTGGAAATGCCGTAAGAATTTAATTTTAATAGTAGTTTGTCATGTACCACTGAGTCAAAGGCTTTGCAGTAATCACTGTAAATAACTTCTATTGCTTTACCCTGGTCAAGTAGTTGTCGTAAAAATAACTCAATAAAAGAGGAACACAGATAAACCACAGGCAATAAATCCTACTTTGAGATCAGAGGTTTATTTCATGAGCAATTTGGAACATGAAAAGCCATCATAACATAATAACATTTCAGTAAGATAATACTTACAAACAACAATTCATCACAATGTGGTCCACTGACATGCTGAATCCGGCAAGGAGTAGCCATGGCAGTGGCCCTGAACACATCTCAAGACATTCTTTTTATACGTTTCTGCATGCATTTCACAACTTACTTCTCTGTTCTTTCTTACTGACAGACAGTCTCCACATATACCTGTGTACATCTTAAACCTCTATCCATCAGCTACTTTCTGTTCCCTATTTCTCTTGGTTTTCAAAACCACATACTTTGTAAAATCACATTCCACAAAACAGCTCAGCAGGATTACAAATAGCTCTGGTACATTCTGAAATCATCCTGTCTAAAACTTTGGTTCGTGTCTCTTTTATTCTGGGATCTGCTATCATCCAAAGGCCTTATTGAAGCTGATAGATCAATAGCCTATTTTTTCCTTTCCACATAGTGTAGTCCATATGTTTTTGCAGTGTAGAAGTTGCAAATTGCAGGACATTTTTTTCTGAAACCAAATTGTTTGTTGGAGAGTAAGTTGTATGACTCTAGGTGGAAGGTAATGCATTGATTAATAATTGATTCCATAACTTTGCACATGACACAATACAAGGAGATTGGTCTATAGTTTTCAACCAGACAAGGGTCACCTTTTTTGAAAATAGGGATGACCATTGCTAAAGACCATAGGTTTGGTAAGGAGCTGGTTCTGAATGAAATCTCATATATTATGCTTAGGGGTTCTGCTATGGTAGTGGAGAGCTTTTTTAAGAAGAATGCACATAAGCCATCAGGGCCAATAGATAAGGATGGTTTTAGATGGCACAGTGCATTTTCTACATTATCTTCAATAAAGTCAATTTGTAGATCATTGCAATTAGTTGTCGTACAATTAGGAAATGTGGGGCATGAGCCATTACTGTTTACAAAGACTGAACTGAAGAACGTGTTGAAGAGATTTGCCTTAATGACTTCATTGCTATAGTCTTTCCCATTAGGATCTTTTAGGGGTGGGATGGTTTTTGAGTCTAAGTTTGGTGTTTACAAAGTTATAGAAGGCACGCGTGGATTTTGTGTGTAAAAGATTTTCCTCTTGCTTGCAATGGTAATTGGTGCATTCTGCCTTTATCTGTCGACATAAGTTTTATTGGTTTTTAAAGTTAGCTATATATTTAGTTTTGTTTTTATGCCATAAGGAATTTTTTTTAGATTGAAGTTTTCTAATTATTTTGGGTAAATTGTTTTTTTTGTTTTGTTTTGGGGGGGTTACTAATGGAACATATAGTTTAATGATTCTTTCAAGTTCAAGCAAGAAGGTGTTATAATGTTCTTCTGTAGTGTTACAGCCAGAGAACAGAATATGCCAATCAAGAAATGATAAATCGGCAGCTATGAGTTCATAATTGGCTTTTATAAAATTGTATTTTGGAGATCCATTATTTTGACCCCTACCAGTCAGGATTCAGGCCTGGATTTGGGACAAACATGGCATTGGTTGCATTTTTGGATGATCTCTGGCAGGAACGGGATGGGCGTAGTGCATCCATCCTTTCTCTACTTGACTTCTTGGCAGCTTTCGATACCATTGATCATGGTATTCTCCTGGGGCAGCTTCAAGGGATGGGAGTGGGAGGCCTTGTGTTATCCTGCTTCACTTCCTTCCTCTGTGGCTACTCTCAGTCAGTGTTGATAGGAGAGGAGAGATCCAGCCCTCACCCACTGCTTTATGGGTTTTCGCAGGGCTCGGTACTTTCTCTGCTCCTGTTCAACATTTATATGAAGCCACTGGGTGAGATCGTCCATCACCATGAACTGAGGTATCACCAATATGCTGAGGCTACTCAGATGTATGTCTTGGCCTGTGGTGAGTTAAGTGATGCCGTATTCTCTCTCTTGCAGTGCCTGGAGGCTATTAAGGGCTGGATGGGGAGCAATGGCTTGAAACTAAAACCCTTGCAAGACTGAGTGGCTCTGGGTTTGGGTTCATTGGCTCAGGAAGAATTGCCACCTTTGGTCTTGGATGGAGTGACACTACCCCAAACAGACCCTATGCATCTAGGGGTTTTCCTGGACTAAAAATTCCTTTTCAAAAAGCAGGTGGCAGTTGTGGCCAGGAGGGCCTTTGCGCAACTGCAGATTGTGCACCAGTTACACCCTTTCCTAGATTAACAGTCCCTACTGTTATATGTGGAAATAACATAAGTATTACAAGTTACACCTAAGAAAATAAGGAACAGAAGGGACTCCATCTTTGTTCAAGATGTGGCCTTCTGGAATGATTTCTGAATACTTATATAAGAGTATTTAACCAGCATATCATGTTTTGTAACTTGTTATTTTCTAAAGTGAAAAATATTATGTCCTTGGCTGGAGTGGGGGTTGTACTTTGGCTTGAGAATTAATCTAAGAAATGCTGGGTTTTCCCTGACATTAATGGAAGCCTGTTAATGACTTATTGTGTTAGATGAACATAACAGGAAATATGGTGATGGGAACAAGGTGGTTTTCAAAGATGATTGTCTGGGTGGAGTTTGTGAGGAGTTTAAAGATAGAAAATTACCCAGAACTACCCATGAAAGTCTCTTACAGTCCAATGTGAGAAAAACAGGAAAGATTATTGTTCTATCGCCAGGACAAAACAGACTCGAAGACTGGAGTTGAATTCAGCTCTTTATTAGTAACCAGTAACTTCAACTAAAGTCGAGCCGCGGCAGCCCTTTTCATAGCGGCTGCTCACGGCTCGCAACCAATGGCATTTATTTAAATTTCCCACCGCTTAGGCGGCCAATCCAAAACTGTCGTTATAAACCAATCGTTATGCTGCATTAACTCACCAATAGGAATGTAGTCTTAGAAGTCTGTATTTGAATACACTACACCCCTCCCCTCTTGGTTCGCTCCAACGTTACATGACGTAATCACTCAGGTAGGTGGGGCTCTTATGAGTCCTAGTTGACCTGCGCAATTCAGACTCTATGTTGGTCTCCACCGGTTCGGACAGTCCTGCTGTCCTCCCCATTTGTCTCCTAGGAACCTCCTGAAAGGGTGCCTCAGCCATGCCGCTCCTGCCGTGCCTTGTTGGGTTGATCGCTGCACCCTGGATTGGTTGGATGGACGGTGTGGTCTCCCTGCATTGTGTGCGGGCAGGTAGCATCAGCTTGGCTGCTTCTTTCCTGGGGTTCCTCCGGTTCTCTTCTCTCAAAGTCTTCTAATCATAAGTGACTTTTATTTTTTTCTTGGTTCTCTGTTTCTGGTTGATGGTTTGTAACCGGACGATTTTCATTTTCTTTATTATTTAAGGGTTCCCCCCCTCTGGATTTTTTATTATTATCTGGGGGTGTTTGGGAAAGTGTTCCATGTTTCGGGGAACATCGGTGTCTCATTCGATGTGATGCGACCGTAGTTGATCGATGTGTCATTTCCATGATCTGCCGTCAGCTGTTTCTAGTCGGTATGTACAAGGGCCAGTGATTTGTGTGATTGTTGCCAGTAACCACAATGGTTCTCTAGTAAGATTTTTTGCATAAACTAAGTTGCCTGGTAAGAAAGAGCGGTATGTTGGGTATATGGATACTCCAACTGGTTTGGGTTGAATAAATATG
>NW_020769453.1:508765-522957 GCF_900518735.1 Pseudonaja textilis
ACTGCTGCTGCACACTCTGCTAGGGGGTTTATCCCCAATCACTAACACGGTACTTACTGGAAGAGTCTGGTGGCTTTTCGGGGTTATAAGTGGGGTGCAGTTTATCCAAGTAGGAACGCAACTTTCTTCCCATCAACAGTTCAGCTGAGCTCTTGTTTGTTGCCGTGCAGGGTGTTATATGTTGGATGGTGAGCATGGTGTTGATTTTTTCTTGCATTTCATTTCTGTCAAGCTTTCCCAATGCTTCTTTCGTGTAACGAACCATGCATTCTGCTCTTCCATTCACCGCCGGATGAGCTTGCGCTGTCAAAGCGTGTCTTATTCCATGTTCTGCTAGGAATTGTTCAAAAGCCAAGGCTGTAAACTGTGGCCCGTTGTCTGATACTACTACATCTGGTAGACCGTGGGTGGCGAAAAGTTTTTTAAGTTGTTTGGTGACGGTTTCTATTGTTGTTGAATTCATGGTGATGACTTCCAACCAGTTGGAATAGGCATCCATGATGATTAGGTCAGTATATCCTTTTGTGGGGCCAGTGAAGTCCATATGGATTCTTGACCAGGGGCTTCTGGGTATCTCCCAGTCAAGAACCGGTGCTGGAGGCGGGGGGTCTGGATGATTGGCATTTGTTACATGTTTTAATCCAGGTTTCAATGCCTTTATCTATTCCTGGCCACCAAACGTAGCTTCTGGCCAGGGACTTCATCTTTACCATGCCTGGGTGTCCTTCGTGTAACATGTTTAGCACGTCTTCTTTTAAGTTTTGAGGGACAACCATCCGGTCTCCCCACAAAATGCACCCTTTTTCGATTGATAATTCAGTTTGCCGGTTTTTAAAAGATTTAAAAGTCTTGGTTTTTATGTTTTCTGGCCAACCCCATCCCACCCAGTTCAATATTCAGGCCATCAGTGCATCTTTTGCCGTTTCCCTTGCAATGTCCGATGTGGCGATGTGGCCAATTTGGGATTGTTTCAATTTGTAGGGTCTGTGTGGTGAGAGCTGGATCGTCATCGTGACCTGGTAGTGGTGAGCGGATTAATGTGTCTGCGTGGGAAATGGCTTTCCCTGGGTGATAAATGAGTTTATAATTGTAGTCTGCAAGAAATTCTGACCATCTAGTCATTCTTGGGGACAGGATATTGGGGGTGGCCCTGTCTCCGGCTAGGATTCCCAATAGCACTTTGTGGTCAGTAATTAAAGAAAATGTCCTACCGTATAGGTATTCGTGGAAATGTTTCACCCCCGAGATGGCTGCCAAGGCTTCCCTGTCCAATTGGCTGTAGTTCCTTTCGGTCTTGGACAGCGTCTTGGAATAAAAGGCGATCGGTGATTCTCTGCCATCTGGTAGTTTGTGGCTGAGTATTGCGCCTATGCCAAAAGTTGAAGCGTCGCAGGTGACAGAGGTAGTGTTTCACTGTATTGGATCAATACAGATTTTGATGTGATTAAGTCTTTAATTTTTTGGAATGCTGTTTCCTCTTGGTGGCCCCATTTCCAATTGGCTTTTTTATCGAGGAGTCTATGCAGTGGTTCTGCTACCGTTGCCTTCTGTGGCAGAAAGACATGATAGAAATTAATGAGTCCCAAAAATGCTTGTAAGTCCATTTTGGTTTTGGGTCTGGGAGCTTCCTTTATTGCTTGTATTTTTTTTTGTGTGGGGTGGATTCCTGCTTCATCAATAAGGTATCCCAGGAATTCGACCCAGTTTGTGGCAAGTTGGCATTATTCTTTTTTAACTTTGAGTCCTGCTTCTCTAAATTTTGCCAAAACTGCTCTTAAACAATCTTTTAGTTGTTTTTTGTTTTCGGCTGATATTAGTAACATCATTGAAGTAGGGTACCACCCCTTTTAGTCCTTGGAGGAGGCGTTCCATTAGGCTCTGGAAAACACCAGGGGCCACGCTTACACCAAATTGTAATCTATTACATTTAAAAGCTCCTCTATGCGTTATGATGGTTTGCGCCTCTGCTGTTTTAGGATCAATGGGTAATTGTTGATATGCCTGTGTGAGGTCGAGCTTCACAAAAATCCTTCCTCTCCCCAGTGAATGTAACAGGTGTTGGACTACCGGAACGGGATATGTGCTCTGTTGCAATGCATGGTTCAGGGTGGCCTTATAGTCACCACAGATGCGCACGGACCTGTCAGGTTTTATAGGAGTCACAATTGGGGTTTCCCATCTGGCATGGTCGGTTGGCTCTAGCACCCCCAGAGTGATGAGCTTGTTTAGTTGCTCGTCAATTTTAGGTTTTAGTGCAAACGGTACCCGTCTGGCTTTAAGCCTGATGGGAGCTACGTTCGGGTTTAAGCTAAATGATATAGGGGTCCCACGGTACTTGCCTAAAGTCCCGTCAAATACGTCATGGAATTCTTCCATCAGGTCTTTTTCCCAGTCCGTCATAGTGATGTTGTTGATCCCTGTCACTTCGATTCTGAGCGGTTCAAACCATTCTAACCCGAGCAGGCTGGGGCGATCTCTGTCGATGATGGTTAATGGAAGAATCTCAGTGTGTTTTTTAAATTTCACTTTGAAATGTCCCAGTCCCACTACTGGTATCTTGTTACCCTGGTAGTCCTTGATTGATCAGGCTTTGCTCTTCAAGTACTCTATGTTTTATGTCTGGTATCAAACTTTTTATTGTGTTCCATGATACCATTGATAAATACGAACTGGAATCTACTTCCATTTCACATGGCTCGCCTTCTATCAGGACGTTGATTCGAACCTTCTTAGTGTTTGTTGTTCTGGCTGTCCCAATAGTGATTGTCTGATGCATTTCTTCTTTTTTGTCGAGCCGTTGATTTCTACCGTCTCGGCTCCAGTGACTTCCGGTTTACCTTTCTTTGTTTCTGGGGGGTGGGGGTGGGTACTGCCTAGCTCTTTTGTTTCGGCAGACCTCACAATGTGCCCCCGTTTTTCACAATGCCGGCATGTGGCATCCAAGAATCGACACTCAGACCTCGGGTGGTTTCTGCCACAACCCGCACACTGGAACTCGGGTTTTCTACTTCGTCTCTCTCTCTCTCTCTCTGGTTCCTTTCTGAGTAGAGCCTGTTTACCTCCTCGTCTTCGTCTTCAGAATCGGTTGTTGATTTTATGTCCTCATGGTGAGAGGTTGTGGCAGAGTGCTTTTGGGCTCCCTCTGTTTTCTTTTCTTTACTCAGGCACGGACTGTTCATTGTATTCATCTGGTTCATTTTTGCTGCAGATTTCTTTGCGGCTTCAGCGGCAGTTGCTTCAGCAATGGCTTCGTTTGCGGTGTTCTTGGGTCGGTTTAGCAGTTTGCTCTGTAGGGTTGCGTCTCTTAGTCCAAGGACTATGCGATCCCTCATGGCTTCATCCATGTTGAGGAACTCGCATGCCCCCCCCAATGTCTCTTAATGCTGCTACGAAGTCTCCAATACTCTCACCTTCTAGTTGGTCGTGTTTGTAGAACTCGTGTCTTCTAATGAGATTGGATACGGCCGGCGCGTAATGGTTTCTCAGCATCCGATTTAGGTCTGGCCAGGCCATCTGTTTAACATCATTTGGTCTTGCTAATGCCTTGGCCATTTTGAAGATAGTTGGGCCGCAATGCGTTAGGAATATGGCTCTGTTTCTCTGGTCAGTGATTCCTTGCAGTTCATTGCTTTCTAAAAACATCAGGAATCTATCAGTGTATGACTCCCAGTCTTCTTCGGCTGGGTTGAATGGTGCGGGTGGCGAATTGTTGCCAGCCATCTCGTTGGTCCTTTGGCTATCGTTGCCACATGCTTACAGTCTTTATCTCTTCGATCCCATCCTTGTCGCCAGTGTTCTATCGCCAGGACAAAGCAGACTCGAAGACCAGAGTTGAATTCAGCTCTTTATTAGTAACCAGTAACTTCAACTAAAGTCAAGCCGTGGCAGCCCTTTTTATAGCGGCTGCTCATGGCTCACAACCAATAGCATTTATTTAAACTTCCTGCCACTTAGGCAGCCAATCCGAAACTGTTGTTATAAACCAATCGTTACGCTGCATTAACTAACCAATAGGAATGTACTATTAGAAGTCTGTATTTGAATACACTACACCTATGTAATCTTTTCAATATGATATCCTATAAATGATTCTAACCATCTTAAGGGCAGTGTCTCCTTCTTCTACTCGTTCAGGAGAGGGGGTCCTATTTGCAAATATCTTGAATAAACATAGCTTTTTACAATTTCTTGGTTGTCAAGTCTGTTTTTTATGGCAAATCTCTCACCTACTCACAGTCACTCATGCCCTAGTCACTTTCTGTCTTGACTATTGCAACACACTGTACATGGAGCTGCCCTTGAAGAGCATCTGGAAGCTCCAGTTGATGCAAAATGCATCAATGATTTTGTGTACATGTATTACCTCTCCTGCAGAGCTGCATTAGTTGCTGATTTGCTTCTGGGTGCAATTCAAGGAGCTAGCTGTCATCTTTAAAGCCTTTCATTGTTTGGGACTAGGTTATCTGAGGGACCATCTCTTGCCAGTCACATCTAACTAACCCATCAGAGCAGGGAGGCAGGGAATGTTGCGGGTCCCATCCTCAAAGGAGATACACCTGGTGGGACCCAGAAGAAGGGCCTTCTCCCTGGTGGCTCCCTCTCTTTCTCCCAGAGATTAGAACAGGCCCCACTCTTAATGCTGTTCTGAAAGGCGCTGAAGATCTGTTTCTACCAGGGGGCCTGGGGAACGAAGAGCAGGATGGAGCCCATTAAATGGCTCATGTGATCTGCTGTCACTGTGGCAGGAGTTGGGGGTGATTTTGTTATATTGCGCTATAATAATTTATTCGATTCTTTTTGTTAGTTTTTATTCTTTTAAATGTAGTTTTATATTCTGTAAGCTGCCTTGAGTCACTATGGGTAGATAGGCAGCAATATAAATTCAATAAATAAATAAATATTAAGTAAGTAAGTAAGTAAGTAAGTAAATAAACAAATAAATAGCTTTGTACTTCTTGTTCTGTTCAAAACGGGTAACCTATCGTTTAGGTAACTTGAAAAGTAGATAAAACTTTTATTCTAGGCACCTGTCCACAACTATCATAACCACTTCACTTTGAGTATAGGGATTGCTACTTTTCCCCACTCCCACCAGCTGCTAGTGTTATAAGAAATGGGAAACAAAACCAGGAAATCTAGCTGTTATCTTAAATTGTCTTATAGCACAAATGAAAGGTCAAGATCACTTATAGACTTCATTACTGAGTTAAATAAGGCTTGACTATTGAGCAAATATAAATTATGCTGGCATATTTTTCTACCAATTCAGGAATAGCAGAATACAGAAAGACTCCTTAGCTGAGTTCTCTGAAGGTGAAGTCAGGATAGCAAAATTCAATACCTTTTGTTGTTAGTTGCAAAGTTGTGTCCGACCCATTGCGACCCATGGACAACGTTCCTCCAGGCTTTCCTGTCCTCTACCACCCTCCGGAGTCCATTTAAGCTCACACCTACTGCTTCAGTGACTCCATCCAGCCACCTCATTCTCTGTCATCCCTTTCTTCTTTTGCCCTCAATCTTTCCCAGCATTAAGCTCTTCTCCAGTGAGGCCTTCCTTCTCATTAGATGGCCAGAGTATCTGAGTTTCATCTTCAGGATCTGGCCTTCTAAAGAGCAGTCAGGGTTAATCTCCTCTAGGACTGACCGGTTTGATAACTTGCAGTCCAAGGGACTCTCAGGAGTCTTCTCCAGCAACATAGTTCAAAGGCTTCAATTCTTTGGCACTCAGCCTTCCTTATGGTCCAACTTTCACAGCCATACATTGCAACTGGGAAAACCATAGCCTTGATTATACACACTTTTGTTGGCAGGGTAATGTCTCTGCTTTTTAGTATGTTGTCTAGATTTGCCATAGCTTTCCTCCCCAGGAACAAGGGTCTTTTAATTTCTTGGCTGTAGGCCCCATCTGCGGTGATCTTGAAGCCCAGGAAAATAAAATCTGTCACTACCTTCATTTCTTTCCCATCAATTTGCCATGAATTGAGAGGGCCAGATGCCATGATTTTAGTTTTCTTAATGTTGAGTTTCAAGCTCGCATATAGGTTTCTCAAGAGACAAATAAGATGGTCTAGTACAGTGGTGGGATCCAATTTTTTTTACTACTGGTTCTGTGGGTGTGGCCTATTTTGTGGGTGTGGCCTAGGGGATCATGTGACTAAGTGGGTATGGCTTATTTGGTGGGCATGGCTTGGCAGTCATGTGACTGGCTGGGCATGGCCTAGTGGCCATGTGACTGGCAGTGCATGGCTTGGAGATCATGTGACTGGATGGGTGTGGCTTGGCAGTCATGTGACTGGCTGGGCATGGCCAAGTTGACATCACTGACTTCTTTGCCCTGATGACCTACAAAAAGAAGATATACAAAAAGGTAGTTTATTATTTTGTGCACTTACTACTTAAATAAGAATAAAACAAGCACACACAAACGATGATAATAATAATGATAACAGTGCTGTCTGCTGTGTGTCATTGGTCACTGACTTCTTTCCCCTAATGCAGCAGTCCCCAAACTTGGCAACTTTAAGACTTGTGTACTTTAACTCCCAGAGTCCACAAGTCTTAAAGTTACCAAGTTGGGGACCCCTGCCCTAATGAATGATCTACAAAAAGAAGATATACAAAAAATTGTTTTATTATTTTGTACTCTTACTATTTAAATAAGAATAAAACAAGCACACACAAACGATGAAGGAGGTACACACAAGTATTTACATAACAACGATAACACTGCTTTGTGTCTTCACATCACTGACTTGATGGCCTAATGAATGACCTGCAGAAAGAAGGTATTTTCTTAAGTTTTTAATTTCACACACTTACTTCTTAAATAAGAATAAAACAAGCACACACAAACTATGAAGGAGGTACACACAAGTCCTCACATAAAAGTATTATTTGACATGTTTCCACAATGTTCTTTCATTGGTGTCCTCCTCGCTTGCACTTTTCTTAGTTTTCACCCTCGGATCATCAGCTGTGTGATGGTGTGCTCGTAACCATTTTTTGACAGTAGGAAGAGGGTCCCATTCTTGGTAGGCCAATCACACTAATGGTCATCAGATTGGTTATGTTAGAACCAGTTAGGCGACTTCTCTGTTCTGAACATATGAGGTTCATTTTTAAGAAGCCCCTTTCCGCTTCTGCTGAACTTGCAGCAATTGTTCTGACAATATCTTTAGCTTTTTTAATACTGTCAGGAATTGCATAGTTCTTTGAATCTTTTAAAACATTTTCTATGAAATCTCTATAATCATTAATCTCATAATTAAAGATTTCATTAAAGGTAAGCAATTGATCTTCAGCTTTTGGCCATGGAATTACGACTTCTTCAATTTTCCAATAATCTGGCTCCAAAAAGTGGAGAAATTGTAATTTATTTGTGGTGTCTTGCAATTGGCTACTGTTAGGGATACACCCTAGCAGAATCTGCACGGCAGTCAGGCAGGCAGGCAAATATTTGAGATAAACGTTTTTGTAGCTTACGCTCAGTAAAACAGATACACTGTGCTATTTAAATAGTTTATTCCAGTAATAGTTTTAGCATAGTCAAAACAGTCCATATATCATTCACTAGTTCAGTCCATCCGGGAATTATTCAGTTGCAAAGTCCAGTGTCGAAAAAGAGGTCAGCAAACTTACAAATATCAGTCCAGTAATATATCTCCTCGCAGTAGAGATATGAAGAAGTCAAACCTCCTTTCTTCCTTCAGCAGCAGGGAACACGCAGTTAGCAAAAACATCAATCAGCAAACCAGCAATCGTCAGCAATCCAGCAGGTTCTCTTGCTCCCTCTTATGGTGGTTTCACAACCGCACCCAAAATTACATGCTTTGCAGTTTAAAGTGACACACACTTAAACTTACTATCATAGTTTATATATATTATTTTACCCAAACTACGTTAGGTAACCTTGTTATTCCTAACAGCTACCTGTTTTTAAATGTTGACAATCCATTAGTCTTTTCTTCAAGTTTATTATGATGCTTTCCAAAAGTCTTTCCCAAGGAAGTCCAACAAATAGGTTATTTTGTACAAAATTTATATTTTTGAAGGTTTCTGAAGTAATTAATCCATCAACCTTGTTTTCGTAGGGACCCTTTGTCTGAGCACTTCAAATGCTTTAATTGATCTCAGCACAAGTTTTTCGGCCTTTATGATGTTGGTATTTCTTCCTTGCAGTGCATTTGACAGAAGAGATATTTCATTGAGAATATCCATCATCAATGCCAAATCATTTAAAAAAATATATGTTTTCAAGACGGACAGCCGTATTTTTCATTTGCATGAAAGTACTGATGTAGCACTGGATAAGCACGCCACACAACTAAGGTTGACCTCAAACTACAGGCAGCCCATCTTGGTCCCGAAACTCTACCAATCTTTACAATTTCAATTCCAAGTTGTTCAGATATTTCAAACAGTTCATTTTGGCTCTTACAGGATTTATGGAAATACTGTGTACCTTGTCAAGAAATATTTTGAAATGATTCAGTTGCTTAATGTCCTTTATGGAGTCATCTAAAACAAGTTGGAGGTGATGGTTTAAGCAGTGTCATATTATGATGTTAGGGAAGTCTTTTGCTATTCTTGTGCTCACTCCACATTTTCTTCCAAGCATAACACTGGCACCATCAGAGCAAAATGCTATTAAATTTTTTTGCAGATAGTCTGTAGTAAACTCAACATTATGTAAACTTTCCAAAACTGAAGAACATATTGTCTCTGCATCTTGTTTTTCCAATTCAACAAGCTCAACCAAAATTGTTGGTGGGTTATCTGAATTCTCAAATTTTCCGAAAACTATCACAACTGGTTTGCATGGTAGTGTCGAGGCTTCATCAATAAATAAACATATTTTCAGGTTCTGTTCAATAATGCTATTAAACATTTTGGTTTTAATTTCTTTTGCAATGAAATCAACTAGTTTCACTGCAGTTGACCGTGAATGCAATCCTACTCCAAGATCTACATCCATAACAGTTTGCAATTCTACCTGTCCTTCTATGTCTGAAAATGGTTTACATCTTTGTGCCAGACTGTAAACTATCAAAAATACTCTACAAGTAGTAGCTAAATATTTGTCAGACATATCTACTGATTGCATTATAGCATCCTGCTCCTCTTGTTTTAAATTTTCACTGCAAATTGTGTGAGCTTTAGATGTAAAATGTTCTTTCATTTTTTTCCTCAGAGAAGCTTGCTGGACTTCTTTAGTTGTCCCCTGCCACCTCAATCTTGAAATGTTTCCACTCGTTGGACACATGAACACCTTTCTCTACTGCAAAGTCATGTTTTGCGCAGTACTTACAACCTAATTTTTTCTTCAAAACTTCCAGTCCCTCATACTTCTCTTGAAAACTTCTATATTGCTGCAATGTCCAGCAGTCTGGAAGATCAGGAAGGCTTTCAGTTTTGGAGATTGACTTGCTGCTTTCTCCACGTTCAATTGGTGGCAATACTGCTTGTGACCCCGATAGTTGTGGATCTGTTGTGTCTGATTCTGATTGTTCCATTCTTGGTTTCTTGCAAAGAAAGTGGTCAAACTCTGTTGTCTTTTCATCCTTGCCTATCAGCTACTACTGCAAAAGACATAAATAAAACAATATTGTGCTTTGATTGGACTTGATTGTGGCTGTAAGCTGAGTCTAACAGAAAGGATCTCTTTTTTCACCCAGCAAAAATGTACTGTTTATCAGCATGGGGTCCAACAAACAAGAAAGATACAGGTTTTCATTGTTGGAAGTTAAAACCCACCCCTCTCCTAGGAAAATGAAATATTTTAGGATATATTAAAAAGGCAGAATATTTCCCCTAAAAAGAAAAGTAAAAACTCAAGAGAGGCAGAAACTCACTCCGTCCCCCCAACCTTTGTTAATGGGCCATTACTCTGGCCTAGGCCAGTCTATTTTACATAACAAAGATCTATACCAGGTAGAGCTATATTAGGAATTGCCTTTCATTATATCATCCTCCAGCAAGTCTCAACCAAGACTCAGGACAGCCTACAGAGTTGCCCCTGCATGGCCCCATGGGAGTCTGACAACCAATCAGAATACAAGCTCAAATTCAAATCCCAACACAGGGCATTCTGGATTTAAAACCAGAAATATTTAGTTGGATTCATTCAGGGGTGGGATTCTACCAGTTCGCACCTATTCGCTAGAACTGGTTGTTAACATTCTAAGCAGTTCGGAGAACCGGTTGTTAGAAGAAATTACTGTCTCAGGAATGTCTCTAGAGTTATTTTTCCCCTCCTTTGCTGGTACTTTGCTTGTGTGGAGTGACCATTCAAAGTTACAATGGCACTGAAAAAAGTGACTTATGACCATTTTTCACATGACTGTTGAAGCAGGCAAGGAGATGCGTGCCTTGATGTGAGTGATGTTGAGTTGGCCACACCCAGTCAATAACATGACCACCAAACCATGTCCACCCAGTCACATGACCCAAGCCATGACCACCACCTAAGCCACACCCACAGAACCGGTTGTTAAAAAATTTGAATCCCAACCCTGGATTCATTTAATTTTACACATACAACAGCTGCTAGAATTGTGTTTGCACAACAATGGAAAAACAAAGATATGAAAATGAATTAAAATATTAGAATGTGCAGAAATGAATAAATTAACAATTACAAATTTACAATCAAGGAGAAGGCTTAGAATACTTTTTCACGTGGGATTTCTCATCAATGGCTAACTAACAGAAACAGAAGTTAGAAATGTAAAAATATAAAAGAAAAGACCAATTATATAAGGAAACTTCAGTAAAAAGGATAAGCAAATATTAGCATTTGATCATTGTTAATGACTAGATAACTTTGAAAGCATGGTCCCCTCCCCCAAAATACTGCAGACAAAAACCAGTTTTTTACTTAATCCCCAGACAAAGCCACTGCAATAAAAACCCTGGATTGTTCCTCCAAGGACCCAAAACCTCACACCAGTAATCTCAGCCCTTCTGCCTTTAAGAAACCCCCAGGCAAACAAGCAAGACAATAAAAAGCACCACTAAAATACAAAAGATCCAGGCAAGAACAAAAGCAGGGCAATCATGAGCACTCCAAACCCATCAAGCAGGCTCAGCTCCAGAAATCTCAAGGATGAAGTGTTATACCCCAAAACAAGTTACTAATTTTCTCAGAAACCATAAAAGCAGCTGGACTTCATGTAAAATGCCACCTGGACTGCATGCTGCAAGCATCAACATCAAAAAATGCTAGGACATGTAACATGACTGGATTGGCAGGAGACCCACAAAACTACATAACTGAAAACACACTCCCTACACAACTGAAAAACACACACACACAAAAACAAAGCAGATACAGGTGGAAAAATCTGAAAATATAGCTTGAATTTATAGGCACATAACATTTCACACACAATGACAACCTAATATTTTCCAAATTTTATGACTATTTTTTAAGGAAAAAAATTAACACACTTAAAAAAATCAGGGGTCTTCAAATTTGACAGCTTTAAGACTTGTGGACTTCAACTCCCAGAATTCCTCCTCCAAGTTTGAAGACCCTTGTTTTAAATCAGGGGATTTCAAACTTGGCAAGTTTTAAGACTTGTGGACTTCAACTCCCAGAAGCCCTCCCCCAGTCATGTTAGCTCACAAATTCTGGGAGTTGAAGTCCACAAGTCTTAAAACTTGCCAAGTTTGAAGACCTCTGCCCTGATTTAAATAAGAAAAAAAGCCACTTACTTCCCATATTGAAGAAAGCAGACAGGCAGAATCAGTTGCTCACCTAAGAGCTGGATGCTGCACAAGCAAGGCAGAAGACTGTGATTGTTTATCACACTTACGACCATTGCAGCATCCCAACAGTCACGAGAGGCCAGGTGAGAAACGCCCCTCGATGCGAGTGATGTTGAGTTGACCATGGCCAGCCAGTCACATGATCACCAAGCCACACCCACCAACTAAGCCACGCCCACAGAACCAGTTGTTAATAAAATTGAATCCCACCCCTGATCAGGAATATTATTTAGTTCATACCTGGATGGCCTAGTGCTTTTCCCTACTTTCTTCAATTTAAGCCTAAACTTTGCAACAAGAAGCTCATGATCTGAGCCACAGTCATCTCTTGGTCTTCTTTTTACTGACTGTATAAAACTTCTCCATCTTTGGTTTCAGACACATAGTCAATCTGATTTCTGTATTGACCAGAGATCTGGTAATATCCATGTGTTGGGTTGTTGGAAAAGAGTGTTTGCTATGACTATCGTATTCTCTTGGCAAAATTTTATCAGCCTGTGCCCTGCTTCATTTTGTACTCCAAGGCCAAACTTGCCTGTTATTCTGGTTATCTTTTAGTATACCAATCCCCCATGATGATAAGGACATCGTTTTTTGATGTTAATTCTATAAGGTGCTGTAGGGCTTCATAGAACCAGTCAATTTTATCCTCTTCAACACCAATGGTTGGGGCATAGACTTGGACTACTGTGATCTTGAATGGTTTGCCTTGGATTCGAACTGAGATCATTCTGTCATTTTGGGGATTGTATCCTGCTTTTCCTATTTTTTTATTGATTATGAAGGCTACTCCATTTCTTCTGAGGGATTCTTGCCTGCAGTAGTATACCTGATGGTCATCTGAATTAAATTCACCCATTCCTGTCCATTTTAGTTTGCTGATTCCTAAGATGATGTTCACTCTTGACGTCTCTTGTTTGACCATGTCCAGCTTGCCTTGATTCATGGATCTTGTATTCCAGGTTCCTATGGAGTATAGATCTTTACAGCATCGGAATTTCCTTTCATCACCAGATACATCCACAGCTGAGCACCCAGTTGCTTCATTCTTTCTGGTGCTACTAGTACTAGCCCTCTGCTCTTCCTCAGTAGCATATTGGACACCTTCTGATCTGAGGGGCTCATATTCCAGCATCGTATCTTTTTGCCTTTTGGTACTGTCCATGGGGTTTTCATGGCGAAGATACTGGAGTGGATTTCCATTTCCTTCTCCAGTAGATCAGATTTTGTCAGAGCTCTCTGCTATGACCTGTCCATCTTGGGTGGCCCTGCACAGCATAGCTCATAGCTTCATTGAGCTATGTAAGTCCCTTCACCATGACAAGGCAGTAATCCTTGAAGGAATCAGTACCTTAGTAACAGTGAATCAATATTTTTCAGGCTGTCAGAGAATCATCAAGCTGATGGAGGTGCTCTGCATTACCAAGTAATAAGCATTATTTTCAATGGGTATTAAACAGAGTTTGCATTTGGAAGCAATAACTACCCATACTCTGAGGGCATTCATCATGTTTAATAAGGATTCAAGGTCAACAAGGTATTTAGGGTTGCCCTTGAGAATGAAGTATTCCAAACTAAATGCTTTAACAATCCTTCCTTCTTATATTTGACCTGGTCCTGCTGTCATTCATGATGACTAGGTGGCTGCAGTAGTAAAACTAGATCAGACTCTTCGGAGATAAATTTAAGGAACAGAGACAGCTTCACCACAGAACAGTTTCTTTGTGATTCTCTTCTTTTCTTCCCTTTATTTTACTTCTTTGCCTTTTTGAAGCAGATTTGTCATATGCCATATAAAGATCAAATCCAATTGTGATCAACAGAGGCTTGCATGAAGCTCCCAAACATATACAGCTAGAGGATCCCTAACAACAAAGGGAACCATGTACATAAGTGGAGATTGGTCTTTATTTCTAACAATATATTTGAACTGTTAAATCAATTAAACCTAAGCTATATTGAGGATACTGAGCCTGCTCCCATGAATAATTTACTAGGTTAGGACACTGTTTCATTACAACTAGTGTCCAGATGGAGAGCTAATAGCCTCTGCTGATAAACTAATTCCAGAACTGCTTGCACTACTAGCTTGTTTTCATACCTGAAACGATTGCTATTTTTCAAAATCTGGATTGTCCTTCATAAAGTTAGAAAATTGCCATCATTCTCTGAAAAACTTCACTAGTTTAGAGAAATTTACATAGCCAATTCCAAAGTCAGCAAAACCCCAGTCTGCAGATAAGTTTGATATTCCCAGCAAGAAACCAGCAACTCATATCCAGGAAAACTTAAAAAATATAGTTTTAGCAATGTCTGAGTCCTATTACACATGCAGATAATGTTCCTTATTAAAATACAATACAATACAATACAATACAATACAATACAATACAATACAATACAATACAATACAATACAATACA
>NW_020769453.1:559617-575823 GCF_900518735.1 Pseudonaja textilis
CTTCTTCTTCTTCTTCTTCTTCTTCTTCTTCTTCTTCTTCTTCTTCTTCTTCTTTTTCAATAGGTTTTTATTGTTTTCCACCAGTACAAATCTTAAACTTTTCAACAGCTTTTGCATCAACATATATTATCTTACAGTTCCATCATCTATTCGTACATATCATTGATACATATTACCTTTGTTTGAAATTACTATTATTATTCATTTGTCTATCTGTTTACATATTGTGTATCACTCTCTTGAGACTTTTCTTACAATCATCCTTTCTAATTCTTATCTCTCTTTTCTAGCCACATGTACTATCTGTGCCAAACTGAGTAATATTCAGATTCTTCTTTTTCCCTCATTTTTAGTGTGAGCAAATCCATTTCAGCCCAGTCTGTCATTTTTTGCAAAATTAGTTATTCTGTTGGGATCATATGCTCTTTCCAAACTTGCGCATAAGCTATTCTGGCCACTGTCAATATATGTAACATTAAATATTTTATCTTTTTTGGATATTGTTTTTGAATTATTCTAAGTAGGTAGAGTTCCGGTTTAAATTCAATTTGATGTCCAGTGATTTCTTGTATCCAATCTCTAATTTTAGTCCAATAAGTCCTGGCTTTGGGGCACAGCCACCACATGTGATAAAAGGTACCATCAACTCATCGACATTTCCAGCATTTTGGGTTAGAGTTCGGGTATATCTTAGCTAATCTAGCCGGGGCTAAATGCCATCGATAAAACATTTTATATAAATGTTTGTTCTATGTTGCGGCCATTGTTAATTTATAATTTATATTCCATCATTTTTCCCACTCATCCAAATTTATGTTATAACCAAAATTCCGCACCCATGCTATCAGCGTATTCTTAACTGTTTCTTCTTCCATTTTAAAATCTAGCAGATATCTATATGCTTTGGATATAAAATTTTGTTCCAGTCCAAGTAAGATCTTGTCCAATTGATTTTGCCCCATATCAAATTCAAATTCTTCTGAATCTGTTTTATATCTATTTTGAATTTGAAGATATGGCCACCAATCAATTATAATTCCTTTTTCTTTTAACTCTTGATTTGATTTTAATTTTTCTTGGGCATCTAATAAATCATTATATTTTATCATTTTGCCTAAATCTAATCTGTTTGGGTGTATCATGGCCTCCATGGTTGACAACCAGCATGGTATTCTCATGTAATGTTTGTTTTTGATTTTTTTCCCCATGTTTGTAATAATGAATCTCTTATTAAATGCCTGCTGAAATATGCTTGTGTTTTTCCCTTTTTCTCCCACAAATATGTGTGCCAGCCTTCATGGAGGTCATGACCCTCTATTGTTAGCATTCTTTTATCACTTAATTTAACCCAATCTTTAATCCAATTTAGAATCACTGCCTGGTAGTATAATTTCCAATCTGGTATTCCAAAACCACCTCTGTTTTTACTATCTTGCATCAGTTTTAATTTGATGCGTGGTTTCTTACTCAGCCAGATGAATTTTGTTATTATTTTATTTAATTCATTAAAGAATGGTTTCCCTAATTTTATTGGAATCATCTGGAAGAGATACAATAATTTAGGTAGGGTGTTCATTCTCAGTACTGCTACTCTGCTTAACATAGATAATTGTAATTTCACCCATGTTTCTAATTCTCTTCTGATTTGTTCAATTAATTTAGAGTAATTATCTTCTTTTATTGTTGAGCACCTGGCAGATAGCCATATTCCCAAATATTTTATCTTTTTTCCACTCTGTAGTCCCAATTTACTTTGTACCTCTATTTTTTGGTTTGCGGTGTAGTTTTTGATTATCAATTTGGTTTTATTTTTGTTTATTTTTAGTTCTGCAACTTCGCCAGGTTTTTCTATTTCTTGAAGTAATATTGGTCCACTATCAATTGGATCTTCCACTATGAATACAAGGTTGTCCACAAAAGCACCGAAAAACCTTCCCTTATCCTTCTCCAGTGTAAAGATTGGGGCCTTTTTACTCCAAGCACAGGTCGGCAGTGGCTTTGCCTTCATGGGAAGCCATGGTGAACAGAACCTGTGGGCTGGAAGGTAAGGCTGTCAGAGGGGAAGGAAGACCCACTCTGGGCCTGACACATTTGGCCAAAGGGCGCGGGCTGCCTTGGGAATGGTGAGGCTTGGCTGCTTTTTGGGCCCAACTCTTGGCTTCTATGGGACCTCTGCATGGCTGCTACTCACTCGTCCTCCCCTCCACCTCAGATCCCACATCAAGCTTCCAATGGGGGGATGTGCCACTTCCAGGCCAGCTCAGCCAGCAGGTGGGGGAGTGGGCAGCCCTTGGGGAAAGAGCACCGAGCATATGTAATTGCTTATGTCATTGCATTCTGTACTAGTTGAAGCTTTAGGCTGATAATTCAACCAAAGCCAGTGAACATAATTATGTTCTGATCATTTACTTGCTTCTGCTACCACTTGAATAATAATAATAATAATAATATCTTCAGAAAAGCTTCTTGAGTTACAAATAACTTAACTTAATCAAGAAAAGTACTTGGGGTTATAAGGAATTAATTTGTCATGCTGAGCTCCATTCAAAATCCAAGAAAGAAATACTTAGACCCTTTTAGTTAGAGAAAAGATATCTTTTACTGGAAATGAAGTGGTAGCTACAATAGAATTCTGAATCTGAGGAATTAGGCGCGCAAATCACATATACAAAGTGTTGGAAATGATCCCACCCCCAATAGTTCAAATGATTCTTCCAATTACAGGTTGTGAATATGATCATGTGGACATCCTCAGGTGGTGATGAGGCTTCTGTCCATTGACCTTGGCATACTCTAAAACTGACCGCACCAGTTTCACATGTTCATCCCAAGTCTCCGTGTAGATAAGGATGTCATCAAGGTAAACCAGAACCCCCTTGTATAAATGTTCATGTAACACCTGATTGATCATCTGCATGAATACTGCTGGGGCCCCTGTAGGCCAAATGGGAGAACATTGAATTGGAAACAACCCATCGGGCAGTTAAAGGTGGTTTTCCATTCATCTCCTTCCTTAATTTGAACTCGGTAGTACACTTCTCTCAAGTCTAGCTTCGTAAAAAATTTTCCCTTGGCCAGGTGGGCCAGCATGTCCTTCATCAAGGGGAGGGGGTACATGTTTTCCATAGAAATTGCGTTCAGGTTTCTATAGTCAACCACCAAGCGCATGGAGCCATCTTTCTTTTCACGGAACAACACTGGGGCCGCTACCCGGGGTCTAGCAGGTTGGATGAAACCACGCTCCAAATTTTTATTGATGAACGACCGCAGCTCTTCTAATTCCCATGGTGTCATCGAGTATAATTTCAGTTTCGGGAGCTTCACCCCGGGTAAAATTTCAATACTACAATCAGTTGACCGATGAGGGGGAAGCTCATCCAAGGCTTTCTCACTGATTACTTCTTTTAAATCCCAATATTCCTCTGGAATTTTCTCCTCCTCCTTCAGGGTTTCGGTACCTGTGGAGGCTAACTCAACTGGATTCTGAAGCTTCGGCTGAGATTGCCCCTCCCCTTCCGGCCACTGGTCGGTACGTATGCGCAATGACCCCTTCCTCCAGTTTATGTGGGGATTCCACTTCCGGAGCCAGGGCAATCCCAGTATTAGTGGTTGCTCCATCCCAGGGGCCACAATAAAACACAGGGTCTCTTTATGCTCTCCCATGGTCATTTCTATGGGCTCCATTATGAAGCGTGCAGGGCAGCCCCCCCACCACTGATCCATCCAATTGACAAAAGGTTATGGGCGTTTTTAAAGGTTTTAGTCTTAAGCCCATTTTCTCTACTACTCCCATGTCGATTACACACCTTGTGCACCCAGAGTCTAATAAGGCTAGCATTTCTCCTTCGCCCCCTGATGTGGGTACCCTTAACTTCACTGGAATGGTCATAGGGCCCTTGTTTGGACTTACCAGGCAGTTGTCTTCCGAATCAGATTCACTCTCTTCAGAGGGGGTCGGAGGTCCCAGCTCCTCTCCTTCTGGAGGGGTGACCTCTACAACCTCCCTTGTCTTTAGCGCCATTTCACGAGGTTTCCCTGGGGTTTTTTCAGGCTTCTTCCCTCCTCTAGGTGCCCCCTTAGGTTCCAACTTGGCCCTGCAGTCCACAGCCCAGTTACCTTCCTTCCCACATCGGAAGCAGGCAGTGGGTTTGGGTCTTGCCGCCATCCCTCCCTTTGGGGGCTTGAGGACTTCTTGAGGACATGAGGGGGAGGCCTTTCTCCAACCAGAGCCCCCCCCCCCCGGTGTCTGTTTTGGGTTAGATCAATTTCCATCTCTTCTGCCAGCAGGTACCACATCTGCAAATCATTTGGGTCCCTTCTGGCAATACATCTCTGGTATACATCTTCATTTAATCCATCTTTAAATGCTTCTATCAGGGCTCCCTGGGACCAGCCTCGGATATGACATGCCACCTCTCTAAATTCCTGGGTGTAGTTGGCCACTGATCTCCCTTGATTTATGGTCTTCATCCTGATCCTGGGCTTACGTTCCGCCAGTGGGTCTTCAAACCTTGCCCTCAGCGCAGTCATGAACTGGTCATAATTCAACAGCTGGGGAGCATTATCATTATGCAAAGTCACTATCCACTTTGCAGCTGTTCCCTCCAGAGCCCTGGTAACACATCTCACTTTGGCTGCTTCGGAGGAAAAATCCCTTCCGTATTCTTCCATATAGCTCCAAACTTGTGCTAGGAAAAACCCTAGCTCTTTGGGACCTCCCCCATATTTTACTTCCAATGGAGGCAATTTGGGAGCTCTACGTCTTCTAGGAATTACACCTCTCGCTGGGGGCCCCGGGGCTGCTGCTGGCTGCTGCGCCGGCCCAGGTTGATTTATGGGGGTGGCTGCTTGGCTTCTTCTGGCTGGGGCTGCCTCCCCCTCTCCCTCTCCTTCATACGTTTGTGCAGCATGAGGTTCTCCAAAAGCCTCATTGAGGAGGTGCCTGGCTTGGTTCAGCAAACAGTCTCTCCTTTCCCTCTCTTGCCATGGCTCTTCTCTACCACGCCAGCGGGTGGTGGTGACTCCTGGTGGGGGGGCCTCCTCCGGATCCTTCCAGCTGACTCCCAATGACCACTTGGGCTTCACAGCTGGGTTCTCTTCTAGATTGAGCCCTGCTAGTAATTCAGCTTCCCGTGCCTCCTCCAGCAGCAAAGACTCTTGTCCCCCAAAGGTGCCCAGATCTTCTTGGTCACTAGTTGAAGATGACATGAGGTTCAGACCCCCTCGGAAGAAATTGGATGATTTCTCCGGGTGGGCTGGTAGAGTGAGATTCAGAATAATGTCATGCTGAGCTCTATTCAAAATCCAAGAAAGAAATACTTAGACTCTTTTAGTTAGAGAAAAGATATCTTTTACTGGAAATGAAGCGGTAGCTACAATAGAATTCTGAATCTGAGGAATTAGGCGTGCAAATCACATATACAAAGTGTTGTATTTTTTCTGCTCACCAGATAATGCAAACATCTGTTGACATGGTTGCATCTGTTTGAAAATTGGCATCTATAGGTTACCTTCACAAACCTATTTATATATATCCATTCCCAACACATTTTGACTCTTTCTTGCAGAGAGGGACAAGTTCCCAGAACATAATTGACATACTTGATAAGAATAAAAATAAACTGATATAATCCTCCCAGATTCCCTTACTTATTTTACCATTTGCTTATATTTACACCTTGTAGCACAGGTGAAGATAAAAATGAAAGTGAATCTATTAATGAGAATGTGGAAGTATCACTGACTCAGCTCTTTCTATCTCAGTTTAATTTAATTCATACAAACACTTCAGCACACATAACTGCAGGAACAGCAGTTGAAGATCCCAGAATGTTGACAATGCATCATTCTACATTTATGTACAACATTTATGTACCTTTGATTCTATGATTTCTTTCTTTTACCTGAGTGAATCATAGAATTGTTTTCTCTTCATTCTTCTAATTTCAGAAGTACCTGGCATTATCAAAGATAATTTCTCAATTCTACAACTTATTTAGTATATGATGATTTAATTAGATGCCTTTTTGTATTTATTACAAGTTGTTTATAAGTGAGAGGGTGGAGCTGACATTGTGGTGACACAACAGACTTCCTCGGTGCTCCCAGTGGAATCTCTGTCAATATCCTGACAGCCCGTGGTCCTATCAGGAACTAAATCACCTCAGAGGGGCAATAATCAAAAAGGGAATGCTCTGTTGATCCCAGGGACACTGCAAAGTCCCTAATTGATCTGGAGGAAGCTCTTCAAGCTGGCAGGAAAGGAAAGTGGCTATTGCCAGCCACTACAAGGCTGGGGCAGCTGCTGACAGAAAGAGGAAACAGAAAGAAGTGTGATCATACTTTTAAATATATTAAAGGAAGAGCCCCCTGGAAAGGACATAGTGAAGGGAAGAGCCAAAAATGCAGGGAATGCCCCTCCCAGAAGAAAGCAGTGAGGAAAGCCTTTTCCGGGACAAACTGAGAAAGGAAGTCACTCATTAAGGATTTGTGGATGAATAGTAACTTAGAAACTGGACTGGATTTGTTGGATTTATTGGACTAAACTAAGGGAAAATAAGAAGTATTTGGATTTCCCTTTTTGACTTTTTAAACTTTTTAATATATTTTTTTCTGTATTTAACTATGAACTTTAAATAACAAGGGACTGTTACAACAAAGAGAAAGCAGTGCAACAGTGCCACCTAAGGCGAAAGAGGAAATAGAAAACAGAGGGAGAAAGGAGACCAGACACTGACCTTGACAGCATGAGAACAGAAAGCTTAAGAAACGTTGTTTATTGTCAGAGAGTGGAACATGAGAACTTTTGCTTGAAACATTGCAACTCTTGTAAACTCAAAGAAACAAATCAGATATAAGAAAATAGAAGACTAAACTTCCTTTCTCCTGGCTTGTTTTGTTTTCTTCTTGAGGAACACTTGCAAGTTTGCACTTGCAAGTTTGCAATAATTAATTATTGTTGGGAAAATAATTGATGGCTGGACTTTGAAAAGCTGGTTGCCTAATTTGGATTATAATTGGATAAATTGTTCTATGTTTATTTTTTCTTACTTATATTTTGTTTTAATATTTTTATTATTATAATACTATTATATTATTATATATTATTATATATCATCATACTGGTCAACATTTTATATCTTCTTTTTATATTTTTGTATTTGTATATTTTCTTTTTAAATCTTGGAAAAAATTCTTCTTTACTCCAGTTTTTCTTTTTCTCCCCCCCTTTTTTTTTTGATATAACGTTGTCTCATCCTACTTTATTTTTTGTGTATTTTTTCCCTTTCTTCTGAATTTACTATAAATATAACTTGGATTAGAACCTGAAGAAGGAACCTGAAAGAGAACTTAGCAACCTCTCTTTGGATTACAATTGCTTATTGTTTTTTCTTCTTTTTGGGGTTATTACAAGAAGGATCATAAAGAGACAACAAATTTAAATATGTCAAAATGAAAAAATCAGCAACATCTGCCCATCTTCTGTCTCCTCCTCCTCTACTTTTAGCCTTGAAGGACAACAATCCCTGGAAGTGATGTTTCAACAAGAGAAGGTGGCTTCAATGCAAGCAGAGATTAAAATGATCCTACAAGCTCTCCAAGAACAAATAGGGAAAGTGGAGGAGAAAGTAGGGAATGTAGAAGAAAAGGTAGAGAATGTTCAACAACTGATGATGAAAATCGAGGAATGCATGAAAAAATAGAGGAGAGAGCATACATAACAGAAAAAAGAGTAGAAGAGATAGATTATAGATTGACATTAGCTGATCAAAGCAAGGAGAGATCAATTATCTCATTGGAAATAGACCATACTGACTATTATTTAAGGTTTCAAAATATGGAAGAAGAAAAGTGGGAAACCTAGCAGAAATAATGGCAGACCTTGGTGGTGACCAAAGAAAAAGCGCTGCTGATATAGATGAAATATATAGAGTCCAGACAAGATATGCAATGAGAAACAAACTACCAAGAGAGGTACATGTGAGATTCACAAAGAAAACTATAAGAACAGAAATTTTACAGAAAGCGAGAGATGACACACTGAAATATAAAGGGAAAGTAATAACAGTTTTGAAGCAAATACCAAGAAATGTTAGAGACTCAGGGAGAGAATATAAATTCTTGACAAAATATTTAATTAAAAGAGGAAACTTTTACCCAAAATCAGGCAAAGCAGGCAGGCAGATTGAGTTGCTCACAGAATCACAGATTCACTCGGAGATCTATCTTTCTACAATCTGCTACCTGAGTGCACTGAAAAATAGAAGCTTCAGTCCTAAGGCAGGTTCAGCTCTGCTTTTAGATTAGCTAGAAAGCAAGAAATCCAACAATTTCTTGCTTTCTAGCTTATCTAAATCTCTGGGAACAGCTGATAATCAGAACAGCTGATGGCCAGGGGAAATAAAGGAAAAATAGCAACTTGCCCAAAATTAGGCAAAGGCATAATGCAAGCAAGTTGTATGACGTGCATGCCAGGTAAGGAGTGACTGGGCGGGGAGGGGAAGGGCGGGGCCAACCAGTGGCATGATTTGCCAGTTCCCTGAACTGTGCAGAATCGTAACAACTGGTTTTATAGAACCGGTCCAACCAGGTAGAATCCCACCCCTGGTATGAACCTCTAGTCCCAGTCCATCATCATAACAATTTATTTACTCCATCATATTTCAGCTACACGCATTGCTTATTTGCTGGCAGTGAAGAAGGATAATTATACAAATCTGATGGATTTTGAGGCCACTGGTAACCTTTCACCTTCCCATACTGATACATACTTCCCATCAGTTTGTTTCCATTTATGGACCTCTGCTAAAAATCAGGTGCACTTCTAATAAATCCAGCGCTTTCTATGTAATTTCATTAATATGTCTATAAAAATTGGTTCTTATGGAATGGTATTGATTTCAAGGACCTTGTTTATATATGATGCTTTATTTTTCATATAAGTACTTCAACTTGTTTCAAAAAAATTATGAATGATATATGTTTTTTAAATAGCAATCGAAGTCTTTATGCATTGAATAATAATTTTAAGTTGCTATATACATGAAAAGTATTACTTTGTGGTATTTTTATTTTTTTTTCATCTGGTATTTTGGAATTAATGTGTTATGTTTATTTTTTTTTAAAGATTTTTTTCATACTTAATATTCAGATTTTTAATTTTCCTCAAATGTGTCCCTGAGCATCTTGCTTGCTTTATTCAAATTGCTACATTAACACAAATACTGTGATTTCACTGTATGGGTGGAGCACAGCTGGTCTGTACATAAGAAAACAAAGCACTAAAAATAGTTCATAGCATGCACCTCAATTGTTATAAGGTATAAAGCAGTGAATATTATGACTATTCTATTTTTTTCTGTGGAGCGGTAACTATGACAACACAGTGCTGGCAGTTTTTTCCTTGACATTATAAAACAAACGTGTTTGGGCAAGTTTGTACTGATATGCATATAATGCGGACAAATTTTGTGGTCTATTTTTAAATTATATGTAACTGAGTATGAATGGCAGAAAAGCAGTATGAAAGAATAAGCAAAGAAATTAAAGGCATATCTTATGGAAGGATATTCCTTATCTTAAGGGAAAAACAGTTAAAACAATTTTATAGTAATAGTATAAAAGGAGAGGGAATTGGTGGTTAAGAAACATGAAATATAAAGAAATAAACACTGTTTACTATACCTCCCCAACTCACTCCTGGAAATCATCCTTGCTCATTCCATGGACATACACTACTTGGTGTACTGTTTTTGTACTTTGAATTTCTTACTGAATTTTTTTGAAGCTATTATCATCTCAGTCTGCCATCATTTATCAGTTTTCCTGTTCTTCATGTCCAAGTTGCTAATTCTATTATGTATCTGTTTTTCTATTTCAGGATGCTATGACTAAACCATCTCAACATATAACACAAGAATCTTCATCTTATATGAATGAATTAATATATATTAATTTTCAGAATTGTACTTCTAGTTGCATCATGTACTTATCTAATATTTGATGAGAACATAGGTATTTATGCATCCAAAATAACATACATTCATGTTTGGGTCATTCCATGTCAAATAGTCTGATTTCAGACAAGTGCCCCACTCGGACATCACGGATTTTGATTAAATTTTGTGTGAAGATAGATGCACATATGTCCCCAATGAACATTGATGAAGTGTTACACTTGCTGATGCAATACTTGCGGAGATGTAGTAATTTGTTTGACCCCATACTGCAGCCTTCTACAGCATGACTAAGGTTTCAGCAACTTTGAGACATAATATCTCTGGCAATATTTTATTGAGAGAAACAAAACTTGGGCATCTTTTTGTGCTCTATTAAACAAAATAATAAAAATATTCTCATGGGCGATCTCCATCTAGATAATTTGGAGGAAAGTTGGCCTGAAAATATTGCAGCTCAAAAAAAAGTTAAAGTTTGGCTTTTTATATCTCTGGAAGGAAAAGTATGATAAACATGAAACTTTGCACATAATAAATTAACAACACAAGATTTTAGAATATAAAATTTCATTCTCCTATTGCTTTCCAATAGTTTACAATAGTTTGAGTGTAAAGTTGATGTTTTTTTGTAAAAATGCCAAAAATAGAGTATTTTTAGCCCACTTTTACAAAAAAAGACCTTCTGGAAACTTTGTTAAATCATTCTCATTAGAAAGAGTATATTTCAGCTCCCCTAAAAAAGTAGGTTTGTTTTTTCATTGCTGATGCATAAAGCCCTAAAAATAGGGACAAAATTGAGGACGTTGCTATGGCAACGTCACATGCATTCTATTATTTTTTCATCTTGTTTGTTTTATATAGACATCATTACTACTATTATATTACATTGGTCCATGGTGACTTTGTCACTACCAGTTCAGACAATCAAACCAGCAACCCTATTGCCATAGAGGGCATGTCTGATAGCCATACAATACCAGCCACAAGTGGGTTTCTTGGTTCAAGATCCCAAGCCTATAGCTTGGTTTCTTCCTTGAGGTTCCAAAGTCATGTGTGGGTATCCGCCCAGTTCCCAAGCTGACAATTGGGCAGCTTATCCTAGGTTCCCAAGCCTAAAGTGGGTATCTCCTATGATTCCCAAGCCTCAGGCACGCATTCCGTCTGTGTAGGATAAGCCAACCATCAATCATCTCCACTAATACCAGCGATGACACCTGCTGCTGGGAAATGGACCACTGCATGACAAAATGAGTGTCCATGAAATTGGCCATGGCCCCTGAGTCTACCATTGTCTGCTCTGAGCTGTTCCATGGTCACCCCAGTAAAACAGAAGCAAGTTGAAGGGGTGGTAGGAAGCAAAATGTGATGACCTGGGGCATGGCAGAAAGGCAACACAGTCACATAAGTAAGACAAGTCCCACTCCCTGTCAGCTGCTTGGCTTCTCCCTCAGAATCAGATTCTGACAGGGGCATGACACAGTGCTTTTTGGGGAACATTTCAAGGCTCAGGACCCTACTCTTGCAAAAGCTGCTGTGATTTTCTTTTAGGGGATTTAGTTCCAACCAAACTCTCCATCCCAAATTCAGCACTCAGAGACAAAGTCCAACCAAGTCAGAATTTATTAGAGAAGTCATATTGGAACATCTGGGGAAACCCCAAATCTGAATTCCTGCATTTTCCCTTGCTACACTAAAACTCACACCCAGCCCCTTACTGATGACCCTCAAATCACACTCTCCAGACTTCCTGTGGCACTTCCGTTGACAACAGTCAGAGACTGCAATCGTGCATGGCTCGGGTCCATGTTTCCCTTGTTGCAACAGTCCCTATGGGACCGGAGTCATCCTGACCCACCTCGGAGGGGTGGGCGAAGAGGGGGAGACTGCCAGATGGGTTGAGGAGAGCTGAAAGAAGAAAGAGGCTCAGACAGACATGGAGAACAAGAGACATTGCCCAAAGACACTAAAAGAATTAAAACTATGATATTGATGACTGACTTAATAAATAAAAGAGAAAATGCTCCCAGGATTAAACAAAAGAAGAATAAATTATACAAGAAGAAACTTCAAAAAAGAGAACAGGAAAGAGGGGAGAGAAGATGGGCGAAATGTTAGAAGGAAAGAAGAAAGACCAGGGAAATTTAGAAAAGGGAAAGTTAGCTAAAATTAAAATAAATAATAAAGCCCAAAAAATTAGAGATAAGGGTTAGGGGGATACCACATGGAAGATATATTGGTGTTTAATTTAAAACTTGTAGGGAAATATTTTAGGAATGTGTAATTACATATATATATGAATATTAACTGTATATAAAATGTGTTGTTATGAACCCTTTTTTTGGAGGATCAAAACAAGGGATGGAAATGAATTTTAAAAAGAGATATGATTATCAATGATTATAAGTAAAATGAAGATAAAATGAGAGACATTAAGAAGTTATCTTAGTGATTTATTGGAGGGGGTATATACAGTTGAATTTATATACAGTTGATTATTTAATGGATATTAGAATTGTATAATGAGAATATTCTATATGATTAAAGTAGGGGAATGGGAAATACTATGTGGATCCTAAATATATTGGTTTTATCTATAATTTAACTCTTCTTAGATTGTTTATTATATATCAGCTTAGAGAAAACTAAGGATAATAATGATGTGTAATGTAAAATAAAATAGGTGGTAAGCTGAAAATGGAAAAAATAGGGGATAAAGATTTGAAAACTTATGTATGGATGAGATGATATTGATATTGAATTAATGAACTGAAATATGAAATGCAAATTTATTTAAAGATGAGTGAAATGGATAATGATATGAGTTAATATTATATAAGATTAATGGAAATGAAAATATGACTATGTACAAGTGTTAGAACCTGGAAACATGTTGCTTACATGAAAAGATGCATAAAATTTAAAAAATAAAAAAACTTTTGGAAAAAAAGTCACACTCTCTAATCCACCTCCATTCTGAACTCTCACCAAGTCCAGTCACTCCCCTCCAACTCTAGCGACTCAATCTTGAGCTCTGGCAAAAGAATGTCGTTGTGCATATCCTCCCTTCTCACTTCACTTTCATTCCCACAGTTACCCATCCTCCCTTGTGGCAGCCCCAAATCTGATTCAAGATAGATCTGGGGCTGATAACCATGCAGTGTCCATCCCTGGCCTACTAAGTTCCTGCATGGTTTTTAGCTCCCCTTTTTCATTCAGAATATCTTTATATCTTACGTTTTTTCCATATTAATAACTTTAGGATGTATCAATGCTTCCATTGTGGAAAACCAGACTGGTATTTTCAAGTAGTGTTGTTCTTTAATTTTAAGCCATATTGATAACAATGCATTTCTAACATAATGTCTTTGAAAGTAACTATGTATCTTATTCTTCCAAAAAGGCATGCCATCCTAATTGAAGGTCATGTCCTTCTAAAATTAATAGCCTTTTATGCCTCAAATTAATCCATTCTTGTAAGTACCGAGGCCTGATAATACAATTCCCAATCTGGCAGCCCAAAGCCCCCCTTTTTTGGAGTCTTGCAACATTTTCAAACCAATTCTTGCTTTTTTTCCTAGCCAAATATATCTTAATATTATTTTATTTAGTTCTTCAAAATATTTTCCTCCCAATTTTATTGTAATTGTTTGGAATAAATGTAATAGACTTGGTAAAATACTCATTTTATAGTAACTATTCTTCCTGTTAATGACAATTGTAGATCTTTCCACTTCTCCAAATCTAGTTTGGTTTGTTGCATCAGTTTCATATAATTGTCCTCTTTAATCGTTGCACATTTTGCTGTTAGTTGTATTCCTAGATACTTCAGTTTTTTGACTATCTGTATATCAATTCTTTCCATCAACATTCTTTTTTGTGTATTTGTGAGGTTTTTAACTAAAATTTTTGTCTTGTCTTTGTTTTCAATTCTGCAACTTCCCCATATTCTTCTATCTTTTTAATGAACTTCGGTCCAGTTTCTAGGGTCTTCTGATATAAAGACCAAGTCATCTGCAAATGACTGTAGCTTCTATTTTTCTTTTTTTATTTCCATTCTTTTTATTTCTAGAAATACTACCTTTTGTAACAGGTCAGATTTAAATATATGGCTGAATATTCTTCCTTCAATATTGGATAACTCAGTAGCTTTGGGAAGGCATATTGGAAAGAGCTATTGCCTTTTTCATCCTAAGTGACAGAGTAGCTTGTTAGATTTGGGCCTCTATGAATTCACCCACTTTGCTTTATAAGTCATGGCTGAACTAATTAAGACATGATATAAAAGTTGACTACAATTAACTTGTTTGTACATATACTTAAATACAGTAGTCCTCATTAAAATTATCACTATTGTGTGTTATAGATTTAATAGGGAGGAAAGGGGGGAAAACAGTCCATTCTGAACAGATAATCAGAACATTTATTAAATTAAGGTGAGGCTTCTCATTTTCAAAAGTATTCAGGATCACACCAGGCTATGAGATCTGATTGATCTCTCTAATCACTCTTTGTGTGCAAAGCCTCATTGAACCTAATCCTTTCCTCCTTATCTTCCCAATCCAACGGATAGCTCTTGTCATATCCTTCCTCAGACAAATTAAATTATTGGAAACAGAAAAAAAATCCCAAGAACTGTATAATTATATGAAATGTGCAGAGGAAGACATTTAATTCCCTGGATGCGATCCTTCTTTATGTTCCAACAAAGAGATATAGGGAAAGTACTTGAAAGGGCAACCCAAAAGTTAAGAGTCTGGAGGAACTTCTTAATAAGAAAATGTTATGCGTGTCGGAGCCTCTTTAGTCCAGCAAAAATGGGTATATTAGAAATGGTGTCATTAAATGCAGCTACCTCAAGACAAGTACAATGAAATAGGAAAGTTTCTATGAAATAAAATTAGGGTTGTCAATTTTAAAGGTTATTTGAGAAATGAATGGAAAGTGGAAGCATATTCCTGAATACAATTCAAAATATAATGCAATGAGAGCTATTATCAAGAGGTGGGATTCAGCCAGGACAGCCCGGTTCAGGCGAACCGGTGGCAAAAATTCTGGCTGGCCCTGCCTGGCCCAGTCACTCTTCATTTCACCCGCTCACCTGGCATAGCTGCTGCTGCTTTCATCAAGGCAGCCAATCAGCAAGGGCCTTGCAGTTCAGCCCAATGAGACAAAGGAAGCAACCTCCCCTTTCATTTGCTGCTGCTGCTGCTGCCTCAATTCCTGAAGCAGGAGACCACATGGCCCCAGCCAAAGTCTTTTACTCAGAAGCTGGTGAAAATATTTTCCTTAGATTTCACGTTCTTACAGCTTCACCATCTGAATAAAACACTTCTCTGACAGTGGGTCAGCTGCTTCTGGACCTCTGGAGATCTTCAAAAAAGTGAGAACTTCAAAAAGTAAGTAATAAAGTAAATGGCATGATTAACATTTATTTCCATTATTTTCAGTGGGAATTAAAGGTAATTAAGTTAGCATGAATATAAATATTAAGGTTGTGTTTAAAAATATTTTTATATGTTATGTCCATCATTCGATTTTTGCAGCAAATTGTACATTTTTGTTTTGATAAAAGCAAAGTGAATATTGGGAATCAATCTGTTTTTTCAGAGTAGTCCCTCTCTTACCATCCTCTAAAGCTCTACTTCTTAACTGATTTTTCTTAATAATTTGTTTATTTAGAACAACATAAAGGAAGCAGAAAAAAAGGCAATAGAACTCTCCTGAGGGAGCAAAATCCCTACAGCTACAAAATGATGATCTCTAAAGTGGCCTTATTGCCACAGTAAAAAGCAGTAAAAAAAACAAAACCAATGTCTTTAAAATACAGTTATTACTGTTTCCAAAATATATACCGGTACTTGCTAAAATTTTGGAAGGTACCTATGTTAACAGATAGCTGCTTCCATTAGCAGAAAAATAGCTTCCAATATAGGGGAGAATAATCACAAGTCCATCAAGTTTTTATATTTGCTTGAGAATCTATGAGAAATCTTTTGCTAATGTTAGAATTAGACTTTACTGAACAACTAATGTATTTTTGTCTTCTTGTAGTTCTTGAAATCCATGTGACAGAATTCAATGTTTCAAAGGTATTCGTATCATTTTAGCCATTTTTGACCAAAGATTGCCAGATTTAAAAATTCTGAGAAGAAAGAAAGAAAGAAAGAAAGAAAGAAAGAAAGAAAGAAGAAAGAAAGAAAGAAAGAAAGAAAGAAAGAAAGAAAGAAAGAAAGAAAGAAAGAAAGAAAGA
>NW_020769453.1:575833-588710 GCF_900518735.1 Pseudonaja textilis
AGAAAGAAAGAAAGAAAGAAAGAAAGAAAGAAAGAAAGAAAGAAAGAGGGAAGGGAAAGTGAATGAGATATGAATGGATGGATGGGTGGATGGATAGAAGGAGGGAGGGAGGGAGGGAGGGAGAGAAAAAGGAGAGGAAGGAAGGACTACAACCCTGGCACTAGATGCAGCTTCAGAGGATGCTTTGAAACAGCACCACAATCCAGGGCTGGAAGAGACCTCGGAAGTCATCTAGTCCAACCTCCTGTTTCAAGCAGGAGAACTTACATCATCTTAGTTATTTTGGTGCCTCTAACACAGAGGAGAAATTCCCAGAAAAAGGAAGGAGATTACTAGGCAAGGCTGCAATGCAGAGGAAGGCAGAGATAGTCCTTGACTTATGACAACAATTTAGCCCAAAATTTTGGTTGCTAAACAAGAGCATTGTTAAAGTGAGTTTCAACGCATCTACTCAATCCATCCTCCAACAGTAGATGTCAATCACTGTGGGCCAGATTGAGAGTCTGAGAGCAAAGGCCTGCCGGATTACTGGTGATTGACACACTCATAAGGCAAGGCTAAGGGTACTTCTTGACTTACTGTATGTCCACCATTGAGCCTCAAATTTCCATTGCTAATTGAGACAGCTGTTCAGTGAGCTTTCACCCATTTTATGACCTTTCTTGCCACCATTGGTAAGCAAGTAGTTGCAGCTCTTAAGTAAGTCATATGATTGTTAAGTGAATCCGGCTTCCCCGTGGACTTTGTTGGTCAGGTCGCAAAAAGGGATTCTGAGATTCTGGGACACTGAGACTGTCATAAGCAAGAGTCAGTTGCCAAGCATCCAAATTTGGATAACCTGATCATGGGGATGCTACAAAGGTCATTAAGTGTGAAAAACAGTCATAAGTCCCTTTTTCCAGTGCCGTTGTAACTTGAATGGTCGCTAAGTCAGTCACACATTCATTAAGTGAATGTGGCTTCCCCGAATCTCTGTTGCTAAGAGAAACAGCTGTTCAGTAAGATTTCACTCACTTTACAACTTTTCTTACCACCGCTGTTAAGTGGATCATTGTTTAAGTCAGTCAGACAATGGTTAAGTGAAGCTGGCTCCTCCAGTGACTTTGCTTGTCAGGTGGACACATAAGGGACATCACATCACGTGACCCCAGGATGCTGCGACCATCATAAATGCGAGTCAGTTGCTATGCATCTTGGTTTGCCATTAAATTGGAAAATGGTAAAGGTAGTCCTCAACTTACTACCGTATCATATAGTGACCATTCAACATTGCAATGCCACTGTTGACCATTTTTCACACTTATGACCATTGCAGTATCCCAATGGTCATGTGATTTACAGTTGGATGCATAGCAACTGACTCGCATTTATGATGTTCCTGTCATAAGGCACGCCCACCCAGTCACATGACCACCTAGCCACCCCCACCCAGTCAAATGACCATCTAGCCAAGCTCACAGAACTGGTAGTTAAAAAATTTGAATCCTACCACAGGCTATTATCCAAAGGCTTCTTGAAGGCAACTGGGTGGCCATTATAAGGAACAGGATGATAAATTATATAGACTTTTTGAAATGATCTAGCAGGATTTTACTTTTCATAAATTCCTCAAAATATACTGCTCAAAAAAATAAAGGGAACACTTAAACAACACAATGTAACTCCAAGTCAATCACACTTCTGTGAAATCAAACTGTCCACTTAGGTAGCAACACTGATTGACAATCAATTTCACATGCTGTTGTGCAAATGGAATAGACAAAAGGTGGAAAGCATAGGCAGTTAGCAAGACATCCCCAATAAAGGAGTGGTTCTGCAGGTGGTGACCACAGACCACTTCTCAGTTCCTATGCTTTCTGGCTGATGGTTTGGTCACTTTTGAATGCTGGCGGTGCTTTCACTTTAGTGGTAGCATGAGACGGAGTCTACAACCCACACAAGTGGCTCAGGTAGTGCAGCTCATCCAGGATGGCACATCAACGCGAGCTGTGGCAAGAAGGTTTGCTGTGTTTGTCAGCGTAGTGTCCAGAGCATGGAGGCGCTACCAGGAGACAGGCCAGTACATCAGGAGATGTGGAGGAGGCCGTAGGAGGGCAACAACCCAGCATCAGGAGGAGCACTGCCAGAGCCCTGCAAAATGACCTCCAGCAGGCCACAAATGTGCATGTGGCTGCTCAAATGGTCAGAAACAGACTCCAGGAGGGTAGTATGAGGGCCCGACATCCACAGGTGGGGGTTGTGCTTACAGCCCAACACCATGCAGGACGTTTGGCATTTGCCAGGAAACACCAACATTGGCAAATTCGCCACTGGCGCCCTGTGCTCTTCACAGATGAAAGCAGGTTCACATTGAGCACATGTGACATACGTGACAGGGTCTGGAGATGCCAAGGAGAACGTTCTTCTGCCTGCAACATCCTCCAGCATGACCGGTTTGGCAGTGGGTCAGTAATGGTCTGGGGTAGCATTTCTTTAGGGGGCCACACAACCCTCCATGTGCTCACCAGAGGTAATCTGACTGCCATTAGGTACCAAGATGAGATCCTCAGATCCCTTGTGAGACCATATGTTGGTGCGGTTGGCCCTGGGTTCCTCCTAATGCAAGACAATGCTAGACCTCATGTGGCTGGAGTGTGTCAGCAGTTCCTGCAAGACGAAGGCATTGATGCTATGGACTGGCCCGCCTGTTCCCCAGACCTGAATCCAATTGAGCACATCTGGGACATCATGTCTCGCTCCATCCACCAACACCACAGACTGTCCAGGAGTTGGGGGGTGCTTTAGTCCAGGTATGGGAGGAGTTCCCTCAGGAGACCATCCTCCACCTCATCAGGAGTATGCCCAGGCATTGTAAGGAGGTCATACAGGCACATGGAGGCCACACACACTACTGAGCCTCATTTTGACTTGTTTTAAGGACATTACATCAAAGTTGGATCAGCCTGTAGTGTTTTTTTCCACTTTAATTTTGAGTGTAACTCCAAATCCAGACCTCCGTAGGTTGCTAAATTTGATTTCCATTGATAATTTTTGTGTGATTTTGTTGTCAGCACATTCAACTATGTAATGAACAAAGTATTTAATAAGAATATTTCATTCATTCAGATCTAGGATGCCTTATTTTTGTGTTCCCTTTATTTTTTTGAGCAGTGTACATTGATCCATTAGTTCACACTCATACCAAACTATAAAAGTCTAGAGAGCTGTTTTATATCATTTTATGACATCTGGTATTTCTTTCATTGTTTTTGCCTTTAAACAAGCGGTTTGGGTCATTTTAAAGTGTTATATTAATAAATTTGTCCAACTGTCTGTAACATTTTAATTGCTGCATGAAATTTTAAAAAAGACATTTAATATATTAAACCTTTAGATATCATCTACGATGTTCCTAAGCATAAAATCCTGGTCTGAAAGTTTGGTTGCTTTAGAAAATTAAGGCAGAAACAGAAAACAGATAAACAGAATTGGAAAGGACCTTATAGGTCATATAGTCCCGCAGTCGCCAACCGGTGGGTTGCGAGAAAATTTTGGTGGGCCGCAGAGAAATGTCACCCCCCCAAAACAATTAATCCAGGCTTCATAGGAACACAAGGCTGCGCTGCCACATGGCCTGTGGGAACCCTCCCCGCCCACTCACTCCTTACCCGGCAATCTTGCCTGCTAAATTGCTATTTTTCCTCTTTTTTTTCAACCATCATTTGTTCTGCTGTGCCGGGAGATTTAGATTAGCTAGGAAGCAGGAAATGGTTGGCTTTCTTGCTTTCTAGCTAGTCTTTAGATTTCTGGCTCTGCTTTTAAGCACACACTGAACTCCCTTAGGACTGACGTTTCAGTTATTCAGTGCAGACTCACAGCAAGCAAATTTTATGTGACAGACTCAGGTAGCCGATGGCAGATAGATCACTGAATGATTCTGTGAGCAACTCAATCTGCTTTCCTGCATTGCCTGATTTTAGGTAAAAGTTGCTCTTTTTCATATAAAAAAATCAATATTTATATAAATGGTGTGTCGTGAATTAATTTTATGAGTTTGCTTGCAAGCAAATTTTATGTGAGAGACTGAGCTAGCCGATGGCAGATAAATGAATGAATTTGTGATTCTGTGAGCAACTCAATCTGCCTGCCTGCTTTGCCTGATTTTGGGTAAAAGTTGCTCTTTTTTTAATTAAAAAAAAATCAATATTTATATAAATATTTATAATATTTACATACAAGCCATGCCCAACCAGTCACATGACCACCAAGCCACACCCACAAATTAGGCCACACCCACAGTGGTCCCTGGGATTTAAAATTATGAGTTTGGTGGTCCCTGAGATCCAAAAGGTTGGTGACCCCTGATCTAGTCCAACCCCCTGCCCAAGTAGGAGACTACACCATTTCTGACAGATGGGAGTCCAAACTCTTCTTGAAAGTCTCAAGTGATGGCACTCCCACAACTTCCGTGGGCAAGCTGTTCCATTGGTTGATAGTTCTCACTGTCAGAAAATTTCTCCTTATTTCCAGATTAAATCTCTCCTTGTTCAGTTTCCATCCATTATTCCTTGTCTGGCCTACAGGTGTTTTAGGAAATTGCTTGACTCCTTCTTCTCTGTGGTAGTCCCTCAACTATTGGAAGACTGCTATCATGTCTCCCCTGGTCCTTCTCTTCACTAGACTAGTCAAGCCCAGTTCCTATAACCATTCTTCATATGATTTAGTCTCCAATGCCCTAATCATCCTGGTTGCTCTTCTGTGTACTTTTTCTAGAGTCTCAACATCTTTTTTAGAATGTGGTGACCAAAACTGGATGCATTACTCTAGGTGTGGTCTTACAAAGGCTTTATAGAGTGGTATTAATACCTCACTTGATCTCGATTGTATCCCTCTGTTAATGAAACTTAGGATTGCATTAGCTTTTTTGGCTGCTGCTGCACACTGCTGGCTCATATTTAGCTGGTTGTCCACTAAGACTCCAAGATCCCTCTCCCAGTTACTGCTATTTAGCCTGGTTTCACCAAGTCTATATGTGTACTTTTGGTTTTTCTTGCCTAAGTGTAGGACTTTACTTTTCTCTACATTGAATTTTATTTTGTTAAATATGGCCCGGTGTTCTAGTCTGTCAAGATCTATCTGGATCTTGAGCCGAATCTTCTTGGGTGTTAGCTATTCCTGCCAGCTTAGTATCATCTGCAAATTTGGTAAGTTCCTCTTCTATTCCCTCATCTATGTCATTAATGAAGATATTGAAGAGTACTAGCCCTAAGATGGAACCTTATGGCACCCCACTGCTTACTTCCCTCCATGTAGACTTAGACCCATTAAGGACTACTCATTGAGTACAATTTGTCAGCTAGTTGTGAATCCATCTGGTGGTGGTGCTATCTATCCCACTTTTTTCTAGTTTACCAAAAAGTAGATTGTAGTCTACTTTGTTGAATGCCTTGCTGAAATCTAAATATATTATGTTCACAGTATTTCACTGTCTACTAATTTAATCACTATGTTGAAGAATGAAATAAGATTGGTTGGCATGATCTGTTTTTAACAAACCCATGCTGACTGCTAATCATTACTTTACTTGTTACTAGATGGTGGCAGATCTGTTTTTTTATTATCTATTCCAGTATCTTCCCTGGTATTGATGTTAGGCTGATTGGTCTATAATTTCCTGGGACTGTTTTTTTTTCCTTTTTTGAAGATGAGAAGCAGATCAGCTCTTTTCCAGTCCTCTAGTACAGGGGTCGCCAACCTTTTGGACCTCAGGGACCACCAAATTCATAATTTTAAATCCCGCGGACCACTAATATGAATTTTGATGGATGGTGGCTTGCTGACGTTGGTGGGAAAGTTGGTCCCATATTCCAGAGCTGCAGTAGTCACAGGACTGGCCCTTTGATCATCCCAGAGCAGCTGCTCTTCCACCCAGGTGCACTGGCCTGCCATGGACTGTAGGAGCTGCTCCAGGATGACCAAAGGGCCAGTCTTGTTATTACTACAGCTCTGGAATATGGGACTGACTTTCCCACAAACACCAGCAAGCCACCCTGGGGTGGATTTCCCTCCCCTGCCGTTGGTCTTACCTTCCAGTTCCAGCTCCTGTGGCTCCACTCAAGGTAAGATTTGCACTCAGCTGAAGGATGGGAGCCAGTGGGTAGGCAGGCCATATGGGTGGCACAGCCTTGTGTTCCTGCACAGCCTGGATTAATTGCTTTGGGGGGAGTGCTTTGGGGAGGACATTTCTCTGCAGACCACCAAAATTTTCTCATGGACCACCAGTGGTCCCTGGCCCACCAGTTGGCAACCACTGCTCTAGTAGTTCCCCAGTGCTCCAGGATTTTTGAAAGATATGGTGCAGTGGTTCTGAAATGACCTCTGCCAGCTCCTTTAAAACTCTGGGATGTAATCCATCAGGCCCCAGTGATTTGTGTTCACCAAGATCAGACAGGTATTCTCTTACTAATTTTTTTGCTTATTTTAACTATTATTTCTGGTCTGTCTATTACAGGTTTCTTTGGTGGGTTGAGTTATAGTTTGTTTTTGTGTAAAGACTGATGCAAAGAATGAGTTACACAGCTTTGCTTTCTCTATGTTGCCTGTTACTTCCTTGCCGTCTTCTCTCTTTAGTGGACTGACTATTTCCTTGATTTCCTGTTATTTATATGTTGGAAGAAACTTTTTTTAATTCTCTTTGACTTTTGTTGCAAGTCTTTGTTCTGAGCCTTTACCTACCTGACTTCGTCTTTGCAAATTATGGCTATCTGCTGATATTCTGCCTTAGTTATGTGTCCACTTTCCATTTTTTGTACTTGATCTTTTTGTCTTTCAATTTGCCAGAGAGATCTTTGTGCAGCAATGCTGGTTTCTTCTTGGATTTCTTTCTTTCTTTTTCTTCTTCTTTTCTTTCTCAGTGGTATTGTGCTGGTCTTGGCTTCTATGATCGTACTTTTCAGAGTTTTCCAAGATTCTTGAGTTGTTTTTCCCTTTAGGATTTTCATCCGTGGAATCTTTCCCAAGTTCTCTCTAAATTTATTAAAATCAGCTCTTTTAAAATCTAAGACTCTGGTGGCATTATGTTCTATTGCTTGTGTTTGTGTTATGTTGAATTCTAGTATGACATGGTCACACTCACCCTAGGTTCTTGCAGTTTCAACTCCCTCTTATCACTTCTTCTCTGTTTGTAAGAATTAAGTCCAGTATGGCTGTCCCTCTAGTTTCATCCTCTACCTTTTGGACAACAAAGTTGTCAGCTAGGTTGGTTAGGAACCTATTTGATTTCTCACTTGGTGCAGAACTAATTTTCCAATTGATATCAAGAACATTCTAGTGTTCTGACCCAAACCTTGTTCCAAGGAAACAAACACGAAACAGAGGTAACAGAAAAACCAAAGCCAAATGCCATACATGTAAGTACCCACGAAAACTTAAGAAAACATATATATATATGTATGTATGTATGTATGTATGTATGTTGTGACTCCGGAGTTGGAATCTGTTCCGTTGGCAGATGTGAGCTCAAACGAAGAGGAAATGGCAGTGAATTATGAGCCGGCACTGTTGAGCGATTTGGATTGTAGTCAGGATGAGGAAATGGATTTAACTAGGAGAGACGAACCTGATTTAATAGAGCTGTCAGGACCTTCAACCTCCTCTGATTCTTCTCCTCTGACTGAGCAACAGCCGGGAATAGCTAACCAGGAACACTTGCGAGAGTTTTCTAGTGGGGAGGAGTCTTTGGAAAGAACCTGGTTAGATGTGAGAAACAGACGTAGGATGAGGCGTCAATCTCAATTAGGAAGGAGGCGTCGAGCCAGTGACTAATTAAGGAGATTAACACGCCCCATAGAGGATAAAAGGAAACGGCTTGGCTGGTGAGCTTTGCCAGAAGCAAAGTGATTTATGGGAGTGAACACACGGAGAGAACTCTTTGAGGCTTTGGGATTTATAGCCACGTCAGGTTTGCCTGACAGAGTTTGGATTTATTGCTAAGGACTGAAAACCCTTCCACAGTCCTTTTGGGAGAGTTTGCTTTTTGGTTTGTGAACTGCTTGTTTCGTTTTGCCCTCCTGCATTTAAAGGGGAGACATAACATTTTTGCTTCTGGCCAAACAAACCATCTTTCAACCAAGATGGATTCAACTCAACTGCAGCGGTTGGTGGAGCAGCAACAGCAACAAATAAACCAACTGCTACAGAGTAACCAGACCCTCCAAAACCAGGTAACTCAGTTGGTGAATCATATTTCAAGTTTGCAAATTCCTGCTGCTCCTTCAGCCCCTCCCTTGAGGAAAAGCCTGGTATCCATGCCGGAGAAATTTTCAGGACAAATGGACATGTTTCCGTCATTTTGGGGGCAGTGTCAGTTATTTATGTCCTTGAGACCTGAAGACTTTCCAAATGACCGGGCTAAGGTAGGATTTATTATTAGCCTTTTGTCTGGGCAGGCTGCCAAATGGGCTACTCCCTTGTTAACTCAAGATAGTCCTTTATTAGATAATTTTCAGGGTTTTCAGCAACAAGGGTTATGTTTGAAAACCCAATTAAAACTCAAACTGTGGCAAGACGGTTATGGGACATTTATCAGGGGAAACGCCCCCTGCAGGAATATATTGCAGAATTTCATTTGCTTTGTATGGATTCCACCTGGAACGAATCGGCTCACATGGATGCGTTTCAGGAGGGCTTGGCAGATAACATTAAAGATGGGTTAGTGCATGCGGAGCGGGCTGCAACTTTGGATGCACTAGTAACACAGTGTTTGCGAATTGAAGCCCGCTTACAACAGCACAGAAGCAAACGGCCCATTGTGGAACCATCTTCTCTTCCTCGTTTACAAACCACGCCACCGAAAGTTTCTCAAACTATGGTTAAGACTGAGGAGCCGATGGAGTTGGGTGCACTCCACCCTCATTTAACGGTGCGAGAACATTCTAGAAGGTTACAGGAAGGCTTGTGCCTTTATTGTGGGGGTTCAGGACATTTTTCTAATTCCTGCAAACGGAGAGGGACCCGCAAACCTGTGCCTGAATCCATTCCTGGCCCATCAGGAAACGGGGTAGGCCCGACCTCGGGGAAACCCTAGGTCGGGCACGTTCCACACCCCCACCCCAAATTGCTGAAATGAATCCTGGGCCTCCTCGAATCTTTTTACAGTCCCTGAAGGAGGGAATTCCCGCTGTTGCGTTGGTGGACCCAGGGGCTACAACCAGCTTTATGGACTGGGCTTTTGCTACGCACTATGAGATCCCATTGATTGCTGTGGAACCACCCATTAAGGTGGAAACCGTGGATGGGCATGAGCTCAAGTCTGGGCCCATTCGTTTCGCCACCCAGCCAGTGCGTATGGTCATTGGGGATCACGAGGAGGCGATAAGTTTTTATATCACCTCGAACCTTCATCTCCCCTTGGTACTCGGCGTGTCCTGGCTGCGTTTGCACGATCCGTTGGTGGCCTGGGCGCAGAATGCCATTTCCTTTCCAAGTCTCCCATGTGTGGACCATCTGAGACATATCTGCGCTGGCCAGGATATCACCGCCGCTCCTGCTGTTTCCATACCTCCAGAGCTATCAGACTTCTCCAACGTTTTCAGCGAGAAGGACGCGGATCAGTTACCACCGCATCGTGCTTATGATTTTCCTGTAGACCTGATACCAGATGCTCTACTGCCCAAGGGTCGGTTATACTCCATGTCGGAGCCTGAGTTGGCTGCACTTCGAGAGTTTATAAATAAAAACTTGGCTTGGGGGTTTATTCGACCATCATCGTCTCCTCTTTCGGCTCCCATTCTTTTTGTTAAAACGAAGTCAGGAGAATTACGCTTATGTTGTGATTATCGCCGTCTGAACTCTATCACAGTGAGGAATAGTTATCCTTTGCCGCTCATTCCGGAATTAATGGAGTGGTTGTGGGAGGCTACTATCTTCACTAAACTCGATCTGCGTGGGGCCTACAACCTGGTTCGGATGCGCAAGGGGGATGAGTGGAAGATGGCGTTTGGCACTCGTTATGGTCATTTCGAGTACACCGTCATGCCATTTGGTCTGACCAACTCTCCCGCGGTATTCCAGCATTTGATGAACGACATTTTTCGGAATATGCTGGATAGGTTTGTCGTGGTGTATCTGGCCGACATTTTGATCTACTCCCAGTCCAGGGATCACCACCTTCATCAGGTCCGTCAAGTGCTGCAGCATCTTCGGGAGCATAAGCTCTATGCGAAACTGGAGAAGTGTTTCTTTTTTCAATCTTCAATAGAGTTTTTAGGGCATATCATCTCTCCTGAGGGCATCGCTATGGACCATAAAAAAATTGAGGCCTTGTATAGTTGGGAAGCCCCTCAATGAGTAAAGGACGTGCAACGTCTTCTGGGGTTCGCCAATTACTATAGGACCTTCATTCCAGGTTTTGCTAAGTTAATGGATCCTATTACTCAGCTCCTTCGTAAGAAGGTCCCGTTCCAGTGGGCGCCTCCACAACAACAGGCTTTTGAAACTTTAAAGAAAGCGTTTGTGGCTGAGCCGATATTGAGGCATCCTGATCCGAATCGTCCATTTGTGGTTGAGACAGATGCCTCTAATGTGGCTATCGGGGCAGTATTGTTGCAAGCTCCAAAGGATGACGCACCTCTTTTCCCTTGCGCATACTATTCTAGGAAGCTCACAGCTTCTGAGCGTAATTATACCATTTGGGAAAAGGAGTTGTTGGCTATTAAGGCTGCATTTGAGACCTGGCAACATTATCTAGAGGGTGCTCGGCATAAGGTGGAGGTTCGGACGGATCACAGAAACTTGGAACATTTATCTACCACCAGGAAGTTGAACCAACGCCAGATCCGGTGGTCATTGTTTTTTGCAAGATTCAATTTTTCCGTCATGTATTTTCCAAGCAGGCAGAATCGGAGAGCAGACGCGTTGTCTAGGAAACCTGAATATCTCAGTCCCGAGGATCCTCTCCCTCCACGAATGGTGTTGCCACCAGAATCCTTGGCTGTGCTTCAAGATCCAGTAGACTTACGGGCTCGAATATGGGAGGCGCAGCGATTAGACGCATGGACGCAGCAGAGAAGGGGGGAAGTTGGACCTGATTCCCCATGGTCTTTTGAAGGGGGCTTGCTTTGACATCGGGGTTTATTGTATGTACCCACCAGGTCGCTTAGAGCTCTCATCATGACGCAATGTCATGACAACCCTGCTGCTGGGCATTTTGATTTCTACAAAACCCTGCACTTAGTCACTCAGACTTTTTAGTGGCCTCGGGTTCATCATGATGTGTTTTCTTACGTCACTTCTTGCATACAATGTCGGCAAGTGAAAGCAGCATCGAGTGCGCCTCCAGGACTCCTGCAACCATTGCCGACTCTGGACAGACCATGGGGAGCGATCTCCATGGACTTTCTCACGCATTTGCCATCCTCGTCGGGTTTCACGACGGTGCTTGTGGTGGTCGATATGCTGACTAAAATGGCGCATTTCATTCCCTGTCGGAAGCTACCATCGGCCCGCACTACTGCTCAGTTATTCTTACAGCATGTTTTTCGTTTACATGGTTTGCCGGATAGGGTGGTTTCAGATCGTGGGGTCCAGTTCACTGCGCAGTTCTGGAAATGGTTAATGTCGGCGTTACAAGTTCAGGTGTGTCTGGCATCAGCGCACCATCCGGAAACTGATGGCGGGACTGAGAAGGTTATTGGCATTCTCACTCAATATTTGAGATGTTTTGTCAATCATCAGCAAAACGATTGGGCAAAATACGTCCCTTTGGCAGAATTTGCCTTTAATAACTCTCAACATACCTCCACTCGTGTAATGCCGTTTTATGCGAATGTGGGCTATCATCCCCGATTTTTTCCGTTAACCATGATGGACTCCACGGTTCCTGAAACACAAGACTTTCTTGAGGAATTACAAGCGGTTCACTGTTTAGTGGTGCAACAACTGAACGGGCGAAGGAAGATTGCAAACGGTTTGCGGACCATTCTCATAGAGCAACGCCTCCATTAGCTGTGGGTGACAAGGTGTGGTTATCCACAAGGCACCTTTGGGTCGATCGTCCAATTAAGAAGCTGGACCATCGTTTCATCAATCCATTCCCAATTGAGGTGGTCATCAACCCTGTGGAGTATCGACTCACCTTGCTGCGCTCCATGCGCATTCATCCCATCTTCCATCGTTCCCTCCTGGTTCCTGACTCCGCGGAATGTCCTCTCCGTGCTCCCGCTGGTGCAGTTTCTCCATCACCATCCATTGAGGAGGCTGATATTGATGACTCAGTAGTCAGCGTTACTGATTCTCGTTGGCTAAAGGGTCGCTTTCAGTATTTAGTTGGAAGGAGAGTGAATGGTTTGGAAGCTTTTTCATGAACGGATGCTTCCACGGTTCATGCACCAGACATTGTTCAGAGGTTCCATGACCGTTTCCCTTCGAAACCGCATCCGGATCGTCAGATTCGGGGGAAGGGCCCTGCGGTGAGGGATAGTGTTGTGACTCCGGAGTTGGAATCTGTTCCGTTGGCAGATGTGAGCTCAAGCAAAGAAGAAATGGCAGTAAATTATGAGCCGGCACTGTTGAGCGATTTGGATTGTAGTCAGGATGAGGAAATGGATTTAACTAGGAGAGATGAACCTGATTTAATAGAGCTGTCAGGACCTTCGACCTCCTCTGATTCTTCTCCTCTGGCTGGGCAACAGCCGGGAATAGCTAACCAGGAACACTTGCGAGAGTTTTCTAGTGGGGAGGAGTCTTTGGAAAGAACCTGGTTAGATGTGAGAAACAGACGTAGGATGAGGCGTCAATCTCAATTAGGAAGGAGGCGTCAAGCCAGTGACTAATTAAGGAGATTAACATGTCCTCATAGAGGATAAAAGGAAACGGCTTGGCTGGTGAGCTTTGCCAGAAG
>NW_020769453.1:589110-646956 GCF_900518735.1 Pseudonaja textilis
TTGAGGTGTGTGAGGAAGTTGTTCAGTTTTTCTTTCCCATGTGGCCAGATTATGAAGGTGTCATCTACGTATCTGAGCCAGAGTTTGGGTTTGTGATTGTATTTTTCTAGAGCTTGTGTTTCAAAGTGTTCCATGTAGAGGTTTGCGATGACACCCCTCATGAGAGGGGTGATCCCATGGGTGCTCCTTCTATTTGTTTGTATTTTTGTCCATTGTAGGTGAAGTATGTATTGGATAGGCAGTGGTTGGTCAGATCTAGGATGTGCTTGGGGGGGGGGGGGGTATTTGTTTTTGCCATCCCAGAGGCCTGGGGAAAACCTCCAGACTTTTGGGAAGGCAAAAATGGCCTCCCCCAGTTTCTGGAGGCTCACCAAAAGCCAGAATCAGGAAGTTCTGGTAGGCCATGTCCACCATGGCCATGCCTATCCAGCAACTGTGCAGCCAACCAGTTGCCGGGATTTTTGAATTTATAATGAAACTGTTTTACCAACTTATCCACTTTGACATCCTAACTCTTTACCCAGGTAGCTTCAGACAAAGGGTACCCCTTCCAATGTACTAAACACTGTAGCCGGCCTCTATATAACATAGAATCCAGAAATTTTTTTTACTTCATAATGGGTTTTCCCTTGTATTACAACTGGTTTGGTGGGAGCAGCTTTCTGAGGTCTAAACCTTGAACTGACAGCTGGCTTTAACAAAGTACTGTGAAAGATGGTGTATTTTTCCTAACATTCTAGGGAGGTTAAGTTGGATAGTTATCAAATGTTTCACTTTCACTATGGGGAAAGGTCCCAGACACTTTGGTCCTAATTTTCTACTAGGCAGTCTCAACTTAAGGTACTTGGTTGACAAATAAACTCGGTCTTTTACCTGGAATGGAGGCTGAGGAGAACTATGTTTATCAGCCTGCTTTTTATACTCCTCAGCTGCTTCCACTAGAGCCTTTTTCATAGTCTCCCAACCCATTTTTAATGAATCCATCCATTCTGTTAAAGACATGGAGGAGGGTGGTTCTATGGGCAATTCTGGCATGGGAACAAATTCCGTGCCACTCGTGATCTGAAAAGGAATCAATCCTATGCTACTGCATTGTTATAAGCCCCTTCTGCAAATGGTAATAAGTCCGCCCAGTTCTCTTGCTGGTAATCTACATAACATCTGAGATATTGTTCCACCACAGTGTTTGAACATTCAGTGGCTTCATTCATAGTTAAATGAAAAGCAGAGCTAAGTCCTTGGGATGATCTAAAACATTTCAAGAATTCCCTCCAAAACTTTGTGGTGAATTGGATGCCTCTGTCTGATATTATTCGCTATGGCGCTCCTTGAAGCCAGTATATTTATTTCACAAAGATCTTAGCCAGTTTTTAGCTGAAGGTAATCCAGAGCAAGTGGTGAAATGGGCTTGCTTAGAGAATAAGTCAATCACAGTCCAAATTACTGTACTGCCTCCACTTTCTGGAAGTTCAACTATCCATGGGTGCTACTCCTGTGTCAGTTATTTGGGATTACTGTCTTTTTTGCATTTGAGAGATTTGACATTAGCGGTTATGGTATATGAGTATATTTAGAGGATAAGAATAGAGAGAAAAGGGATAATGACAAGTGTTCTGAGTGTGATTAGAACTGGCAAAAAAAATAACTTCTACACCACCAACACTGGCTGCTTCAAGCCCATCACATCAAAGAATAATAGATACTATATTTCAAGAAAAAAAGGTGAATACATCCCAAAAACGAATACAAATGGTGTTTCTGTCCATTCAGGAGGCCATGGCAAAGAACCACAATGAGATGAAGAGTGATTTGGGAGAAGTGAAGGGAGATTTAGGAGAAACGAAGGAACAGATTCATAACATGGACAAGAGACTAGGGAATTTTCAGCAGATGATAACAAAAAATGAACAAAGAAACCAAAAAATAGAGGAGAAATCAGAAGAAGCTGAGAAAAAGTAAATAAGATAAATAAAAAACTAACAGAAGCCAATAAAGATCTAGAAGACAGAATTATAATGTTGAAGATGGAAAAGGTGGCCTACTTTTTAAGATTCCAGAACATAGAAGAGGATAAAGAGGAAAATCTCCCAGATAAGAGTTCTTGGCAAGCGCTTTAAATGTTGAAAGACTTTGGAAAATGGGCGCAGAAATAGATGAAACAATCAGACTAAATATGATGTGAGAAGATATAAACTACCAAGAGACGTACATGTTAGACTTCTAAAAAAAACAAGAAGAGATAAAATACTTTAAAAGGTAAGAGATGAACCACTGCAATACAGAGGGAAAGAAGCTGTGGTTTTGAAGCAGATCCTTAGAAGGATACAAGAACTGAGAAAGCAATATCACTTTCTGACTGCAAAATTGATTAAAAGAGATGTAAACTTTAGATTGTTGATACCAGAGGGAATACTAGTTAACTGAGATGGAAAAAGCTATAGATCGGACTCAATAATTAAAGTACTGAAATTTTATGACAATTATTTTAGATCGAATGATGGACAAGAAGCACAAGGAGAAATGGAATGCAGAAGCAAGATGAACCAATAAGAGAGGAGAGGAGTATACAGCAAGAAGAAAGTGAAATGGAGAAAGTAGAATGAGAAGGACAAGAACAAAAGACCAGAGACAAATAAGGACAAGTAGAAAAATAAGACCTATTTATATTTAAGGAAGATGGAAGAGAAAATTGAGATGCTCTCAATCAACATAAATTGATTGAATTCCCCCATGAAAATGAGAAATATCTACACATGATTACAAAACTTAAAATTAGATATAATTTATTTATAAGAAATGCTTATTAAAAAAACAGCACGGTAAACTATTGGAATATCCAAAAATTGGGAAATTATACTCTTCATTAGCACAACAAAAGAAAAGAGGGCTGTCTTTATATAATAAGGAAACAATAAATTCTAAATTGATATACACAGTTGAAGAAGGAAGAGTTCTGATGGTGGAAGTAGTGATAAACCAAAGACAGATACTCTTGATAGCAATATACGTGCCAAATAATAAACAAGAAGAATTCTATTAAAACTCCATAAGAAGATAATGGATATGGAATATGAAAATATTTGTGCGGTAGGAGATTTCAATGCAATTGTAGATACAAACTATAGAAGTAGCAATTCAGGAAAAAAGCAAGGAAGACTTTACTGAAGGCTTTCTTAAAATGATAGAGGAAACTTATATCCAGGATATATAGCGAGAAATAAATCCAGGGAAAAACCAGTGTACATTTTATTCAAATAGGCATAAATCATGGTCCAGAATTGACATGATATGGATGTCACTGGAAATGAGAACAAATGGATTCCTACCTAAAAGACAAATTAAGAATAACCTATGATTTATTTTAGATATGCTGGAATATTATGAAGTACACTCTGAAATATAAATGGCGTTGATTTTTCTAGATGCACAGAAAGTATTTGATAATGTAAATAGGCAATTTATGTTCCAACAATTAGAATGTATGCACTGTGGTGAGAAGTTTATAAACACGATTAAGACAATATATTCCAAACAATTGGCAAAAGTGATAGTGAATGGGGACTCAGCAGCAAATTTTAATATAAAAAAAGGCACAAGACAAGGATGCCCGCTATCCCCATTACTATTTATATTAACACTGGAAGTGCTAAATAGAAACATTAGACAAGATCCAGAAATAAAAAAGAGAAAAATACAAACTACAAGCCTTTGATTTAGTATTTGTACTAGAAGAACCACTGGAAACTGGTCCTAAGCTAATAGGGAAAATAGAGGAATATGGAGAAGTGGCAGGACTGAGAATAAATAAATAAAAAACAAAAATACTAGTTAAGCTTACAGATAAACAGAAAACTGAATTGACAAAAATAGACCTTCAGGTAGTTAAGAAAGTAAAATACTTGGGAATTTACATAAGAGCTAGATGTGTAACAATCAAAGAAGATAATTATACAAGATTAATATAACAAATAAAAATGGACTTAGAGAAATGGAAAAATTGCAGTTATCAATGGTAGGGAGAATAGCAACTATAAAAATGAATATACTGCCAAAGCTATTGTTTTTGTTTCAAATGATTCCTATAAAGCTAGAGAAAAAATATTTTGATGAACTAAATGCAATAATTTTAAAATTCATATGGCAAGGAAAAAGAGTGAGAATAAGACTGAAAATGATGCATAAATCTAAAAATAATGGGGGCTTTGGTCTTCCAGATTGGAGCACTACTATCAGGCCACGGCACTAACCTGGGTAAAAGAATGAGTAAACTTTAGAAATAGAAGATTGTTGACTTCTGGCTGACATTGCAATGAGATCAGAAGCAGCAAACAGAGGTCTCCATTCCTGTGCTGGCTTCTTGCCATTTATGAGCTCCAAATGGAGCCAAAAGCCACCTCAGAGGGGTGGCAAAGCTAAGGAGAGGGAGCCCGGTGAAGTCCCGGGGGAGAATGCAACTCCCCTGTAGAAACCCAAGCTTGCTCTCTACACCATGACAGAGAGCGGAGCATGCCAAGATGGCTGCTACAAAGTTGGGACAGCCAAAAAACATCTAAGCGCAGCGCTGGAGTGGAGATTGAGAACGGTGTTTGGAGAAGGGTAAGAAGAATCTATTTTATTTGTACTACCTCAAAAGATTATTACAGACAAAAATAAGAATAAAGAATTGTGCTAGTGTCGGATGGAAGAAAGAAGAAATTGGGAAATATAAAGAGTTCAAAAAAAACTTTAAAATTGAAAAGGAATTAATTTGGAAGAATATTAATTTGGAATTGGTGATCAGACAGGATTTGGCATCGAAAGGCATTAATTTGAATGCTGGAAATAATTGTTTGAAAGAGAAATTGGTGAAGCTAAATAAAAAAACAGAAAAAGAATGGCAGTGAAACTGGACTAAAAGTGCCACTTGTTGATGAAAGAAGAATCCTGTAGATCCCTTCAAGCTAATGATTTTATTAAAGGAAGAAATTTAAAAAAGGAATAAAAGAAAGAGATTATAATAAGACTCCTGGAAGTTGAAATATATTATAATCAAAAAGTAAGGCTACAGGAGAATACTACCTCTGGAATGATTGGTGACTTGGTCTGATTATCATTGGGATATAAAGATTTGAGAACATTGACATTTTAAAATAAAAAGGAGACACTGGTTTAAATAAAACAAAACTTACTGGATATTGGACAATTGGAACAATAAGCAATATAAAGATGAGTGATATATGTAAAGAAATAAAGATGGACATTTGAGCCATGAATGAGATGTGGAACAGAATGTTGGATTTATGCTCTAAAATACAGAATATAGAAGAAAATTCAAAAATGGTGATGGTAGTAGTAGATGAAGGAAGAACAAAGAAGGAGGAGGAGCTAGAAGAAACAGGAACCAGTGAAATGGAACAAAAGGAACAACAAATAATACAAAAGAAGAAAAAAGAAGTTGAACATGAGATATATATAATAGACTTTGAGGAATTGGGATTAAGAATAAGAACAAGAAGGAATAATGCTAATGTAATATTGATGGAAATAAGAATTTATAATGGATTAATTAAATAAGATAGAAATGTTTATATAAGATGCAAGTAATTAATAGTTAAGATATGAAAAGAAATATTATGTGGAGTCTGATAGAGAATAGATATAACCATATGATAGGATAATATTTTTAATGAATTATATACTTTCTTATTCATATATATAAGATACTGAGGCAATAATATATGTTTGAACTTATTGGGTAAGAGAAAATATACTTGTGTAAAAATGAGGTGTTAGAGCGAAGGGGACATATAGAAAATAAAATACAAGCAACTGTGGCAAATGTAATATTGGGGCATATAATAGGAGACAATATAAATTAAGATGGAATTTTTAAATGTTTTAAGAATGGTATGAAATTGTAAACATGGTGAGCACAAGAATACATGATTAAGGAAATTAGTAATTGATTAATATATGATTTAAAGATCCTGTTATCCATTTGTATAAGGTAATGAGGATATATTGTTACAGATTTGATAACATAAACCTGGTGATTAAATTAGAGAAAGGATAACAATAAATTAAGATGAAATTTTGAATAATTAATGAAATGATATGAATAAATTAAATTGTAAACATGTAGAATATATGATTAAGGAAGATAGAGAATGAATAAAAATAAAGAGGCTGATACAAAGTAATTTATGAGAATATAAAGATGAAAAATGATAATAGATAATGAAGTGATATTGTAAAGTTGTATTTGTGATTGATTTAAAATGTAAAACACCTGGTCTTCTTTTACTCTGGGCAACAACAGAAGACTATGTGGAATCTCCACCCCTTCCCAGAACAATCACAATGCAAAATCCTTACTCCCATTCTACCCCAGAGTAATCATAATACAAAATCCTCACTCCCACCCTATCCCAAGCAACCACAATTCCCTCCCTAACCAGCTTTACAGCTCCATTCTCCTGCATGCAGGGCAACAAATAAGACCACATAACTAGTTGGAAGGCCTGATTGCACTTTTTTTTTAAAAAAAATTCTTTTTAATATTATAATTCTATCTCCAATTGAACAATGTGTTGTCTGGGTACAAATATCTTTGCTGAACAATAAACAAAATTTGCAACATCATTCGTTACATTGATATTAATTTTACAATATTAAAATAGTAATATTCCACATATTGATTCTACAATATTAAAATAGTAATATTCAACATACTAGTCATAATATTTACTTATCTCTTTTAACATATCTTCTTTATTTTGTTTCCCTGTCTCTAACTTTCATTTTTATTATTTAACCATTGATAAAATAGATCCCATATCATATAATATTCAGTTTGCTCTTTCTCCTTAATTGCCAATGTTAATCTATTCATTTCTGCACATTTTAAACAGCGTCGGCTTTTTACTCAGCCAGAGACCATAGGAGAACTGGCCCAATACCAGCCACTCAACTGGCAGGAGATGAACAACGGATGTCCCCCGTGGCTGGAATGCTACTGTAACCAGCTACCACCCCTTTGCCAGCCGGCTTTCATGCTGCCACCAGCAGAATGCATTTGTCAGGCTACAGAACTTTTCCCATTCAATCAATGAGAATGAACTTCTGAAAACATATCAAAACGTATCAAAAGGAATCCTTTATTGAGATGAGACAATTCATGTAGGGATTAAAAGTAGCGTCTAAGATCTCTCAGTCATGCAGAGATAGATAAGGGAGTTTAAAACCACTCCCCTTATCTCGATGTGTATTTAGTAAAACAAAGAGCCAACATGTTAATTCCCCCCACCCCCTTGACAGTGGGTGAAGGTTTGGTTTCAGATAGAATGATGCCATGTGATGGACTAATGAGTGCAGGGGATGGATCTTTGATTTTCACTTGGAGAAGGGAAAACTGAGAAGTTTCAGATTTGGGTTTTCTCAGATGTGCCAACACGACTTCTTTGATAAATTCTTAATTGGATGGACTTTATCTCTGAGTGTTCAATGGAGTTGGGGAGTTTCTTTGTAATACTGTCAGTAACCATGTATTTCATTTTTCCCATACCACAAAAAGGCATGCCAGCCCAATTACAAATCACGTGTCTCCAAAGTCAATAGCCTTTTGTTCCTCAATACAATCCATTCTTTCACCCAAGTGAGTACTGCAACCTGATAATATAATTCCCAATTTGGTAACCTGAAGCCTCCTCTGTTTCTTGTATCTTGCAGCATTTTTAGACTTCTTGTTTTTTTCCCTTGCCCAATATTACTTTATTGAGTTCCTCAAAGTATTTTTTTCCAGTTTTATCAAAACTGTTTGAAATAAATATAATAATCTTGGCAGTATATTCATTTTTATTGTAGCTATCCTACCTATCAGTGATAATTGCAGATTTTTCAATTTCTCCAGATCTGTTTTAATTTGTTGCATCAATTTATAACAATTATCTTCCTTAATAGTTACACATCTTGCTGTTAAATTAATCCATAAGTATTTTACTTTCTTTGTAATCTGAATACCTATTCTTTTCATTAACTCTTTTTTCTGCATTTCTGTGAGGTGTTTAACTAATATCTTAGTTTTCTCTTTATTTATTTTCAATCCTGCCATTTCACTGTATTCCTTCATTATTTTATTAATTTAGGCCCTGTTTTTTGTAGGTCTTCCAAAATAAAAACTAAACCATATGCAAATGCCTGTAGTTTATCTTTTTCTTTTTTTATTTCCATACCTTTTATCTCTATACCTTGTATATTATTTCTATTAAATACTTCCAATGTCAATATTAATAATAAGGGAGACAAGGGACATCCTTGTCTTGTACCTTTTTAAATAACAACTTTTTCTGTCCTACCTCCATTACCATCACCTTTGCTGTTTGCTTATAATATATCACCTTAATCATATTAATAAATCTTTCTCCAAAATCCATATCTTTCAACTATGCTAGCATAAATTGCTAGTTCAAATTGTCAAATGTTTTCTGTGCATCTAGGAAGATCAATGCCATTTGCTTCCCTGGATGTGCATAGTACTCCAATGTGTTTAAGATTATTCTCATATTATCTTTAATTTATCTCTTAGGTAGAAATCCATTTTGATCTGGATGTACAAATTGATTTAAAAATCTTTTAAATCTTTCTGCAAATATTGAAGCGTATATTTTAAAATCAGCATTCAATAAAGATATCAGCCTATAATTATTTTATCTGTTGTAAGTCTGAGTCCTCTTTTGGTATGAGAGTAATGTATGCTTCTGTCCATGAGTTTGGTACTTTCGCATCTAACAGTACTTCACTGAATACTTCCAGCATTAGTATACTTGCACTTTTTAAAAAACATAGTCTTCTTTTGTTGCAGGAGAATGGAGCTGGAAAGCAGGTTAATGAGGGAATTGTGGATGCTGGGATGGGATGTGAGTGAGGATTTTGCATTATGATTCCTCTGGGATGGGGTGGAAGTGAGGATTTTGCATTATGATTGCTTATAAGTAAGAACCAGTAAAAGAGGAATGGAAAAATCCCTAACTGTAGATCAGCATTTCTCAGTCTTGACAAGTTTAAGATGGGTGAACTTCATGCTGCCTTGGGAATTTTGGGAATTGAAGTCCATGCACCTTAAAGTTGCCAAAGTTGAAAAGCATGGGTCTAGACTAGAGTTTAGAGTTTCCCATTCTTGTTTTACTTAGAGTTTGGCGCAATTAAATAAATCAGTTGTGGTTTCCTTAACAAACAGTGATTAAAATGATATGAACCATCACTGGACTTTTTGTGAGAAACTGAAATTAAAAGTTGATCTGGGTCTTTGATAATTAGATATTTATTTATTTATTTGATTTTATTTGTCAATTGTTTACAAGATAATAAGTATAAGTGTATACATAGTTATGAATACATGAAATGGGTACATATAAGAAAAATAAAAGAAAAATAAAAGAAACAATAGGACAGGGACGGTAGGCACGTTGGTGCGCTTATGCACGCCCCCTAGAGACCTCTTAGGAAAGGGGTGAGGTCAATAGTAGACAGTCTAAGGTTAAAGTTTTTGGGGTTTGGGGAAGAAACTACAGAGTCGAGTAGAGTATTCCAGACATTGATCACTCTGTTGCTGAAGTCGTATTTCCTGCAATCAAGCTTGGTGCGGTTAACCTTGAGTTTGTATCTGTTGTGTGCTCTTGTGTTGTTATGGTTGAAGCTGAAATATTCATTGACAGGTAGGACATTGCAATGTATGATTTTATATACCATGCTTAAATCAGACCGAAGACGGCGTAATTCAAGGTTTTCTAGTTCTAGAATTCCAAGTCTGGTGGCATAAGGTATTCTACAACGAGTAGAGGAGTGGAGAACTCTTCTTGTGAAATATTTCTGGACTTTCTCAATTGTGCTAATATCAGATACGTAATGTGGGTTCCAGACTGATGAGCTGTATTCGAGTATTGGTCTAGCAAATATGGGATGATGGAAATAATGTAGACAAATGTTAATCTTAGAGTAAGAGTTTGATATATTTTTTACTTAAATCTGTACCAAAGAAAGTTGGAAGTCATTCTTTTTCAGTTTTCCTTCTTTTCTTCTTTCTTTTTTACACTTTCACTCTTTTTCTTTCCTGAGCCTTTTCTTTTTTCAAATCTGTTTTATTGGTTTATCCTTTAACTTTATATATATTTTTTGATGTATGAAGGATCAAATACTCAGCCATTATGGTTAAGTGGGCACGCAAAAAGGAAGAAGCAGAACTGTAGGAGTTGCAGAAATGGTTTATTTTAAAAGTGCAGGAAAAAAGCAGCAAGCTGCAGCCAGCACCAGCTTTTATAGTTGATGCTGTCCAACATTTTATCCACTGACAGAGCTTCATTATTCCCGCCAGTGGCTGGACCAATGAGTGGAGTCTGACATCAGACTCCACTCTTACATATTAAGTACATACATATTAATGAGGCATCCATGAATATTTAACACACCTCCCCCTTTTGTTAAGTCATCCAATCAAAGACTGTTTGGCAGATGTAGTTACACAGGTAGGTGGGTTTTGGTGGGTGCGACTGGGCCTGTGCAATTCAGTTGTTCCTGAGGTGGCGGCCTGTGTGGACGGGTCCACCCCTGCTCCAGACTCTGTCCTTGGAACTGTCTCAAAGGTTCCCGGAGGCATGGCGGATTCTGTTGAGCTGGAGGCCCCAGAACTACTATGCTGGACTTCTTAACCCAAAGCTAAGTTCCCCATTATTTACTTGAGTTTGAGTTAGTGAATAGAGGTCTTAGTGGAGTTTCTGGTTCTCTGATTTTAGTTAAGTTTTTTTTTAGTTGTGTTTTTTGGTATTCGGTTTCTTGCAGGGGCTGGGTTATGCGGCCCTGCAGTTGGTCTATGTGCCAGCTCCATGTTTTTTCCCCCATCCACCTCTACTCTATATGATCTGGGCCCAGTGCTTTCTATTATTTTAGCCAGAACCCAGGTTGCCCCTCCCATGTAGTTGTGAGTATAAACCTGGTCCCCTGGTGTAAATATTCTGTACTTCCCAATGTAGTCTAGTGGGATATCATTAGTGTAATTGGGATGGACCCTGTCAAGAGCTGTCCTTAGTTTCCTGCCCGTGAGCATTTCTGCCAGGCTTCTGTGTGTTGTTACACTGGGTATTATGGGTTTTGTGTTAGCAGCATTCTATCTATCTTCTCTTGCTAATCCCCGGGGCCCATTTTCCTTAAATTTTCTTTGGTTGTTCTAACCATTCTCTCCATTTGCCCATTAGTGCCCGGGTGTGCCAGCACTGATAGAGCATAGCCTCAGTCATTGTGGACTTAATGATGACCACCTCTAACCACTTAGAGTAGCCATCGACCACCAATAAGAATGTTTGCCCTTGGCATGGCCCCGCAAAATCAACATATATATGAGCCCATGGTGCCGATAGCTTTTCCCATTTAAGAGGGGGTGCTGCAGGGGGGGACAGGGCAGGATTCTTGGCAGGGTGGGCTTGCAGAGAGCCAGGTTTCAATGTCTTTGTCCAGTCCCGGCCACCATATATAGCTCCTGGCTAGAGCCTTCATCCGCACTATGCCCGGGTGCCCTTCATGCAGTAGTTCCAAAACCCTTTTCCTTAACTATAGTGGTACAATCACCCTCTTCCCCCACAACAAACAACCCTTCAGAGCTGACAGCTCTAATTGTCTATTTTTAAATGGTGTGAATTTGTTCCCTTCAGTTGTGTCCAGCCATCCCCTCCACACCCAGTTCAAAACCCACACCAAGGTTCTGTCTTTTGCCATAAGTCTTGTGATGTCCTTTGACATTAGTAGGCCAGGCTCGAGATTCTCAGCAAGCAACACAGAAGTGGTGGGAACTGTATCTTCAACAAAATCTGACAGGGGGCATCTGCTGAGGGCGTCTTCATGGGATATTTCTTTTCCGGGTTTGTGGAGCAGCTTGTAGTTGTATGTTGCTAGGAAAACATCCTCAATGATAGCATGTTAAACATCTTACCATCCTCAGTGATAGGATGTTTAATGTGGGTCTGTCTCCTGAAAGAATGCCCAGCAGTGGCTTGTGGTTGGTTATCAGCTCGAAGAGTCTGCCATAGAAGTACTCGTGGAAACGTTTCACTCTGGCTACAATGGCTAGGACTTCCTTGTTGATTTGGCCATAATTCCTTTCTGCCTTTGACAAGGTCAAAGGGGGCTTCCTTCTCATTAGGCAGCTTGTGGCTCAGTACTTCTCCGATGCTGTATGGCGATGCATCGCAGGTTAGGGATAGCAGCAGCGTCTCGATATACTGTATGAGCACAGTTTCAGACATTAAAATGTCTTTTATTTTGTAGAATGCTGCATCTTCGTGGGGCCCCCAAGTCCAAAGAGTGTTTTTATTGAGCAGTCTGTGAAGCGGTTCCACTATTGTCGCTTTCTGCGGCAGAAATATATTATAAAAATTAAGTAAACCCAAGAATGCTTGCAGTTCTGTTTTATCCTGCAGCTTTGATGGCTCTCAGCTTGCTGCTGGTGGGTCGGATGCCTGACCCATCTATTAGGAAGCCCAAGAATTCCACTTGTGGTACAGCAATGTGGCATTTGTCCTTTTTTAAATTTAAGCCCCACCTCTTGAAAATGTTCCAACACAATCCTCACTCTTTGCATTAATTGTGATCGAGCTTCAGCAGAAATTATCATGTTGTTGAAGTAAGGGATGACCCCTGGGATATTGTGCAGCAGTCTCTCCATAGTATTTTGGAATAGACCGGGGGCTATGCTGACTCCAAACTGGAGCCTGTTGCATTTAAATGTACCCCGGTGTGTCACAATAGTCTGGGCTTCTGCAGTTCTCTCATCCACAGGCAGTTGCTGGTAAGCCTGAGCCAGGTCCAATTTAGCAAAAAATTTCCCGTGGCCCAGGGAATGCAAAAGGTGCTGAACTACCGGCACTGGATATGCACTTTGCTGCAGTGCGAGATTCAATGTGCTCTTATAGTCAGCACAGATCTGACCGACCCATCGGGCTTTACTGGGGTCACTATGGAGGTCTCCCACCTCGTATGGCTCGAGGACCCCTTGAGCAACTAGCTTATTTAGCTGTTCTTCAACCTTGGGCTGCAGACCTTGGCTTTTATAGCCAGTGCTGTCAAACATTTCAGCCACTGATGGAGCTTCATTATTCCTGTCAGTGGCTGGACCAATGAGTGGAGTCTGACATTAGACATTAAATTGTATTTTACCCTTTGTCTCTAAAAAACCCCCTGTTTTTTAACATCTTGTTTTAAGCCTTTATAACTTATCCCTTTTTCCCTTCCTTTCTTATCGAATCTAGCCTTTTTACCCCCCCCATCTCTCAATCTCCACCCTCTTAGTCTCCCCTCTCTGTTGTATTCCTCTTTTCTGTTGCTTTCTGACATTATATTGATTTTTCACCTTATTTTTCCCTTTCTTGATTGTTTTTTTAAATCTTGAATTCTCCATTTTCTTTCCCCCTTTTCCCTTTTCTTCCTCAACTAAAGTTGTTTGTCCATTAAAGATGTCTTCTTCTTCTTTTTTTTTAAGAACAAGTTTTATTGATTTTTGAAGACAAACAAAACATAACACATAAAAGTATAAAACCTCCTTTCTAAGAATTACTTATAAATTTTAACAAGGCAAATAAAGCATTATTTTTTAAAAACATAATTCCACATTATCACATTTCCATTTACACATATATATCTTTTCCAAATTTCTCATTATTTCTCCCTTCACTTTTGTTCAATTATATTTCCTTCTATCAAAGTTTTAGTAATTCTCAATCAGTCATAAGCACACAAAATACATAACCTAAAGCAAAACATTAAAAAAAAAAAACCTCCTTAGTTGTCATTTATACATATCTTTTCCCAATTTCTCTTCCTTTGGTTTCATTCCTCCAAGATTTTATTAATTTACAATCAAACATAACTAATCAACACACAAAACATAAAATATAGAACTTCTTTTGAAAAGTGACTTAGCCCCGGGTTACATCTTTTTTGACAGACCTAAATCAAATTCATGCTCACCTTATATACCCTTCATATCTTATTAACCATTTTATATTTTCTATATAACTTCTCCCATCTTTTCACTCTCTTAATTATGTTTTATTTATTTCGTCTTATTTCAAAATCATTATGCTTATATCTTTTGTCCGTTCTTTACCAAACATCTATTTATCTCTTCTCTTTAACAAAAAATGTCCCCTGTAATCACTTTTAAAGTATGATGCCTTCCCCTAAAGTAAAACTTAAAATAATACATAATTTCCATCCTGATTCTGCTTAGTACATTCTACATATTAAATCTTAAAATAAAAGAATAGTAAACTTATAGTATAGTTAAATGTATAATTTCCATTCTAATTCTAATTCTGATAAGTACATTGTTTTAGAATAAGAAAATAAAATACTAAGGTTATAATAACATTAAGACAATAACAAATTAAACTATAACTAAGCATTAATCATTTTACACATTCTCCTTAATATTTTATTAAATATTAACATCTATCATTATTAAACATTAATATTTTATTAAATATTCCAATAAACTATTTCAAATGCAAATACTACAATACTATCTTATGCACTCTTGCAGAATCTTCTTTAATTATGCACTATCCATTATCCTTCATCTCTAAAAGAAAATTTCTTTTTAAAATCTTGTTCTAGCCCGTGGCTTTTTTTTTCTTTTTCCCTCCCTTTCTTCTCCAATCTGGTCTTTTTGCCCGCCCCCTCTCCTAGCCTCCCCCTTTTTAACTTCCCCTCTCTGTTGTAATTCTCTTTTCAATTGTTTTCTAACATTGTACCTTCTTTTCACCCTATTTTTCTTTTTCTTGGTTGTTTTATTAAATCTTAAATTCTCATTTTTCCTTCCTCTCTTCCCATTTTCTTTCTTAATCGAACATTTTAGTCCATTAAAGATGGCTTCTTCCTTTTCTTCTTCTTCTTCTCCTTCTCCTTTCTCCAGTATTTGCTGGTATGTAGAAACCATCATTTCTAAAAAATGGAAGGCAGCTCCCAAGGAATCCTTGCCATTTTGTTGTCTTTCTTTTAATTTTTCATATTCCATTTTCAGTTCATCAACAGATGGTACCACTATAGGTTTTTAAAAACAACCCAAATGTCAAAGTTATCAAACAATCCAAACAAACAAAAATTATTTCCTCTTCTTCTCTTTACAGTTTTTCCTCCAGGGGCAAAATCCCAAATGTATTTTAAAAGCCATATTACAATTAATTGATGGTCTTGTAATCTTCAAGGTGTCTCCTCCAACAAAGTTTTAAAAAAAAATTTTTAGTCCTCTCCTTCCCACTTGTAATGAAGAGCTTATTTTTACCTTTAAAAAGCAGGTTTTTCTGTGCTCCTTTGCTTTCTCCGTAAGGAAGGGGAGTGAGCTTTCCTTCAGCACTTTCGCCGATGTAACAAATTCTTTTGGAAACAAATGTATCAATCCAAAGTCAGGTTTCCAGGGTGTTTTAAAAGTAACTTAATGTCCCGGTTCAGCCAAGAAAACTTCTCCTTCTGGCTCTTCCTCCTGCGCAATCTTATCCGGTTGAAGATTTCTTTGTGGCTGCCATTACTGACAGCCGCTCCACCGCCTCAGGAAAAAGGAGTCTAGCCAGCTGGGGAAAGGGGGTGTGATATCCCCAGACCCCTGCCCGGATCTCCTCTGTCTTCTGCTGCCCCTTCAGGGCAGCGACAACCCCCAAATCCAGTTGGATCGGGGGTACCTCGACGGTGAGCGCAGCAGGGACCCGCAGAAAAGTGGATTCCTGCCGCCGCCGAAGCCTTGCAACCAGAAGTCAAGATGGCTTCTTTATCATCATCCCAGCTTTCTAGTTGCTGTATTTCCTGATAAGTAGAAATTGCCATTTCTAAGAAGTGAAAAACAGATCCAGAAGAGCCCTTGTTCCTTTTCTTTTAGCTTTTTAAATTCCATTTTCAATTCTTCCACAGATAATGCCATTGTGAGATTTTTTTTTAAACAATCCAAATGTTTTTAGTCTTTCAAAAGATAGTTTGCAAAAGTCCCAAAGTCATCCAGCAATTAAAATCAACACAAACTGTTTCATTTAGCACTTTCTTCTTTTAATACTTTCTCTTCCTGGGGTAGAGTTCAATTACACAATTCCAAAATGATTTTTTAGAAGTTTTATTGCAGTTTAGTCTCTGATCTTATAAACTCCAAGAAGTCTCCTCCAGCAAAATCTTATTATAAATCATGTACCTCTCCCTTCCCACTTATACCAAAAAAGATTTTGATTTTTAAATATCAATGTTCAGAAATCTTTAATGTCCCCTTGGCTTAAATTTTCAAAATTAGTTACCTTCTGTTGCCAAAGCGGGTATTTCCGTTTTCCATCTGCTATCTCCATAGGGAAGGAGAGTGGAAGAAAAAAAAACTTTCCTTTTCCACTTTCATCTGCAGCTTTTTACGATCTTCTTGGGAAACAATGTATCCTTTAGAGAGCTAAGTATCCAAGGTATTCAGATGTTACTTCTTGTCCCGGTTCAGCCAAAAACTTTCACTTTCTCAACTTCCTCCTGCACAAACTTGTCCGGCTGAAAGGTTCTTTGTGGAGGCCATTGCTGACCGCCGCTCCATCGCCTTTGGAAAAGGGAGTTAAGCTGGCTGAGGAAGGGGGTTGCGATGCCTCCAGACCCCTGCCCAGATCTCCCCTATCTTCAGTTATCTCTACAGGATAACTATAGCCTCCAAATCCGGCTGGATCGGAGGCACTCCAGCAGCGAGCTCAGCAGGAATCACACACAATTGTGAATTCCTGCCACCGCCAAAGCCTGACAAACCGTCTCCCTGTGTGCGCTCATTCTCCTAATGGGGAATTACCTCAACATTTCCAAATGAGATGCAAAAGTTGCTCTCATCAGAAAAGAGGACTTTGGACCACTGAGCAACAGACCACTTCTGTTTTTCTTTAGCCCAGGTAAGATGCTTCTTACATTGTTTGTTGTTCAGGAGTGACTTGACAAGAGGGATACAACATTTGAAGCCCATGTCTGTGTGTGGTGGCTCTTGATGCACTGACTCCAGCCTCAGTCCACTCCCTGTGAAAGTCCCCAACACTTTTGAATGGCCTTTTCCTGACAATCCTCTCCAGGCTGCAGTCATCCCTGCTGCTTGTGCACCTTTTTCTTCCACACTTTTTACTTCCACATAACTTTCTATTAATGTGCTTTGATACAGCACTTTGGGAAAATCCAACTTCTTTTGCAATTACTTTTTGAGGCTTTCCCTCCTTATGGAGGGTGTCAATGATGGTTTTCTGCACAACCGTCAGGTCAGCAGTCTTTCCCATGATTGTGATTCCTACTGAACCAGACCGTGAGACCATTTAAAGGCTCAGGAACCCTTTGCAGGTGTTATGGCTTAATTAGCTGTTTAGAGTGGGACACTTTGAGCCTAGAATATTGAACCTTTTCACAATATTCTAATTTTCTGAGATTGTGGATTTGGGGTTTTCATGAGCTGTAAGCCATAGTCATCTCAATTATGCCACATCATGGCTTGAACTATCTTGCTTTGCATGTAATGAGTCTATCTCATATATTTGGTTCATCTTTTAAGTTGCATTACTGATATATATGAACTTTTGCACGATATTCTAATTTTTCAAGTTTCACTTGCATTGTTTACAAGCTGGCAATGAATTATTTATGGAAGTTGCAGGAGATGTGGTTTTCTTTTTACTCAGAAACATTTTTTTCTTGTAGAAATAATTCTGTGAATGGTGGTTTTTTTCAGGTTTGTATCCTTTTTGTATTTATTTTGAGACTTTATGATATCAAGCCTGTGTTTCACTTTTATTAATGTCAAAATCTCTTCTTCAAATATATTTAACTATTGTATAACATCAACTCAATGGATATTTTTGGGAAGGGGTGTTTTTTTATAGAAGTTTGATTTTGGACAATATGAGAAAAATACCAGCTGCAATCTTGACCAAGATAATCCCTAAAATAAAGCCAAAAGCCTGCCATCCTGTCCCGCACATGGGACAAATTGTTGATTACAGTATAACTAGATCCATATAGGGAGTGTGATGATTCAGCAGTTAAAGTTACTGAGTTTGTCACATTTAAAGCTGACAGCCTGGGTTTGAGCCCTGAATGCCCAGTGATGGGGCAAGCTTCTGTTACTTGCCTGCACACCTTGCAGTTTGAAAGTATGCAAGTGGGAATAGATAAATAGGTACCTCTTCAGGAGGAAGGTAACAGCATTCTGTGAGCCTCAGTGTATAGTCATGCTGGACACATAACAGTGGAAATGTCTTTGAATAGTGCTGTTAAGAAACAGAAATCCAAGAGTCTGGGCATCAAAGAAAAAACATAAAAGTCCAGTTCATTCAGAAATAGGATATTTCTTCAAAGTCAATAATATTTTGTAATCCTGTCAGGTCCCATATATTTCTATTGGGATGCTGGCATTCTAGTGGGAGGGGAAGGATTGGAGAGATCACTGTATGAAGCTTCTGTTTCTGTTTCCTGCATTGCTGTGATGTGTGGGGGGGGGTGTTGTTTGCACTGCTTTTTAAGTGGGAAAATTTAGTTCCTGCCTCAACCTCTTGCTATCACAAGCCTTTCAATAAAAGCTCCTTTTGGAACAACTTCAGTTTCAAGAGTCCTGCTTTCTTGGGAAGATTGGTAGAGGCAAGACCTTACATTAGGCAGGAACTGCAAACTGGTGAACCCAGAGAAGCAACAATCCTACTGTGGGGACAGTCGTGTCTGTCCAGGGCAGTGACCACAAAGAGGCTGAATGCTGGGGGAGAAACCCCTCCCCCCAAGGTTCAAGCAGAGAAGGGCCTCAATGCCTGGATTGAGGAGAATCTTGCCTCCAGTACCCCTGCCAAGCATAGGTGGTCCATCAGCATTAGGAAGAAGGAAGGCTGGAAAGACAGGGCCAAGGATGTCACCCTCACTCATGGAAGCTGCTGACCTGGCTGGAAGCAGGAGATGGAAGATCTCTATGACAACAATGAACTGGAAGGAGCCCCAGATTGGCCCAACCAACTCCTGATGGAAGCCATGAACCTCATGAGTTAGGCCATCTATGGCATGTGGATCCAGGGCACCCTGACTTGTGCAACAGGCAAGGTAAGAGTGCAAAAGAATGCTACCGATGAACAAAGGGTAAAATTGCAGGGGCTACAGGCAAACCCATTGCCACCATTGAAGATCCGCCCCAGAGACATCTCAATGCAAAGTAAGGCCTGGAATTCGACGAGAGGAGGCTTCAGCCCTTACAATGGAAGGTGCCCCCCCTTGGCATCAAATTTGATGGGAATCCCCAGCAACTGGGATTTTTCCTCACACACGTACTGACCTACATACAGGATTATGGTCCGTCCCTACTGAACGGACCAAAGTCAGGTTTGTCACACTGCCTTTAGAACAGTGGTTCCTAAACTTTTTCAGTCCACTGCCCCCTTGGTGCTACAAACTCATCCTCGGTGCCCCCCACCCAGAGATGGAATTCAAATTTCTGTGGACATGGCCTAATTTGAGGACCTGGCTTGCTGGTCATGTGACTGGGTGAGCGTGGCTTGCTGGTCATGTGACTGGCTGGGCATGGCTTGCTGGCTGGGTGTAGCTTGGTGGTCATGTGACTGGGTGGGCATGGCCAGGTGATTGGCAAACCTCACTTAATGGCCAGTTGCTTAGCAAGTGTCCTAATTTGTGACTGGCCTCCCCAGAGCTACTTGACCTGTTTATGGAGTTTTGACAGCCATGCACACACATGTACACTCCCTTCTAACCCTGCCAATTCTAGTCCAAAGACCTAGAATCGGCAAAGCATCTCTGATTAGATTCTAGTAGTGAATAGAATCTAATCAGCGATGCTTTGCTGATTCTTGTTGATTTCTTTTATTTGTATCTCTTTATTTTATGTTGCTGAATTGCATTGACATGTGTGTCCCTTCTTGTGCACAGCCCAGAAGCTTTTGTGATTCTTTGCAGCAAAAATTACTGACCTCTGGCTTTGCTCAACTTTTCAAATGTGCCACCACTGCCATGTTCTAGGTGCCAGCCCCGCAGGTCCACCCCATTGAGCCCACTGCACTGGAGGGACCTGCCCAAGCAAGTCTGAGTGGAGTGGTGCACCAAGTCAATGGGGTGAGTCTGAGAGAGCAAAAGAGAGAGAGAAAGAGAGAAGGAAGAAAAGAAAGAGAAAAGGGAAAGAAAGAAAAAAGGACAGACAAAGAAAGAGGGGGGCATGGAAGGAAGGGACAGAAAGAAAAAGAAATAAAGAAGGAGGGAGGGAGGGAGGAAAAAGATAATGAGATATCTATTCTAGTCCAATCACCTGCTCCAGCAGGGTTAGAAGGGAGTGTGTGTGTGTGTGTGTGTGTGTGTGTGTGTGTGTGTGTATTCTCCTTGTAATTTACCAGTACATTTTGGTTTTGCCTTCTTCAGAATTGGCACTGTAATACATTGGGGAAAAGTAATTTTTTAAGGTGGATCCTGTTTAAAGCCTCAACAAAATGTGAGAGCTTCCTGATAGTCTTGACCATGTTTCATCTACAAAACCTTTAATAGAAGCCAAAGATGTTTTAATGTGGAAAAGGGCCTCAGTCAATCTGATGCATCAGCTCTCTCTCCCTCTCCCTCTCCCTCTCTCTCTCTCTCTCTCTGCCTGCCTCCCTCCCTCTCCCCTCTTTCTTGGTCTGTCCCTTTTTCTTTCTTTTCCTTTTCTCTTTCTTTTCTTCCTTTTCTCTTTCTCTCTTTCTTTTTTCTCTCTCTCTTTCCCTCTCTCAGGCTCACCCCATTGACTTGGTGCACTGCTCTGCTCGGACTTGCTTGGGAAGGTCCCTTTGGAGCAGTGGGCTCAATGGGGTGGACCTGTGGGACCGGCACCTAGAACACGGCAATGGTGGCATGTTTGAAAAATAGATGTGCCTGTGGGGCCGGTACCTCCTTTCTCCCACACTTCTCCCCTCTCCTTCCTTTTCTCATTTCCTCACTTGCTCTATTTTTTTCTATTTTACACCATGATAAAATAATAATAAAGAAATAATGTAGAAAAACCATTAGAAAAAGGACCCTTGTTTTAGTAGCGCTTCCTATTCCACAGCCAGGATATGCACATTTCTGAGAGAAAAAAAGTTCATCATGATTCCACTTCTATGTTCACATTTTTATATTGGCAATTTCCCCCCCAAATGTTACTTTGTATATTTTTTTCTGCTGAAAGTATTGATTGTTGCACTTTGAAATGATGGGCAGATGTTGAAATTGTCCAAGGAAAGGAGAGGAAAATGGAGGAGAAATGGCCAAACTTTGTTCCGGTAACTTCTTCATCAGGGGCTGTTTTGCAAGGAAAAGTGGAATCCCAAGCCACAGAAAGAAAGGGGGAGATGCCTTCCCATTGGGGGCTGAGGGGGGGATCGGAAGGGGCTCTTTGAGCGAGAGAGACGCAGGTTTCAAGGATGGAAAATGCTGTTTTCTCCTGTAAAGCCGAGAGATACCTATGGAAATCCCCCCATCAAGGGGAGGGGGCCTGGGGAGAGGATCCGGCCAGATTAGGGGAGATACCTGTAGATCCTCTCCACCTCTTCCTGCATGGACTGTAAGCCAAGGGTTTTCTTGGCTTCCCTTTGGATTGGGGTGAGTGTGGGGCCCCCAAGTCCTGGCTGACTGAGGGGCTGCGCCTCCCCCTTGTCCTCTGGTGCAGCTGCTGGGGGCTGCCTCCTTCCAGACTGAGCAGGGGGGGAGCCTGAAGGACTCCTCGAGCTCTGGCTCCATTTTACCCATCTGGAGTCTCGGCAGCTCCAGCCTGGGCTCCCTCTGGGCACTGTGGGAACTCAAAGGGCATCTAGTCCATCCCTCCAGATGCACAGAGAAAGGGAGATTGGATGAGAATAATGGGGGGGGTGCAAAAAGAAGTCCACCCTCCCCACTGGAGCTGGCATGAAAGAGCCCCCTAGAATGCAGCCCCCCAAGACTGAAAAGATTCCCCCTTCCACTTTCTCTGCTTCTCTCTCTGCTCGGAACTCTCTCCTCCATCGGGTAAAGTCAAGGAAGACTCTGCCCCGAGACTGATGATGCTGGAGCAGGGAGAATTCCCATGGTGCTTCAGCTTGTTCTGGCCCCTCCCAGCTCAAAATTCCAAGAAAAACATTTCCTCCCCCTTGACACACATTCCTCCTGACACACACACACACACATTCATTTCATGGGTAGATTCTGCCGTGGGAAAAGCTGCTGCACTGGACGACAAGGGGGAGGGAGGTAGCCACCTGCATGCTACCTGTCTTCTCCCCCCCCGAGGCTGCCGGACAGAGTGCCACCACTGCCATGTTCGAGATGCCGGACCCACAGGTTCACCCCATTGACTGTTGCACCAGATGGTTGCAACAGTCAATGGGGTGAGCCTGAGAGAGGGAAAGAGAGAGAGAGAACTAGTAGAATCCCACCCCTGAATTGCACCCTGCAAGGGGCCCACCTCCAGCACCCCCCTGCTGCCTCTTAGCACCCCCCCTGCCAGTCCCCTTGTCTCTTAGCACCCCCCTAAGGCATCCCACCACCCACCAGGGGGCAGTACCACCCACTTTGGGAACCACTGCTCTAGAAGGATCAGCTGCAGGTTGGATTGTAAGCCTTCATAATGCAAATGTACTGGAGCTCCGTAACTTTAATCACTTCATGACAGCCCCGAGATGGAGATTTGAGGACTCCCTAGCTGACCACAAGACTAGAGACCACATAAGACACATCAGACAGGGTTGCTGTCCAATTACCAAGTACATCGAAGAGTTTTATGACCTGACTTGCCACGTGGATTGGCCAGAGGAAATACTCATGAGTTAGTTCAAAGATGGCTCTCAGACATACAGACAAATTCCCGAAAGAAAGATAAACAAAGCTCTCACAGTAACCAAGAAATGAGTCTTTATTCATCCATATACTGATCCAGATTCGGGTAACACCAAGCATCAAGATGATATTAAAGTCAGCTCTGGCGCACCTCGCTATACACCAGCTAATAAAGTAATGAGTTTATCCACCATCCGGTGGATGCTACCGCTTAACTTCCAGTCACTATGTAACCCCCTGATACTGTGCATTTGTCCATTAATTATCCACCCTTTTTTACCATACCCTCACCACATTATACTCTCCATATCCCACCATCACCCATGTGCCCGCCTAGTGACTATCCACCCCCGAAGTCATTATTTTAACAGTCCGCATGTTCATTGCTCTGCTGATAGCCGCCCACAACTTGTGATAGTTCAGCATTTGACATCATCAGGGCTCATTGTCAATCTTCATCATCAATGCGAACCCCATGTCAGTTGGCTGGCAGGTACTTCCTAACACATTCGGACACAGTAGAATGCTCAGTGTCACAGCTCCAGCATGACATGGGGACCTGACAGGTGGCCCCCTCTACCAGGAATCCATCTGCAACATAGGAAGAACATTATTATTAATGACATCTCTTATAGTTAACCTAATTACAATGTGGGCCCAGGTTTTTCGGGGTATGTATTATGGAAACAATGCACTAAACAGTCTGCACATACATCCAATGCCTTCACCTAGGAAGCCTCTGACAGTGGATATCCTTTCCAGTGTACTAAATATTGGATATTATTCCTTCTTTTGTGGGAGTCAAGAATTCTATCCAATCTGATCCGTATTTGGTTGGTGATTTTTTTCTATTCAAGCACTTCATTTGGGAAGTCAATGGGTTTCAATAAACTAATATGAAACACCAGTTGTATATGACCCAACGATGATGGTAACTTTAACTCAACCATGACAGGGATAATGATTCTTGTTATTGAGAAGGGGCCCAGGTAGTTGGACCCCAATTTCCTACTGTTTAATTTCAATTTAATATATTTTGTTGAAAGATATACTCTATCCCCAACCTGAAAAGGTTTATGATCCTGCCGCTTCTTGTCTGCATATGTTTTATAATCCATTGCAGTTTTATCCAGAGCTTTTCTAACATTTAACCAACTAGCCTTACCTGTTGTGCCCAATGTTGGACACTGATTGGGTCATTGGGGTGGCATGTAAAATCTGGTAATGGACTAAATTCTAGGCCATTCATTACGTAGAATGGATTGTATCCTATACTACTGTGTACCGCGTTATTATACACAACTTCTGCAAATGATAATAACTCCACCCAATCTTGTTGTTGATAGGACACATATGATCTTAAGTATCTCTCCATCATAGCATTTGGCACGCTTTTTCTGCTGTGCCATTCATGCTTGGATGATAGGCCATACTTAATCCCTGGGATGACCCAAACAAGCGGAGGAATGGTCTCCAGAATTGTGCAGTGAATTGTACTCCTCTATCAGAAATTACTTGTCGAGGGGTCCCATGTAACCTGTAAACATGTTTTATAAACATATTGGCTAGACTTTTAGCTGATGGCAAACCTTTACAAGGTACAAAATGTGCCTGTTTCAAGAATAAGTCAATGATAGTCCATATAATTGTATAACCATTACTGTTTGGTAACTCCACAATGAAGTCCATGGCAATATCCTGCCATGGATGTTGTGGTTTGGACACTGTTTGTAACAATCCTAATGGCTTACCCAGTCTTGGTTTTGAAATCGCACAGACATGACATTTTTTTACATACAGTTCTATGTCGGATCTCATTTTTGGCCACCAGAATTGATGTTGAGCTAAATGCAAGGTTTTTAGAAACCCAAAATGTCTGGCCTTTTCCAAATCATGACACTTCCAAAACATAATTTCTACATTTCTCCAGTACATAAATCCTGTTTCCTTTCCATGCCAAATTATCTCTGTAGGAAACCAAGTCAGCATTACTACTAATCCATTTATCTGTTCGAGTGGCCTCTCATAACATATCCTGCTTCACATCCTTTAACCGTATGGCTTGTCCCATATTTCGGGGTATGGTATCTGAGATCAGAGGCTGAACAATCACATCTCGGATCTCGTTGTATTGAGGTAAGCAAGACAGGGCATCTGCCATGAAATTTCGGCCCCCTGGTACGTGGCACAGATGAAAATTAAATTGCTTGAAATACATAGCCCATCTAACCTGTTTGTGAGATAAACGGCGGGGCTTTTGTAAAGCCTCCAAATTCTTGTGATCTGTCCAGACCTCAAAAACTTCTTTGGTGCCTTCCAACAGATGTCTCTATGTATGTAATGCCCATTTCACCGCAAACGCTTCCTTTTCCCAGATTGCCCATCCTCTGTTGGGGTGAATTTACAGGAAGTATAAGCACAAGGTTGCAACATTCCTTGTTCATTTATTTGTAAAAGGACAGTGCCCACAGGCACTGTTGTTCAGGCAGATGCCACAGGCTGGCATCTGCCTGAACAACATATTGTTTCATAGGATCAGGATGTTTGAGAATTGGTGCTTGAGAAAATAATGTCTTCAGATTATCAAATGCTTGTTGACACTTTGTAGACCACTCAATTTTTTGACTGGGTGTTGGCTTTGTTTTCTGATTCTTTATTTTTAGCAGTTCTGCTAATGGTAATACAATGCTAGCGAATTGTGGCACAAATTGCCTATAAAATTAGCAAAGCCAAGGAAAGTCTGCAATTGTTCACACATTTGTGGGATTTCCCATCCCAAGACAGCAGTCACTTTGGAAATCCTATACCCAAGATAGTCCAATTTATTAAAGTGAAATTCACATTTCAAAAATTTTACGTATAATTTGGTGTCTAACAACTTTTTAAAAACACTTTGTACTAACTGTATATGTTCTTCCAGAGTCTGCGTGTAAATTACGATGTTGTCTAAATACACTAGTACTCCTCGATATAAATGTTCATGAAGCACCTCATTGATTAGCTGCATTAATACCACGGGGGCACCCTGCAACCCAAAAGGCATCACCTTGAAATGGAAACTACCAAGGGGGCAATTGAAGGTAGTTTTCCATTTGTCTCCTTGTTTAATATGTACCCAGTAATATGCTTCACGCAGGTCTAACTTCATGAAGATTTTTCCGGTGGCCAATGCAGCCAATAATTGGGGATGTGACAATGGCTTAAATGATGACCTGTAAAACACCTGCATCTCCCATGGAGCCCCAGTCTGCCTACATGGCTGGTGTGTCCTGGTTGAAGAAACTAAAATCAACCAAACTCGAAACCAGTACCACGCAAACTGCTCCTGGAAGAGATCTCCACCAGAAGAGAGAAAGGAGGAAACCAAGCCTTGTTCTGCCCCACCACATTCAATTGTCTGCTTCAATTGAGGGAAGGAAGCCACTGTTCAAATGAATGCCGCATGAGGATGTCCACCCAGAAAGGAAAGAAGCAGGTTGGAGGGAAACCCTCAAAACCACTGTTAGGAATAACATAGGTTACCTAACGTATTTTGGATAAAATAATATATATAAACAATGATAGTAAGTTTAAGTGTGTGTCACTTTAAACTGCAATGCATGTAATTTTGGGTGCGGTTGTGAACCACCATAAGAGGGAGCAAGAGAACCTGACGATTCCTGACAATTGACTGGTTTGATGGATTGATGGTTTGTTAACTGCTTGTTTCCCTACTGCTGAGTTGCTGAAAGAAGAAAGGAGTTTTGACTTCTTCATATCTCTACTGCAAGGAGATATATTACTGGACTGATATTTGTAAGTTTACTGACCTCTTTTTTGACACTGGAATTTGCAACTGAATAATCCCTGGACGGACTGAATTAGTGAATGATATATGGACTGTTTGACTATGCTATAACTCTTACTGGAATAAACTATTTAACTAGCACTGTGTATCTGTTTTACTGAGTGTAAGCTACAAAAACATTTATCTCACATATTTTGCCTGCCTGCCTGACTGCCGTGCAGATTCTGCTAGGGTGTATCCCTAACAACCACCACTGCATTCCAGAGACACCACCCTAAAAGACCCTGCGATCATTGAGTTCCCGCCAGAATTAATTACAATGCAAAGAGCTCTGACCTCTCTGTTGGAGAAACCCAATCAATCAGAAAACAACTATGAAGACCCTTTGGTGAGTGTGGTTGTTAACCCCTTACAGTCCCCAAACAACTGTAATTTCCGTCAACAGATAGAAAAGTGAGACTTAAAGCATTGCTGGATTTGGGGTGCACGAGAAGCCTAATAAACCCAACTCTGGTCAGGAAACTGGGCACTCAACTAAGGCCAGTAAAAACTCCAGTTTCATTCTGCCAACTTGATAGGTCCATTGCAGTGGGTGCCCTGGCCATGTTTGCCACTGAACTACTCAAACTAGTGATAGCAAATCACTCTGAAACAACTGCTTTCATTGGGACACCAGGGATGGACTGGCCCCTAGTTCTGGAACTGACCTGGTTAAAGAAGTGGAACCCAAAGTGGACTGGACAGAGGGGCCCCTCCAATTCCCTAATAATGAAATATTGAGAGTGAGTAACCCCACCAGACTGGAATATTGCAGAGTAAGGAGAGAGCTGTGATTGTGGCAAATGGACCCCTACCAGGTGTCCCCAGGGAATACCGAGATTTGATGGATGTTTTGATGGATGTAGACCCCCATAGGTCTACAGACTGTGCCATCGATATTTTACCAGAGGCCAAACTACCTAAGCCAAAACTTTATGCTATGACTCCCCAGAAACTGGATGAACTGTGGCAATTTATAGACAAAAAACTCAAGTGTGGGTTCATCGAACCAGCGAGATCCAAAGTCGTCACCCTGGTCCTGTTCTGGGAGAAGAAGGATGGCTGATTCTGCTTATGTGTGGATTATAGAAATTTAAATGCTATTTGCAAGGAAATTCTGTATCCCCTACACCTAATGAAGGACATGCTGGCCCATCTGGTGAAGGGGAGAATTTTTTCCAAACTAGACTAGGTTTACTATAGGATTCAGAACCAGTAGTAAAAGTATTTGCATCCCACCCCTGATCTATGTATATACCTATGTATCTATTTTAGGGTGGATGTCATAATTTAGTGTACCCTCTTTTTTACCCAAATGCAGCTTCTTCTGCAAAGAGGCACTAAAATAAGTCAGTGGGGATAATAACGGAAACAAACTTCCACACTTTATGCTTTTAAAATTAGATTTTATTTGCTTCGGACTAAGAGAAACAGAGAAATTGGTTTGAATATAGACCAAGATGGCTAAAAGTAGTATGCATAAGAGAGAATTATATGAAAGGATTATACATACAATATATAAGGGAATTATTGTCAGCCTCCAAGAATTAGGCCTCATGGGGGAAAGAGTGCTGGAGGATGAAGTTGGTGAATTGTAAAAGTTGGGATGCTTTCTTGATTATGCTTACTTCAAATTCAGTAAAAGTCCTTTCCTCTATAACAATGGAGTCTAAGGTTTTCTGTTATGTCCTGAGAACTCTAGGAGTTCTCACTCAGGTCCGCTCACTATGCGTGGGCGTTCTTCCCTTCACTCATTGGTTGGTTCTCCCCAGCAGCCAGCTATAAAAGCAGGCTGCGGGGTCCCACCAGTTGCTGATTGCTGCGAGCCAGTTCCCAGGCGTGGCAAGCACGATCAGCCCTTTATTGTTATAATAAAGTATTGTTGCACTCATGCTCTGGTTCAGCCTCTCTTTTCCCAAACTTAACACTGGCGACGAGGGTGGGATGGCTACCAGAAGCACCATGCAACCGCTGAGTCACTAGCCGCCGATCCGCAGCCAGAGAGAGCGATCGGCCGGCGATAAGAGCAACGCTGATCCGCAGCCAGAGAGAGCGGTCAGTAAGCAAAAAGAGCAAACAAAAAGAGCAAACGCTGACCCGCTGACAGAGAAAGCGGCCAGCAAGCGATAAGAAGCGAACGCTGATCCGCAGCCAGAGAGAGCGGTCAGAATCGAAAGTTAGAAGCATCTGTAGCCACTTGTTAGCCCAGCTACAGGGAAAGTGAAGCGCTGCGAGCCGCAGCCGCTCAGTATTAGGCGCGAAATTCAAACGGTTGTCATTTGAATTTCAAACCTAAAAGGCACAGCACAGCGCTGTAGTCCAGTCACTGACGCCCACACAGGCGCGAATCCAAACGCCGCCAACGGCTAACAGCCAAATGTGGTTAACCCAGAGAGAAAGAGAGGATTGCGAAAAGCCTCTCCTGAGCTGAAATCACTTGCCTGCCACAGGCACTAAAACATTGTCTGCTGCCCCAGAGAGATTTTTTTCCACAGGTTGTTCTACCGGTCCCAGCACCATGAGTTCCAATCCAGTCTTCCCAGCGTTCAAACCAGACGAGGAGAAGTGGGAATTGTATAAGAACCGCTTTAATCATTATATCGATGCAGTTGGCCTGGCGGATGCTGGAGAGCATCGGAAAAAATCGTATTTCCTAATCTACTGTGGAGCCACCGTCTACGATACTGCCACAGCACTCGTGGCTCCACGGGAGTTGAAAAACGTTCCGTGGTCTGAGTTACTTGAAATCCTCACTAACCACTATTCTCCCAGGCCCTCACAGATTGCCAGGAGATTCACCTTCCGTATGCGGAAGCAATCGGGCAAGGAGACCATCAATCAATATATGGCCGCTCTCAGAACAGCAGCACTGCATTGTGGGTTTGGAACCTACCTGGAGGACATGCTCCTCGATCAACTAGTCTGCGGGGTCAAGGACCTCCACCTGCAGAGGCGCCTTCTCGCCAAAAAAGACCTCAACCTCGCACAAGCAGTCGAGGAGGCCTTAGCAGCGGAGCTGGCAGCGAACTCAGCCACCGAAATCCAGGGCCCAAGCACCAAGCTGACATCACTTCCAGTCCACTCCGAGGAGGTGGTAGCCGAGGAAACCATCAGTGATGAAAGCGACATCCACCGCCTCTCCAACGACAGACGGCCGCAGGAAGGAGCCAAACAAGAAAACATCGGTCCACCCAAGCATATCACCCTGTGCCTAGCCTGTGGGGGATCTCATCAGAGGGCCACCTGCAAGTTTAAAGGAGCCACCTGCAATAACTGCCATAAAAGGGGACACATCGCGAGAGTCTGCCAAGCCCCCCAAAGCTCAGCACAAAGATACCCCCCCTCACACTCGGGACCACAGAGGCAAGTATTGAACTGTCGCACGCACCACCTTGCCAAGCACACTTGCCACACTGTTAGTAAAATTTCTCTCTCCGTTTCCCTAGAAGGTAAACCGTGCCGCATGGAGGTTGACACAGGGTCAGCGCTCTCAATTATCTCGTGGAACACCCTCAAGAGGCTCCAACCAAGCCTATCCACTAGCCGGCTCCAGAGATGCCAGTTTAGCCTGAAGGACTACCAGGGGAAGACCATTCCTGTAATCGGCAGAGGCAAGTTCCTTGTCAGTTTTAGAGCTTTTAAAGGTCACCTACCTCTAGTGGTAGTTAACGGCAATCTACCCACCTTATTGGGGCTCGATTGGTTTCCCCATCTCGGCCTAGGGCTAACAGGAGTCCATGCTGTCTCAACCTCAGACACTGACTCCTTATTCGCTGATTACTCAGATGTATTCAGTGAGGAGCTGGGGTGTTATAACGGTACCCCCATCTCATTCTCAGTTGACCCCCAGGCAGTCCCAATCAGGCTAAAACCGCGTAGGGTCCCATTTGCTATCCGGCCAAAGCTAGATGCGGAATTGGATAAACTGTTAAAACAAGGGGTCATTGAGCCAACAGATTTCGCCAAATGGGAGACGCCCATTGTCACTCCCCTCAAAAAAGACGGTAGCCTGAGAATTTGCTCGGACTACAAGACGACAATCAATAAATTTTTACAAGTTAGCGCTTATCCTGTGCCCGTCATTCAGCATTTATTACACACATTCGAACCGGGCAGCATTTTTGCTAAATTGGACATGTCTCAAGCATATCAGCAGTTCCCCGTAGATAACCAAACAGCGGAACTCCAGACCATTGTCACTCACAGGGGTGCCTTCCGATGCAAGCGTCTCCAATTTGGCGTAAGTGTTGCCCCAGGTATTTTTCAATCCCTCATGGAGCGGATTTTGCAGGGCCTCCCTGGTGTAGTACCCTACTTCGACGACATCTTAGTCTCGGCCAGGGACAGACCCCAACTCTTCCAGAGAGTTCGAGCAGTGTTAGAGAGGTTCAGACAGCATGGCCTCAAGTTGAAAAACGAAAAATGTGCCATTGCCACTAGACAGGTGGACTTTCTAGGTTATAAAATTGACGCCTCTGGCATTCACCCCCTGGAGTCCAAGGTTAAGGCAATCCACGAGGCACCCACTCCAACCTCCAAAACTGAGCTACAGGCTTTCTTGGGGCTATTGAACTTTTACGCATCCTTCTTGCTCCATAAAGCATCAGTAGCTGAACCCCTACACAGATTACTGGATAAAAAGTCACCGTGGCACTGGGGGCACAAAGAAGACCATGCTTTTCACGCCGTCAAATCACTACTCACGTCAGAGGCGGTACTTATTCAATTCGACCCTAACCTCCCTTTAGTGCTGGCAGCAGACGCATCCCCTTTTGGAATTGGGGCGGTACTAAGTCACAGGCTCCCCAATGGCGCCGAGGCTCCCATCGCCTTTTTCTCAAGGACGCTCTCTGCAACGGAGCGCAATTACAGCCAGATCGATAAGGAAGCCCTAGCAGCTGTTGCAGCCGTGAAAAAATTTCACGAATTTCTTTTTGGCCATTTTTTCGAGCTGGTCACGGACCACAAGCCCCTCCTGGGCCTACTAGCCGGGGACAAACAGACCCCTCAAGTCCTTTCCCCTAGGATGACAAGGTGGACCCTCTTCCTAGCAGCCTATTCCTACAGACTTATACACCGCCCGGGAAAAACACTGTCCCACGCTGACGCTCTCAGTCGCTGCCCCTTGCCGGCTCCGGCTGAAGACCCCGCTCCTGTCCACGCTATTTTCGAGATCACCCAGTTGGACCTACCCATCACTGCCCTTGACATTGCTGCTAAAACCAAGGCAGATCAAACGCTCGCCCAGGTGCTCGACTGGGTGAGGAGGGGGTGGCCAGGGGGCAATGTTGAAAACAAATTCACACCTTTCAAGACTCGCATGCAGGAGTTGTCCAGTTTGCAGGGCTGTCTACTATGGGGCACTCGAGTGGTCATCCCGACCTCACTGCGTACCCGAGTTCTGGAAGCGTTGCACGAGGGACACCCTGGCATCGTGAGAATGAAGGCATTAGCACGCAGCTATGTGTGGTGGCCGGGTCTCGACGAGGACGTTGTCAATTGGGTAAGTTCCTGCAGCATTTGCCAGGAATCCCGTCCTGCTCCCCCCATCGCCACCCCTACTAGATGGGAAAACGCCAGCGCTCCCTGGTCCAGAATTCACATCGACCTGGCCGGCCCCTTGCATGGGAAGATGTTCCTAGTGGTCGTGGACGCCTATTCTAAATGGATTGACGTAGCACAGCTATCCACGACCACCACACTAGCAATCACCAACGTGTTAACACGCCTGTTCGTAACGCACGGGCTACCCGACTCCATTGTCTCCGACAATGGCCCACAGTTCGCATCGACCGAGTTCAGCCGTTTCGTGGCCAACCTGGGCATCCGCCACATTTTCACAGCCCCATTTCATCCTGCCAGTAACGGATTGGCTGAAAGGGCCGTCAGGACCACTAAAGAAGCCCTGGCTAGGTTCAGCAGGGATGACTGGCACCACAAACTCTCGCGGTTCCTGATGAGCCAGCACTCAACTCCCTGCTCAGCCACCAATAAGTCCCCAGCTGAGCTCCTGATGGGCAGGCGCCTGAGGACTGTATTGGACAGACTTCACCCACAATACTGCCCTGACTCTCCCCTCGCTTCCACATCGGGGGTTAGACATTTTATCTTACAGGAGCCAGTATTCACGAGGAACTTCGCTGGAGACCCCCTGTGGATCCTGGGCGAGATCGTAGCCATCACCGGTCCGCGGTCGTATCGGGTCAGACTGGAGGATGGCCGCGTCTGGAGAAGGCACATAGACCAACTACGGAGGCGCCTCAGCACCCTCGCCAGCAGAGATCCAGAGTCACACGATGAAAGGAGACCTCATCTGCAGCCCCACGTCCACATCATGCCCGGCGACCAGTTCACACCAACAGCCGATCCCGAAGGCCCGAACACGGACAGCGGCACCCAGATGGTTGACCAGCCCGATCCAGTCTACGGGAGCTCATCTCCAGTGACCAACCCTACGAGCCCCGGGAATGCCTGAACCGAGGGGCATACTGATGACACTTTGCCGGCTCTGCCTTCCCAGGCAGACCCCGAACGGACAGACAGTGTTCCAGAGATGCGCCGTTCCGGGCGCCAACATAAACCTCCTGCCTACCTCAAAGACTATGCATATTCGCATCTGGGGGGAAGGGGTGTTATGTCCTGAGAACTCTAGGAGTTCTCACTCAGGTCCGCTCACTATGCATGGGTGTTCTTCCCTTCACTCATTGGTTGGTTCTCCCCAGCAGCCAGCTATAAAAGCAGGCTGCGGGGTCCCACCAGTTGCTGATTGCTGCGAGCCAGTTCCCAGGCGTGGCAAGCACGATCAGCCCTTTATTGTTATAATAAAGTATTGTTGCACTCATGCTCTGGTTCAGCCTCTCTTTTCCCAAACTTAACATTTTCCTTCTTGGAATTTTGAATTGAGCTACACCTGACATTATACAAGATCTTTGTTTTTACCAGCCCATCTGGAGATTTACTTTTGTATTTTCTGATGGGGTCTGAAAACAATGTCTAACTCAGCCAGCGATTAAGAAGATGCCGAGTTGCTGTCAGGGTTGCAGATCGAAGAGAAACTTGTGGTCCAACCCAAATGGTCTCTGGGAGTTGGATGGAAATTGCCAGAAGAAACCTCCTCTGGGGCAATGACTGCCAGATGCCAGCATGGAGAAGCTGCATGGCAGGAGGAAAACCAAAAAGATCTTCTGCTGACCCAAGCTTTGCATCTGTTTAATGAGGCAATGGAGGGTTGCAGAGCTGAAGAAAGGTATGAATTGCTGACCCATGAAGAGCTGGGGGAGAGAGGAGGGAGTAAGAAACATTTGGAGCTCTGCTGCCCATTCCCATAGCTCAGCCAAGGCTGCTGTAGCCCAAGCTCCCCTCCGGTGGGTAGCACCACGGAGGCGCCAAATTCCAAAAGTTCCTCCAATGGAAGTAAAATACGGAGGGGATCCCAAGGAATTGGGATTCTTCCTAGCCCAAGTCTGGAATCATATGGAGGAATATGGGGATGATTTTGCCTCAGAGGCAGCTAAAGTGAGATGTGTCACCAGAGCATTAGAGGGGACTGCAGCAAAATGGATGGTCACCCTGCATAATGATGATGCCCCTCAATTGAGGAACTATGACCTGTTTATGGCAGCCTTGCGCACATGTTTTGAAGATTCTCTTGCTGAACACAAGGCTAGGATTAGGATGAAAACCATAAATCAGGGACAAAAGTCTGTGGCTGAATATACCCAGGTGTGCCATATACGAGGGTGGTCCCAAGAAGCTTGATAGAAGCTTTCAAGGATAGGCTGAATGAAGATATTTATCAAAGCTGTATCTCCAGAAGAGATCCTAGAGACTTACAGCTCTGGTACATGTTGGCTGCGGATGTGGAAAGCGATCTGATCTGAAACAGATGCGGGGTGGTCCCAGCTGGAGCAAACCTTCTACCAACTCCCAAGAGGTACCCAAAGTTCAAAAGGGTGGATAGGCTGTGAAAATCAAAACCACGGCATGCTTCCTATGTGGGAAGGAAGATCACCGGGCTGCAGATTGCTGTGCTAAGCTGGATACAAAGGGGATGCTGGCAGGAGGAGAAAAAGTTGAAAAAAACCCAGCCAAGCCATGCAAAACAGCCCTGAAGGTGGTGGAGGTCATTGAGTTCACTCCTCTAGGAAGAGAGGAGCTGGGAACTCCGAGCGAGAGTGAATATGACTCCAACCACGATTGCAGCATAGAGATTCTGCTGGGGGTGAAGCTCCCTAAGCCAAAACTGTATTTGATGACACTGCAAGAATTTGAGGAATTGCAGTTGTTTATCAATAAAACCTGGAGCAAGGGTTTATCCAACCTGTCAGGTCTCAAGTGGCAGTCCCAGTGTTGTTCCAAGAAAAGAAGGATGGCTCTCTTCGCTTATGTGTGGACTATCAAAATCTTAACAGAATTTGCATATAAAATATTTACCCACTCCCCTTAATGAAGGACATGTTACCTCACCTTGCCAAGGGAAAATTTTTCACTAAGCTTGATTTTAAAGAACCCTACTAATGAGTTCAAATTAAGGAAGGAGATGAATGCCCCCTTTGGGCTGTTTCCAATTTCATGTTCTCCCATTTGGTCTGAAAGAAGCCCCTGCCATATTCATGCAGCTGATAAACAAGAGAGTGTTGGTTTATCTTGGCAACATCCTTATCTATACAGAGACCTTGGAGGAGCATGTGAAATTGGTATGGTCAGTTTTGAAAAAACTTCAGGTGGCTGAACTGTTTGCTAAGTTTATCCAAGTGCAAATTTCATCAAGAGAAAATTGACTATTTGGATTACCGCATATCGCATGAAGGGATAGAGGTGGACCTGGAAAAAGTCTGGGCTGTTTTGGGATGAGCTCCCCCTCGCACCAGAAAACAATTGCAGAATTTTCTAGGGTTCACTAATTTTTACTGTCAATTTATCCCAGTGTTTGCAAAGATTGCATTTTCTATTACAAACCTCCTAAAAAATAAAGGAGAATTGAAACCAAAACCCAGCCGACTACTCAAATGATTGTACTATTCACGATGGTCCAGCATGGGTGGGAGCCAAATTATATGTCCCAACTAGCCTTGGAGGGGTGCATCTTAAAATAAGCCCATGATTTGAAAGCTGCTGGACATTTTGGCTTCATGAAAACCTTACATTTAGTCAAATGGCAATTTTGATGGCCATCTTTGAAAAAAGACATAGAAGCATATGTAGCTAGTTGTCCTGTTTGTGGTTCAGCCAAACAACCTCCTGGGAAACCTGCCGGTCTACTACAACATGTAGCTAGGCCGACTGCCCCATGAAAGGAAATTTCCATGGACTTTATTGTGGAATTGCCTGAGAGTGGGGGAAATACAGTCATTTAGGTGGTTACTGACCTATTTTCCAAGCAGGTACATTTCATACCCTATGCAAAAATCCCTTCTGCAAAAACTTTGGCTAAGCTGTTTATCTTACATGTGTTCCTGAATGGATAATTTCAGATAAGGGGGTCCAATTTACTTCAAACTTCTGGAAGAAATTCTTGAAGTTATTGGGCTCCACCCAGGGCTTAAGCTCTGCCCACTACTCACTAACCAATGGGGCCTGTGAAAGAACTAACTCGGTATTGGAACAATATCTTAGCTGTTATATCAATTATCAACAGGATGATTGGTCTGACCTACTGCCTTTTGCGGAGGTGGCCTCCAATAATTCTGTTCACAGTAGCATTGGTTTCACTCTGTTCAAGGTAACTACAGGTCAGGATTTTGTACCCATCCCAGAGCTACCACAGGAGAAACCCAATGTTCTATTATTAACAGAGTGGATAACCCAACTCCAGCTAACCTGGCTGGTTACCTGTAAAGCATTAGATGATGCCCATCAAGCTCATAAAAAAACAAGCAGACAAGAAGAGAGTTCCACAAAAACCATACCAAGTGGGTGATAAGTCTTCTTGTCCACTAAGTATTTACAAACAACCCAGAAATCTAAAAAATTGGGACCTAAATATGTGGAACCTTTCCCAATTGTACAAATTGTGAATCCTGTTATGGTGCAATTACAATTGCCAAAAACTCTTAGAAGGATCCACCCCGTCTTTCATGTTAGTTTTTTGAAACTTGAACATACATCCAACTTGCGACCTGACCAGGCAACCCACCTGTTCCTCTTCTAATTGAGGATGAGCAACATTGTGAGATTAAGGAAATTCTAGATTCCAGGAAATAGAGAGAAGATTCCAATATAGTTGTTTGGAAGCATTTCCTCCTTCTTAGTCAGAATGGGTGAATGAGCATGATGTTAGACCCCATAAGCTTATACAAGCATTTTGTTCAAAATATTCTGACCTTAAATTCTTTTATATGTAATATTGTCTCTGGAATGTTTATTTTCCTAATTTTACTCTTTTTTCTTTTCTAGGGCTAACGCCTCTTTTTCAGGAGGGCCGAATGTCAGCCTCCAAGAATCCTTCTTCTGCTTGTCTCTTTCCAGCTGCCATAGAAATGGGGAGGGGGAATTGAGGTTCATGGGAGGGAAGGGTGCTGGAGGATGAAGTTGGTGTATTGTAAAAGTTCAGGTTGCTTTCCTTTTTTCTTTTTTCTTTAATAAAGTTTTATTGAGTTTTAACAAAACAAATAAAACATCTTATTTGAGTACAGCATGGTTCTGGGTTATCACATTTCCATACAGACACAATTTCATATGCACATTCATCTTATGTATTCAACTTCATATCTTATTACTCTTTTTCCAACTTCTCACTATTTCTCCCTTTACTTCTCTTAATTTTCTTTTATGGTTATCTCATTTTCTTCTTATTCAATTGTATTTCTTTTACCTAAATATCTATATCTTTTTATTCATTGTACTTATACTTTCATCTGTCTTGTTTACAATCTCATATGTTCTCTTCCAACATTCTTAAGAAGCAAATTTCCCCCTATGATTGCCAATCGAAGTGCAACACCTTTAAATCTTATTGTTATTATCATATGAAATCTCATTAAACATTGAATTTGTGCATTCTAAAATTATAACATTCAAATTTCTAATATCTATTTTATATCATGTAAATCTCATCATTCAGACTCTGCTTGGTACTTCCCCTTGAAAATGTAAAAAGAAAAATTCTAAAAACATAGCAAAAACAATATATATATATATAAAAACATTAGTAAACAAAATAGTTATTCAAAATCATTCTAGTACTGGTATGAACCTTGTAAATCTTTCACGTTTCTTTTCAATATCTATCAATCTTTGAGAACAATTGAAATGTTTCCCTCCCTTCTTATTACTTAACTGTTAATAAGCATACCATTGGATAGTCATACAGTTTTATCTTATAAATTATTTACTATTAATAAGCAAAATAATTATTCAAATTCATTCTAATAACTGGTATAAATTTCCTTATAAATCTTTCACATTTCTTTTCAATATTTTATCAATCTTTAGAAACAATTGCAATATTTCCCTCTCTTCTTTATTATTGCATTAATTATAAATAAACATACCATTACATAACAATCCAATTTTATCTCATAGATTTACTTATTTCATTTCTAACTCATTACAGTATTCTACTGTCACAACACTATCTTTTGTACCTTTGCAGAATCCTCACTTTTAATTTAATTTAACCATTGTCTCTGTGTTTTCTAGCTGAACAAATACCTTTAATCCTAATATGTTTCCCCTTTTTCTTTATTTCCTGTTTTTGTTCCTCATAAGTTCTTTCCCTTTCTATCTTTCCCCCCTTTTTCTCATCCCTTTTTTATACCCTTCTCTCTCTAATTTTCCCTTCTGTAATTTTCTTTTCTGCTTCTCCTTGCTGTTATACTTCTTTTTCAGACTATTTTTCTTTTTGGCTGTTCCCTTTGATCTCAAACTTTTAACTCCTTTCCCCCTTTTTCACATCATTACCACACTTTGCATTATTTGATCATTGAAAATGGCTTCTTCTTTGTCCTGCCCTTCTTCTTGCTCTTGAAGCTTTTCCTTTTGCTTTTCATAGTTCAGGATCTCCATTTCAAAAAATTCAAATATGAAGCCAAAGGATCTTGCTCCCCTTTCTGCATCTTCTTTCTGGTTTTTAAGACTCATCTTCAATTCCTTCAGGAGTGATGGCATTTTAAACACTTTTGAACAACCACCCAATTGACTTTAAGTAAAAAACAGAAAAAGAAAGAAAAAAACCAATGCCAAAAACTTTTCTTTAAATTACCAAATGATCCCTGTCCCTTCTTGCTTCTTTCCTTTCCTTTTCCTTTCTGTGGGTTACTGTATCTTTTAATAAGATTTTAGTTACAATGTATCCTCGGGAGTCTTTTCAAAGTTTCACTGTTAATCCTCTTTATTTTTCCAGGTAGCGCTCCATTTTTCCATTATTCCAAGTCCCACCCTTTTGCCTGCACTCTTCTCCTTTTAGGGCTTTAAAATGACCAAGAAAAAAATCTTTATTCTCCTTTTGACACTTAGATTTCAGCTTAAGGTTGCCTATTAGTGTCAAAATAGATTAATATAAATTTCTTTCCATACCATTTGTAATTGTCAATATAAAGGTTAAAAGGGGGGGGTTTAACCTCCTTTTCTCTCTCCTTCGTGGCTTAAAGCTGTTCTTTCAGAAGTATCCCTCTAGGTACTTTTAGATTCAGGGTACCTTACTTAGATGTTCTCTGTTGTTTAGCCCGATCTCTCCTGCTTTCATCTTTGTCTTCCTCCTGCACAATCTTATCCAGTCAGGTTCTTCTTTGAGGTGGCCATTTTTGACCACCACTGCAACCACCTTCGGGGAAGGGAGTTTAGACCAGCCAAGGAGGAGAGATGCGGCTCCCCTCCACTCGGCTAGCAGTCTCCCCCATCTTCACCATCTCTATGGGATGGCTTCAGCCCCGAATCCAAAGGATCAGGGCGCTCCAGTGGCGAGCACAGATCAAAACCATGCATGATTGCAGATTTCGGTCTGTCGCTGAAGAGACCCAAACCGGAAGTCGGGATGCTCTCTTGATTACGCTTACTTGCTTACTGCGCAGATGTAGCATCTTATCATTTTAGGCCAAGGTAAACCGTCTTGACATACTAGATGTGTGAAATGCCACCTGAAGATGCACCCACATGACATTATACATACCTCAGATTGGATGGCCAGTTTGAATTATTGGGGGTGGGGACATGGGATAACTTTCTATATATAATTTTTGTGCCTTTTGCCTCAGATCTTGTATTTCTTCTGATGCTACCACTTCAAATTCAGTAAAAGTCTTTTTCTCTATAACAATAGAGTCTAAGGTTTTCTTTCTTGGATTTTGAATGGAGCTACATCTGACAATTATACACACAATATGAGAATTATACACCATAAGAGAATTATATGAGCTTAAATGGACTCCAGAAGATGGTAGAGGGCAGGAAGGCCTGGAGGAACATTGTCCATGGGGTCGCAATTGGTTGGACATGACTTTGCAATTAACAACAACAACAGAGAGAATTATACACACAATATATGACAAGCATTGACATGGCTGGGTGAGATGGAGAAAAGTCAAAGAGGAAGCAGATGGGTCTCAGCATTAGTGGTAGAAAATGGATTGGCCTGAAGGGTGGAAATGACTTGAAGAGAGAGCATACATCAAGCATTAGCTCAATAATTTATTTAGTGATATAAGGACTTTCTGCCAAGTTTCTACTCTCACTTCAGTATTTTTACATGGTAACACTAAAAGAACAATAAAGAGCAAATTGCAATATTAGTATGAACTCAATAGCCAGTTCTGAGGTTGCAAAAAATCAAATATCCTTAGTCATCAAGTATGATGATTAACAAAACATCTATGGAAGAAAAAATACAATCCTAATTCATGTGTCATGCCCCTGGTGGAGACTGACTCTGAGGAAGAGGAGGAACAGCCAACAGGGAGTGGGAGTGTGGCTCCAGAGGTGGTGGAGGAGGCTGGGGAAGGACAGAGGCTGGCTGAGCAGTCAGAGGAGGATTCAGGCCCATCCCCTATAAATCCTAAGTCACACAGGGAGGAGAGGATCAGGGAAAAGGGAGGTCTCCTCAAGAGGAGATTACCATGATCCTCCTCGTTGCTTGCAGGTGGGAGCTATGTATATAAGTTTGCAACTGCACAGGTAGAATTTGCAGGAATCAATTTAGTGTTCACATTGAAAGAGGTTTATCTTTGCTGGCGTTCTTCCCATGGACTTTTCTCGGTTATGTTCCTGGAGTTTATGATTAGTTTATGATTGGCTTGCTTTGGAACTCTCATCAATGCAAGTTGTTTTGGTTTTCTGTTTGCCTCATTATTTACTTTTGTGACTTTAAACTGTGCCTAATAAAACAATGAAGTTAAGTTGAAGGCTCTACCGGACTTTAATATATGTTTTGGGTTTTAGGCTATTTTGAGAGACTACGGGTCATCACAAGATGTTTCTTTCGAGTTTTCCAGGCAAGCCTGTAAAAAGCTTCCATAAAATTAATAAAGCTGCATATCTTTAATGCAGATCCTAAAGCATCTATGTTTTCTTTTCAGGCTGATGTTATTTTGCATGTTTCAATAAATAACACAGAAGCAGAAAGGTGCTGTATTTGCACAAAGCCAGGAGCATTTCTTCCAAATACTTTTTAAAAAATGTGCCCAGCCCTATTAGCTATAAATATGTATATCTGAAATAAAATTGAGTTTGCCTGATTTATTGGGGCTGCAGAATATGGAGTGAAAAGATTATAAACATATTCTTGTCCAGAAGATTTATTTTGCCACTAAATAAAAACTCAGTTTAGGGCAAAATATTCACCACGTTCTAAAATACACTACTAAACTAGCACAGCAGGTATTCGAGGCAGTTGTTCAATGCAGGTATTAAATGGGGCACAGAATGTAAGTCTCTGTATTATTTGCTATGTGCAAAATGATAACTTGCAGAACACAAAATGTAGAGCTCTAAATTTTTTAAGAACAAGGCAGTCTTTTTCTCAGGTTCACATTATATGAGGTTTTATATGAGATTCATTGTTAAGTACAGGTTAGGTATCCTACAGAGTTTAATTTCCATGCTTTACTACTGAATATACTGAACTAAGCTATTACTCTTGACAATGGAGTATTAACTGAGTGACGTGCAAGGAAAGGGTGCCACTTATTGGTTCACCATTGATGTCAATTTGATTCATTTGTAAAAATTCTAAATAATTTCATCTAAATTTACTTACCATTTAATATCTCCTTGCTTTTGCAACCATGTCCAGCATGCTTCACATTCATTTGGATGTCTGCTGAATTTTCCAATAAACAGTATGCAATTTTCTCATTCAATGACATTTCTGCAATTACTAAGAAGCCAATAGAATGGTAGAGGAGTATGAACCATTCCACTGTTTTCAAAGGAGATAATACCATTAAACAGTATTCATATCAGGTCTAATAGATTCCTATAGGGATGCTGTCATTCTTGTGGCGGAGAGAGAGAGTTGTGGGGTGTCTGTATGGGGTTTCTGTTTCTATTCCTTACTTTGCTGTAACTTTTGGGACCTTGGGTTGGTGGAAAGGAATGTGTCTCAAGCCAGCTGCCTTATTTCGTCTCTGAAGAGCAGCAGCAGCATTGCCTTGGAGACTGGCATTCATCACCTTCTTGGCCTCAGTTTCCCATAACATCTTCACACCTCAGGATTGGCTCAATGATGAATTGGATTTTGAGAGGGGCTCTGACTGCAATGGTTTAATCTAACATTTTGAGTGGGAAAACTTAGTTCCTGCCTACATCTTTTGCTATCACAATCTTCCAATAAAAGTTCCTCTTGAAATGGCTTCTGTCCAGCCTGTTCAAGAATTCTGAACCTGAATAAAATGAACATATGAGCTGTATGACATTGTGCTTTTTGGCAGCATCTGCACAATCTAATTACTTTTTCAAAATGAAGAAAACAGTGCTATGCTGCAAACTATGATCCTTTGGGACATATATGCACCATTGCAGCACATGTAGAAAAAGTGGAATGCTTACACCACAGTGCCATGATACTGTTTTCAACTTTCTGATCCCCTTCACCCTCCACCCCTCCTCCCTCCATACATACCACTGGTGCGAACCCTGGCATTGAATGTGCCACTACTGGCACAAAATAACAAACTCCCTTGGTTTGTTAATTGTATTTCCATTATAAGTGTTTATTTTTCAATTCATTAATTGTAATTATGAAAATATCAGCCATTCTTTTATATACATCATGTAACATCTTTTTTATAGACTGTCATTTTCAAATCCACTTTCAGCTCCCTCTGAGTCTTGTCTGATGAAACTTGTTCCTCTTCCATAACATCTTTTAAACACTAACTAGCTACAGTGTCAGACACTCTTAAAAGTAACAATATTACTGATCTTCACTCCTTTCTTCACTTGCCACTGCCTTCACCACTCAACTTACAACAGTCAAGTCCAAACCACTACATTGTTGTTGTTGTTGTTTTGCAGTACCTTACCAGGATGAAAAGGCAAATGAGTTTGGCTGCTTTCTTCAGTAAGAAAACAAAAGGAGATCCGAAAGAGTCACAACCACAACTGTTGGAGTCTGGGGAAAGCAACACATCAAGTACACTCCAACCTGGAGTTTTGTTTTTTTTTAAAGTACACTCCAACCTGGGGAAAGCAGCACACCATCTACCCTTAAACCTGGAGAAAGCAGCACATCATCTACATTCCAACCTGGGAAAGCAGCACATCATTTACACTCCAAATGTCAGCTGGTGCTCCATTCAAAATCCAAGAAAGAAATACTTAGACTCCATTAAGTAGAGAAAAGATATATTTTACTGGAAATCAAGTGGCAGCAACAAAAGAATTCTGAATCTGAGAAAATGGGCGTGTAAATCACATATGCAAAGTAATGGCAACGTTCCCACCCCCAATAGTTCAATTGGCTCATCCAATTAAAAGTTGTGTATATCATCATGTGGGCATCTCTAGGTGGTGATGAGGCCTCTGTCCATTGACCTTGACATATTTTGATAAAGAGTTGCAGCTGCCCATAGCATAGGATAGAAGCCTAAGCAAGAATCTAACCCCCACCCCAGCTTATACAGTTCTGTTTTGTAACACCTCCAGCTCACTTCCCATAACCATATTCCGCCTCCTCCCCCTGTTACTTATGACAGCCGAAAGATGCAAAGCAAAGGGAGAAAATCTTGAAGGCTGACACCAACCTGAGGAAAGCACCACATCAAATACTGAAAGAATTGAGTCAGACATTGAAAGGAATTTTTTTATATATAATCAAGTTTTTTTAAATTTCAATCTACACATACACAACAATACATTAACAATGTGGCATCAATAAATCATACATTTTAGTATAAGCCAACTTAATACCAATCATATCTCTTAGTACACATATTCACATTAAATCAAAATCATAATTGCTTATGTTCAACATTTCAATACTCTCTCCTAATGTCAGCCACCATATCAGTTAAACATACCTAGTAATTTCATTATTCAATTTCCTCCCCAATTTTGGTTTTTTTTTAAATAAAAAATTCTCATTTAGCAAGTAGTATGGTTCCAGGTTTCACATTTCAGTACAAACATGACTATAGTTACCTATTCATTTTATTTATTCAATTTCATATCACATTATCCTTATTAGTATTAAATATTAAACTTATCCAATTCCAATTCATGTTATAACATTTCATTTTCCTTAGGATATTCTCATATCTTATTTTACAATATTATCTAAAATTCTCATCTCATTTTTATATTCATTTCCCATTTTACCTTTTTCTGTCACATTTGCAATTTTATCCTCATTTTATTAATTCAAAATTGTCCCCTCTGGTTAATAATTCAAGCTAGCCACTTCATTCTACCTTAATACCAGTCTCCCTATTTACTATATAACACAAATATATATATTTTTGTCAGATTCCGCATTACATTTTCTCAATCACCTTATAAATCATTTATACATTACATAAGTATTAATCTAATCAATTAATTATAGCAACTGACATTAATATCTTGATAATAGTTCTTATTTCAACATTTCCCCCTTTTCTTATACATTACTAATCATCAATTAATATATAATATACTTATAATAAATTCCCAATTCCATTTTTATTTCATTAAGTTCCATGTCTAATGTAGCTATAATCCTTTAAAAGAAAGAGAGGAGAAGAAAGAGAAAGTAAGAAAGAAAAAAAACCCATATCAGTTACATACTTTATTTAAGTACTTATTCTTATATATCACAACATATTACCTTGCAGAATCTCCTTCCCTGACCTCTTTTTTCACCCATTGTCTTTTAACAATGTAATTTCTTTTCATCCTTGCTTGCTTCCTGTTTCTCTTTATTTTCTAGTCCTTTCTCTTAATTCCCTTTTTCCCCATTCTTATTCCCCTTCATTTCTCATTCCAATTATTAAGTTTTTCTCCCTCCCTCCCTTTCAATTTTTCTTTTGTACTTCCCTCTTCTGCTTTTTCCATCTCCTTTTTTTAAATTTCCTGAACCATTCTCTCTTTTGTTATCACATCAGACCACAATTTTTTAATTTTAATTCCTTTCCCCCCCCTTGCTTAAATAATTGTTGTTCCCTTTGTTCTTCGAAGCTGGCTTCTTCTTTGTTAAACTCCACCCCCGCTGGTTTACTTTGTTGTTCTACAAGCTGAGTTTCCATTTCTAATTTCTGTAATATGTAATTACACATTTCAAGTTTGATTTTCATCATTTCCCTTATGTCTTGCAAGTCCAATCTTATTTCAACAAATAATTCCTCCATTGTATCTTCTCCTTTTTTCCTTTTCTTTCCTCTTCCTTAGTAGATGTATTCCTCTTCCTTAATAGATATATTCAATCGCAGAGTCCAGTATATTATTTCAGCCAGTGTCTTTTAAGTTTATTTTCAACAATCAATGTCCTTAAGCCTTTGTTCCAGGTCTTCTAGTTGGCCCTTTCCCAATTGTTTCCCACAGTCATCGGGTGGTTCTTTGACAAAATTTTCAAATATCTTCCCCTTTGTAATATTCCAATATCACTTGCCAGGGTTTTTAATGGAGTTTCTTTTACTCTGTTTAAGTTCCAAAGTCCAATTTCTTAGAAAGACCAAACACTTTTTTTAAAAAGTCACTGAAAATTTTCCTGTACCATCAGGTGGTGCTCTTGAGTCTTTTCCACAATCCACTCCTTCCTTAACTTTAACTTTCTTTGTTAAGTATAGTACTTTTATTAAGTTTGCTAATTTCAATCATTAGCTATTATTTATTTTCTTTTCAACACACTCAATTTCAGCATTTAGTTATGCCCTTTAAGTGCCAATACTCCAATAATTGTCCAGTTTAATTTCTAAATCTTTGTTGTGTTCAAATATTTTCCTTTAAATTTTCTCCTCCAAGTTAATCCAATAGAATAATTCAAGCCAATTTTATAAAATCCAATTTCCTTCTCACTTTCTCTGGTTGCTGTTTCCACACGCTTTCCTCCAATATAGTCCTTTATTTTTTAATACCAGGGTACCTCAAAATCCAGTATTTTGCCTAGTTCACACTCTGCTCGCTGCTTCTCTGCTCCAGCACAGCCTTATTTTCCCAGGCTGTTCTTCAACTTTGTGGGGGCCATTTTAGGACTACAGCTACAGCTTGCCTTTGGAAGGGGATTTTCCTGCCAGGGAGGAGAGTTGCAGCTCCCCTCAACCCTTCAAGCAATTCCCCTTTTCTTCACCAACCCTCCAGGGTTGTTCTGGTCCTAATTGGGACCCTCCAGCAAGTTATCTAGGAGTGAAACTGCACACGATTGCAGATTCCACTCCAACACCGACAGCGAGCAAACCGGAAGCAACAGCACTCCAACACCGATGACAAGCAAAAAGGAATCTTCCTGACTGCTGGACATTAAAGCAGTACACCATTTTTAAGGGGAAATATGATGGACTGGAAGTTTCCCAGAAAAAGCTAGGTTTCAAGCATTGCAAAAAATTTGAAGTTTCAACAAAAGAAAAAAATGTTCACGCAGCAAAGGAATGGAAAAATTTCCAAATAGAGCCAGCAGGGAAGAGTAAAGAGGTGCAACAAGCATCTGTTAGAAAAAAAATAAAAGAGCATTTCTCATCTAAAGCTCACAATATGTGCACAGAGAAGTTAAAGCAAAGTGAGCAGGATGTAATAAGTAAAGGACTGGATAAGATAACTGAAAATATTTGGGTAGTATTTGTAGAGTGTTTAATACAGTGTACAGTCTGGCACAAACATGCAAACCATTTTCAGATATAGAAGATCTTATAGAATTGCAAATTAAAAATGGATTAGATCTGGGAATAGGATTGCATTCACTTAAAACTGCAGTTGCAATAGAAGCTTTCATTGCAAAAGACATTAGAAAACATTTATTTACCAAAATTATTGAAAAAATTCGCAAAATATGTTTGATTATTGATGAGGCCTCAACGATATCTTCCAAACAAATTCTTTTACTTTACTTAAAAGTTGAGTATCCAGTTTTCTCACCAACAATTTCCCTTGAGCGAGTTGAATTGGAAAAACAAAATGTAGAGACAATAGTTATGGAAAGTTTGAATAATGTTGAGTTTACTAAGAATTATCTAGAGAAGCATTTAATAGGATTTTGCTCTGACGGTGCCAGTGTTATGCTTGGGAGAAAATCTGGGGTAAGCACTAGGATAGCAAAAGACTTTCCAAACATCATAATACAGCAACCATTGTCTCTAACTTGTTTTATATGATTCTATTAGGGAAATAAAGCAAGTAAATCATTTTCAAATATTTATTGATAAGATATATTCTATTTTTCATCAATCCAATAAGAACCTAATTGAACTTAACAAAATTTCCAAATTTGAGATTGAAATTATAAAGATTGATACTGTTTTGGACCAAGATGGGCTGCCTATAGTATAAGTCAACCCTAGCTGTGTGGCATGCTTATCCAGTGCTACATCAGTTTTTTTATTCAAATAAAAATACTCAGGTATGGCTGCCCATCTTGAAAATACATATTTTCTCACTGATTTGGCCTTGATGATTGATATCATAAATGAATTTTCTCTTCTTTTTTTTTTATATATAAATTTTATTGAATTTACAATTAAAAAAATAACATAACAACATTACATAAGAAACAGAGAGAGAAAAAGAAGAAAGAAAGAAGAGAAAGAGAGAGGAAAAGAAAAAAAAAAACGCTCGGTCTTGCGACCGAAAAAGGAGAAAAAGAAGTATAAAAGAGAGAAAAAAAACAAAGAGACGGAAGAAAAAAGAAAATACGTTAAAACCAGACAGATATTCTTTTTGACAGTCTACAAGATCCAATTCTCCTACCTTACTTTAAATATACACATCTTATCACTATTTATGGTTATTTATGCTTATTTATGCTCATTGAACAGTTTATCTCTGATATAACCAATTATACCACGCATTCCAATTATTATCAAATGCTGAAGACTCTTTATTTTTAAGAGCTATGGTTAAATTGTCCATTTCTGCGCAGTCACATATTTTCTGAATGACCAATTGATCTGTAGGTAAACGGGATGATTTCCAGCACTGGGCAAATGCTAATCTGGCCGCAGTTAGAATATGAATTATTATATATTTCGTCTTTTTAGGAAAATGTTTATCAGAGATCCCTAGTAGGAAGAACTCTGGTTTGTATTCAATTTGTTCTTTGGTTATCTCCTCCAGCCATTTTCTAATTTTTTGCCAGTATTTCTGGGCTTCTTTACAGGTCCACCACATATGAAAGTAGGTTCCCTCTATGTTTTTACATTTCCGAATTTTCTCTTCTTTCTAATGTACTGCAAGCTAGAAATCTAAACATCATAAAGGCTGAAAAACTTGTGGTAAGATCAATTAAATCATTTGAAATGCTTAGAAATGGAAAGGGTGCATACAAAATAAAGGTTGATGGATTAATTATTTCAGAAACCTTCAAAAATATAAATTTTATACAAAATCATCGATTTGTGGGACTTCCTCAGGAAAGACTTTTAGAAAGCATTGTAACTAATTTGAAGAAAAGATTGATGGATTGCGAACATTTAAAAACAGGTAGCCAATTTAAAGACACTGATAAATTAAAATTTCTCAATTTTTTGAAGCCAGATTACTGGAACATTGAAGAAGTGGTGGTTCCATGGAAAGCAGCTGAAGAACAATTGGTTGCATTTGGTGTAATTTTCCATTACAAAATTAATATTAATGGTTATTGAGGTTTTATAGAAACTGTGTTAAAAGATTTGGAAAAATATGCAATTCCTGGCAGTATTTAAAAAGCTAGAGATATTGTCAGGACAATTGCAGTCAGTTCAGCAGAAGCGGAAAGGGGTTTCTCACAAATGAACATAATATGTTCAGAGAGCAGAAGTTGCCTAACTGTTTCCAATGTAACTACGCTACTGACTATTTATCTAATTGGCCTACCTCTGCAAGAATGGGACCCTATTCCTATAGTAAAAAAAATGGTTGTGAGCACATCACACAGCTGATGATGCTCGTGTAAAACAAAAGAAAACTGCAAGTAAGGATGCCAATAAAAAAGCAATTTGGCAATACTTTAAATAACAGTTTTATTGTTTTTTTTATAAAGTATTATAATGTGTAATAGTTTTTGATTAACATTTAAAAACTTTGTTGTAACAAAATCTAGTTTTGTGTACCTTTTTATTATTTAAACATTAAAGGCATGAAATAATAAACTACCTTTTGTTTTGATATATCTTTTTTTTAATGCTTAAAATAGTCATTAGGGCAAAGAAGTTGAGTTGGCCATGCCCAGCCAGTCATGTAACCATCAAGCCACACCCACCCCGTCGTGTGACCACCAAGCCATGCCCACCTAATCATGTGGCCACCAAGCCATACCCAGCCGATCACGTAACCACCAAGCCACACCCAGCCGGTCACATGACCACCAAGTCAGCAAGCCATGCCCACCCAAAGCTAAGGCAAGTTAGCAAATGTTTCTCTTATTAAAGGACAGATAATGTAGGAAGGAAGATTAAGCCATTCACCCAATTAATTGCTTTGAAACCTGAAGGAGAGAACTGCATACTAACATTTTCTGTGTGGACTCAGTAAGCATGTGTTACATTACGCAAGTAACACTTTTTCTTTTCTTATTGAACAAAAAAACACAAGGGTTGCTCTATCCTTACCTCTGAGGAAGCTTATCTGAGAAAGCAAATATTTATCATATCTGTTCTATATTTCCTTCTAACATAAACAGAAAGCAGTTATTTGAAATATATTAATCCTGTGTTTGTCTTTTCTTTTAAATTTTGCCAAACAAACTGCATCAAAGCAGCTTGCAACCTGAGGATAAAACTTATGCACAGTAATAGTGACCTCCAGTGGTAATAATAAGGAAATGAAGAACTCTCTTTTTGGAATAACTGTCAACAAAACGTGTGGCTAAATATTACTGTTTCAGTAGATTTAAAAAAGAGTGCAATTTTGATATTGAACTTCATTTGATCTGAATGAAGCTACCTACCTCATATTTTCCCTGTTTAATCCTCCTAATTTCAACATACAGAAAATCCCAGGATTTAATATACACATTACTGTAAACCATAATGCAGATTAGTTTGTTTTGGATCAATATGAAAGGCAAACCCAATCTCTTTTTGAGATTAGCTGCCATTCCAATTTAGCTTGGCATTGTAATAGGAATGAATCCTTTGTGCTGTGGAACACCCCCCTCCCCCCTCGAAGAAAGAAATATTTTGAGGAATATTAAAAAGGGATATTATATTTCCCCAAAGGGAGAAATGGGGAAACATGCTCTTAAGGAAGACAGAAACCAGCCCCAGTCTTCCAAGCAGAAACTGAGGAGACCTGCTTTTAGAAATGCAGATGTGGTAATCCATTCAAGACAGGGTATTTCGAAACTCCTTGGCAGAAAGGTAGAATTAGAAAGCAGCCCCTCACCCAAGATCCAACACAGGACAAAAGCCATTAGCCACAATAGGAATTGCCCAACACCCTTTCAGAACACAAGCCCCTTCATTACACCACCCCAGAACAATCCAAACTTCAAAGTCAGAGAAACCCACAAAGATCTATCCACCCATTCAACCATTCATTCAGCTGACCCAAAACTGCACATTGTCTTTGTGGTTCTGTTCAATAGACCAACTTTCCAATCAGCCTGCATGTTGTTCCCAGCTTCTTTTTCCCAGCTTGGAACTGAACCAGATGGATTTTTTTCCCAACAATTTGGCACCCAAGAGGGGACTCCAAGCTAACCTGACCTATGGACCAGTGGTGGGATTCAAATTTTTTTTTTACTACCGGTTCTGTGGGCATGGCTTGTTGGACATGGCAGGGGAAGGATACTGTAAAATCTCCAGTCATGGCAGGGGAAGGATACTGTAAAATCTCCAGTGAGAGGTGGTATTTGCCGGTTCTCCGAATTACTCAAAAATTCTGCTACCAGATCTCCAGAACTGGTCAGAACCTGCTGAATACCACCTCTGCTATGGACCTGGCCTGGGTATGCCTCCATCTTGCTGGCAGCAGACCCATTGTGTCCCCTGGACCTTGGCCATTTGGAGCAAGACTGGTATATTGAGTTTTGAGCTCAAAGGCTGCTTGGAAAGAAGGTGGGTATCTCTAAATTTTAACTTTAAAAGCTCAGGAGGTGAAAGAGAGTATATGCCTCTCTGTGTGGATGTGCTTCAGGAAAAAACCCTTCTCTGCCACAGCTAGATCCTGCTCCTTCTATGTCTTTACTAACCACAGAAAGATCTGTTCTACCAAAAAACCTGGAAAGTATGGAGGTCAGCCAAAGTGCAGGACCTTCTGTTAAGTAAGGTAGAGAATGTGTGGGAAAGTGATTGAATAAAAGGAGAATGAGAGGTTCACTACTGGCAACCAGCTGGGAAGTCACTGAGCAAAGTCCTGTGTTAGGAGATGCCCATATTCGACTGCTTAGGAAAAGCAGCAGGTCCTCCCAGACTCCTGAGGGTGTGAACATTGACAGCTGTTAGGAGGTGCCTATACTCATCTGCATAGGGGGCAGCAGGTCCTCCTTGGTCCAAAAACTTACAGGCTGTGTTCCCTGGAAAGGAGGTACCCGTACTCTATTAGCAAACCAGAGCCCACTCAGACCTTTTGAGGGAGGCAAAAACTGACAGGCTGTGACCTGGCTAGGCCAAATTGAGCCCCACATCAGAAGGGGAAGATAAAAAACTGTAGCTTTAGTATTGTGACAGGAACCCCCCCCCCCACACACACCAGGAGATTTACTTATGGTGTGGGACGAGAGGCGACTGCCCATCTTGGCTGGTAAAAGGAAAATGTGAGCAAGGAAATTATGTAAAGAGTGGGCTTTGCTCAGAGATGAAGCTGGAAAACCAATTTGGCTAAATAAAGGTACTTAAAAGAAAAGGGAAATATACATATATAGGAACATTGATTTCCCCTCCTCCTTTCTCTGCATTCATGCAACCATGTAATATGTTTGTTTATATCAAAAAGGAAGATCTAGATGGACGTTAAACAATACTATTTTAAAGGAAAAAGACTTCACACAGTGGATGGAGAAAGAATTGGCTTTTTTCTTTAGAGAAAACAAAAAAGAAGATACATCAATTCAGAATGTATGGGATACAATGAAGGCATACGTTAGAGGCTTGATAATAGACTATACAAGGAAAAGGAATACTATGAAAAGGCTAGCCTCTAAGGCCCTAGAGGATGAGCATAAAAGACTTGAAAAAGAGCTACAGAAAATGCCACAGAAAAAGGACATCAAGCTAAAAATGGATATAATTAAACACAAAATGGGTCAAATAGAAAAAGAAGAATTAGCACAGAAAATTAGAGGTGCTAAACAGAACTACTTTGAAGATGCAAACAAACCAGGTAGATGGTTAGCATACAAATTGAGAAAGGAGAAAGAATCAAGGAAAATATTGCAATTAATAGATGACCAAGGCCAAGTTTGCCATGGTAGCAAAGAGAAGAAGGAAATCATTCGAGACATTCTATGTGAAATTATATATGCAAGAGAATATTGATGAGGAAAGAGTTAAGCAGTACTTACAGAATGCTAATCTACCTCAGATACCTAAAGAGACTGAAAAAATGTTAGAAAGCAATATAACGATGATGGAGCTAACTGAAGCACTCAAGAAGCAAAATAATGGAAAGGCACCAGGTCCAGATGGACTTCCGGCAGAATTTTATAAAACATTACAAGAATCGTTGAATCTTCCATTGCTAGAAGTTATGAATGAGGTTATGTTAAAGAAGAAGATACCTAAATCATGGTCAGAAGCCTATATTACACTTATACCAAAAGAGGAGGCCGACCCATTACAAATTAAGAACTATAGACCCATTTCTCTACTAAATGCAGATTATAAAATCTTTGCTTCAATATTGGCAGAAAGACTTAAAAAATATCTAAATAATTTTATCCATCCTGATCAAAATGGATTTCTGCCAAAGAGACAAATTAAAGACAATATGAGAGTAATCTTGGATACTTTGGAATACTAGGAGGCACAACCTGAAAAATAAATGGCTCTGATATTTTTAGATGTACAGAAGGCATTTGATAATGTGAATTGGCGATTCATGTTATTACTGTTGGAACAGATGGGTTTGGCTAGAAAATTTATTCAAGCAACAGAAGCTATATACTATAAGCAAACGGCAAAGGTAATGATAGAGGGAGAACTGACAGACTCTATTAATATAAGAAAAGCAACAAGACAAGGGTGCCCACTATCACCTTTGTTGTTTGTGTTAATGTTGGAAGTGTTAAACAGAAATATTAGAGATGAAAAGAATATAAAAGGAATGAAAAACAAAAAGGAAGAATTTAAGCTGCAAGCATTTGTGGATGATCTGGTTTTCATCTTAGAAGACCCACTAGAAACAACATCAAAATTGATAGAAAAGATAGAGGCGTATGGAAAGGTGGCTGATTTGAAAATAAATAAAGATAAGACAAAGATTTTGACAAAGAATATGCTATTAAGACAAAAGGAAGAACCGGCAGACCTATTGAAAATTCAGGTCACGAATAATATCAACTACTTGGGGATATATTTGACAGCAAGATGTAGTACATTAAAAGAGAATAATTATATTAAACTTAAACAGCAGATAGCGCTAGATTCGGCGAAATGGGAAAGCTTACAACTGTCACTAATAGGGAGAATTTCAACAATCAAGATGAATATATTACCCAGAATTTTATATTTGTTTCAAACAATTCCAATTAGGCTTGGAAAAGACTACTTTGAAGACTTAAATAAAATTGTCTTGAAATATATATGGCAAGGTAAGAAAGCAAGGATAAAGTTAAAACTTTTGCAAGATGCTAGAATTAGAGGAGGATTTGGTTTGCCTAATTGGGAGTTGTACTACCAAGCTACAAATTTGATGTGGGTTAAGGAATGGATAACACTAAGAAATACTAGATTGTTGACATTAGAAGGACATGATCTGTTGTTGAGGTGGCATGCTTTTTTATGGTACAAAGGAACTAAAACACAGGGGTATTTTAGAAGACATTATATACGGGAGTCTCTGTGGTTAAACTGGGAGAAGATTAAAAGACGATGTTATTTGAAAATTCCAGTCTGGTTATCGACCATTGAAGCATTTTCATATCCTATAATATACAAAAAGGAACAAATAGTTAGATATGGTGAAATATTGAATGAAAAGGGTGAACTTAAATCTATGCAAAAACTAGAGGAACAAGGTATAAAGATGAATTGGTTCTCATATGCGCAAATACATTCAAGGTATGATAAAGATTCTAAAACAGAAGGTTTCTATGATAAACTAACTGATTTAGATAAGATTTTGACAGGTACTGATGAAAAGGTGATTTAAAAATTGTATGGATACTTATTAGAAATTAAACTAGAAGAAGAACAAGTTAAAGAAACTATGATTGCTTGGGGCAAGAATTTTGGATATGGGATTGATTTAGAGAAATGGCAAAAACTGTGGTCTCAAAATTATAAAATGACAATGTCAACAGCATATAAAGAAAATTTGTAAAAGATGTTTTACAGGTGGCATTTTCCCCCAACAAGAATAGCAAAAATATTCAAGAATAAATCCGAAAATTGTTGGAAATGTCAGACACCTGGCTCATATTGTCATATGTGGTGGACATGTGCAGATGCTAAAAAATATTGGACTAAAATCCACACGTGGTTGGAAAAAATGACAAAAAAGCGTATAGATTTGAAACCAGAGTTATTTTTATGGGAATTTTTCCTGAAATATATAGTAAAGACTTGAAATACCTGATTGTAAATGTATTAACAGCGGCTAGGATTGTATTTGCTAAAAACTGGAAAAATGAGAAAATACCATCACAGGAGGAAATCATTAAGAAAATATTGGAATGTGCTGAAATGAGTAGATTGACATTTGAAATTAGAGAACAAGATGATAAACAATTTTATAAAATTTGCGATCTATTCTATCAATGGTTAGACAATAAAATATAGTAATGAAATATGTAGATTCTTAGAAAATAATAAATATATAAAGATGTATTCTTTTCTTATTATATCTACAAAATTATTTTAGGATAGATTTGGGATGATAATATGAACCGTCATAAAACAAATTAAGTAAAATACGATTATTTTGTAAAACATGAATGAATAAAAGTATAGTCAAATGATTGATTAATAATGATATTAATGTATTTAATACTTGATTGAAAATATGAGAATATATACAATGTAATTGTAATTGAAGACTACGAAATGGAAGCACAAAACTATTTGTAAACCAACCGGCACGCTGTATGTATATATATGGAAGATGGCTTGATGTTTTTAAGTTTTGTTTGTCTATGTTCATCTTAAAAACCAATAAAAAATTTTTTAAAAATTAATAAAAAAAAGGAAGGAGACGAGTGGAAAACAACATTCAATTGTCTCCTAGGGAGCTTCCAATTTAAAGTAATGCCATTTGGTCTTCAAGGAGCCCCTGAGATGTTTATGCAACTAATCAATGAGGTGCTACATGAGCACCTGTACAAAGAGGTCCTCATATATTTGGATCACATTCTCATCTTCACTGAAACACTAGAAGAACATGTTAAACTAGGTGCTAAAAAAGCTCTCGGTGGCTAAACTGTATGCCAAGGTCTTCAAATATGAATTCCATCAATCCCATCTTGACTACCTAGGGTATTGTGTATTTAATGAAGGCATGGAGATGGACCCTGGGAAAAAAGCCATTTTAGACTGGCAAGCCCCTTGTACCCACAAACAACTTCAAAGTGCATGGGGAGATGCATTACAAAATTAAGAAAATATTAGATTCCAGGTTATATAAAGGGAGGCTACAATATTTAGTACAATGGAAGCACATGGGTAAAAAGCTGGAATGTAAAAGCTGACAGGCTAGTCAATTAGTTTCACGAGCAGTATCCTCAGAAGCCAAAGGGACCTCCTGGTGGGGTGGGGAGAGATGGTTAGTTCAAAAACTGATTAACCCCATTTGGTTTCTTTTCTCTTCTAGGAACTCCTCATCAGTCAAGGGGGTATGATTGTGAATCCTGATGATTCCCAAATGCCATCCCTCTATGAATCCATTTAACTGATTACAATATGAATGAGGCAAAGAAAGAAAAACTAACAGCAAATTTCCATCCTCCTCCCATAGTCTTTACAGTGGTCTTCTGGGGATTAAAGAGAGCCTTTTAGTCTTTTACTGTTCCATCTCAGGGTCCCCTCTTTCAAGTCTGTTGGGCGGCATTAGGCTTGGCTTGGTGGTAAGGCTGGTCAGTCAGGCCTGGGAAGGTCTGCTCCATTCTGGTTGCTTTGATGACATTTTTGGTAGATGACTGGATTCAAACCCAATTCCCTGGCTCAAATGAATGGAAGGTCTCCTCTCATCTGGGTCAGTGTGCTCTGCTTCCATAGGTTGCAGAGTTGTCTGTGCAGGGCTGAGAGATGAGAACGGGGGGCCCTTCTATGAGGGTTATCCTCCCAGGAAAGGCATTGTTGGAGGATAAGAGTTGGAGAGGTGGAGTGGGAGTGGATAAATAGCTTGCAGGCAGAGTTTGAGGGGAAAAAAACATCAGTACTGCAGTTGTTTAACAGATAAACAAAAACAAAATGGGGACACTACAGATGATAAAAAAGAAGCTGTATTCACATGCTTCATGAAAAGGATGGACAGATAAAAATCCCCTTATAGGACATACTGTAAATGAAAACAAACAAACAAATTTTTCTTCTGAATGAGCTTCAACATTCATTCCGGAAGGAAGGAAGGAAGGAAGGAAGGGGAGAAAAAGCGACACAGTTCTCTTCACCCTGTTTTGCTGGACAGGCAACCTAGGGTGAAGGTATTTTTTTCTTTTCATTGCTTTAACATTTTTTCCCTAACAACTTAAAATCCTTGTTTCTAGGGATCAGAGACACTTAACAGTTACAATTATCTAACACATGAAGACTTTGTCAATCTACTCATTTCAGCACATTCCAATATTTTCTTAATGATTTCCTCCTGTGATGGTATTTTCTCATTTTTCCAGTTTTTAGCAAATACAATCCTAGCTGCTGTCAATACATTTACAATCAGGTATTTCAAGTCTTTACTATATATTTCAGGTAAAATTCCCAATAAAAATATCTCTGGTTTCTAGTCTATATGCTTTTTTGTCATTTTTTCCAACCACGTGTGGATTTTAGTCCAGCATCCGCACATGTCCCTAAAGACAGACCCCACCACCTACCTAGAAAAAACTACCAAATCCAAAATAAAAGCCTCCCCCATCAGTGAAGAAATCCAGCAACAAATCATACCCAGAGAAAAATCATCCAGATGCCCCAAGCTTTATGGTCTCCCCAAAATACACAAAGAAGGAACCCCACTCAGACCAATAGTCAGCTCCATAGGCTCACCTCTACAAAACCTAGCCAAATTTCTCGCCAAACAACTACAACCTTATGCAGAATCCATCAACTCACGCGTAAGAAACTCATTCCAATTCATCGAGATCATAAAGAAACAAAACTTACAACCTAACGACCTACTAGTAAGCTGCGATGTCATATCCCTCTTCACCCAAGTGCCAATAAAAGAAGCCTTGACAGCCATCTGAAACAAATACAACCCCCCCAAGCACATCCTAGATCTGACCAACCACTGCCTATCCAATACATACTTCACCTACAATGAACAAAAATACAAACAAATAGAAGGAGCACCCATGGGATCACCCCTCT
>NW_020769453.1:661956-689908 GCF_900518735.1 Pseudonaja textilis
ATCAAGCAAATGTTCCTTTTTTCGAAGCCTACTATTTTTTGGTGGAGATGTTTAAAAAATTTCCCTTGGTCTTCATTTGGGGTATAGATTGCTACAAGTAAAAATGTGATGTGGTTTATCCAAACTTGTATAACCAGAGTTCTTCCTTCGGGATCTGACCAGGTTAATTCTGCCTTTACATCTTGTTTTACGTAAATTGCAATTCCTTTTTTCTTGTGTTTATCGGCCGGTGCCGTAAAAGTTTCCCTAATTTTGGACAAATTAGATGTCTTTCATCATTTTTCGAAATATGTGTTACTTGAAGACATATTATATCTGCGTTATGTCGAATAAGTTTTGAAAATATCCTTTTTCTTTTTGATATTGAATTTAATCCATTTATATTGATGGAGAGCAACTTCTTCCCCTCCACCATTTATCTACGTCTACTTAGATTTTTGCCTAGTAATGATTCGATTCTCTTCTTGTTGTTGTGGGATTTGCTCTTCTCTCCCAGGTTGTGGTTTATCACTTCCTGAAATTGGAGAAAGTCATTCCTTTGGGGTTCTGTGACGATATCGGTCCTCCTGTGGTCTCCTTTTAAGTTCTTCTTTAGTGGATTGACCATTCGTATCCGTGAGCTGTTGATAAAAGTCTTGGGCCTGCTCTATCGATTCTATTTTGATTTTCCTCTCTTTCCACATAATTAACATCCCTTCCGGGATTAACCATTTAAATTGGATTCCTTTTTTATTTAAATCATTAGCTAGAAATTTATAATCTTGTCTTATCATCCTCACTTTCTTTGGAATTTGTTTAAAAATCATAATTTCTCTGCCTTTATATGATATCGTTTCCTCCCTAGACATTTTCAAAATTAAATCTCTCAGGCATCTCCTAGAGAAGCGGATATGGATTTCTCTTGGGCAGTTGTTGCATCTGGCGTAGCTTGTGCTAACCCTATATACCTCATCAAACTCTTTAATTAGGTTATCTTTTTCTTTTCCTAACCATTCAGCCAATATTTCTGCCATCAAATGTTCCAATTCTTCATTTTTTGCTTCAGCCACATTCTGGAATCTTAAATACAACATTGCTTTGTCCATCTTGAGGTGAACCAGTGAGTCTTCCATTTCTCTAAGTACATTTTTAAATTCCTCATCCATCCTTTCAAAGTTAGTCTCCATGCGTGTTGTTCTACTCTCTATATCTTTTATTTTCACTTCATTTTTCTCCATGGCCTGCTGTAGAGACCCTATCTTACCCTCCACCTTCGATATATCCGCTTTCATTTCAGCCTTCAGTTTCCCCATCTCATCTTTCAATTCGCTTATATCTGCTCTAGTTTCATTGTGATTTTTAATCATCATTTCTTGCATTTTAGATATAGCTTCCTGCAAGGATAATAAGGAAGTTTGTATATTAATGTTGGGGACATTAGGCTGCTTTTCCCCTGTTAAGGACTCCTCAATAGTTTTTTGAGTTGTTGGTGGGGTGGGTGTCAACGTAGTCAATAGGGTCGGGGTAGCCTTCCTTCCTGTTTTTAAGGCCATAGTTGTCGTGGATGTCATCTCTCTAAGTATTTGTTTTTGTTGATGCACAATTTTAAATATATTATCCCAAATCACCATTCAGTGTTTGGGTCTTGTATTTGAAAGTCTATTCATGTATTTCAATTTAATATCTCACTCCACAGTCGTTTCCCCTATATCATAAATAGATATCTACTACAGTATTCTAGTCTATGTAATAAGAAAATTGGTCAGCAATAGTACATCAATTAACACTTTAAGGAATTAATCTTAAATGTCTTAATAGTTTATATCAACAGAGTTTATCCCTCTTTACTATTAATACTTACAACAGTAATCTCTTAACTCTATAGTAACAATATACCCCCCTCTTTTCCCCCCCCCCCAAATAAGTAGAATTATGTAAGCTATTTAGGAGATACAATAGGGAGGCAGGGGGCAAAACAATAAGAGAAAGGGTAGGAGAGAGATTACCACAGCTTCAGAGAATCAACAAACAAAAAGCAAGGAAGTCATCTTAAGGAGAAAGTAGTGCCAAACTAGTAATATTAAGTAGTACCACGTAATAAAGAAAGCAAGTTGGGTGAGCTAAAAGTCCATCTTCCAGCTAGAGGATTCTTTTCAGCCTTCCAATCAGCAAATGGTGTAATGTGCTGACTAATCTGCAGTCCCAAAACCGTCTTTCCCAGCCTTCTGTTCGTCTCTGCCTTCTTCCTCTTGCTTCTTCTTCTTTCTTTGCTTTCCAACTTTTAAATCAAGATACAAATCTTCCAAAGTCCAATATAATGCTCAGTTTGTCTTCTCCACAATATTAAATAGATGTGATAGTTGTGTTGTGCTCAAATCTGAGGATTCATCAGACTCGATCAATGCCAGTATTCTTTCACCTCCGTCGCCTCCCTTTTCTCAAGTAAAGTCAAAAAGAAAGGTCCAAAAATCAGATGAAGCCCCTCACCAATTCCGGACCTCCGATCTGGTTTTAGCAATCTCCCTCTTCCCCCAGAGCTTCCCTTTCACAGGGTAAAATCTGCGCTTTCACTTTTGTGCTTAGGCTTTTCCGCTCTCCATTATAATCCTTTCATTTTCCCAACTGCTTTTCTGGCTGCTTTCCGCCCGACTTCTGAAAGGTGCTAATCACAACCAGGAGAGAAGAATTTACGCTGTCCTTCTTCTGTCATTCTGCTATCTTCAGTCTTCAAAGGTTCCAAGTTATAAACCGTTTCTCTGTTCCTGTTACTCTCGACCTCGCAGGCTGTCACTGCTTTGCTTATTCACTCAAGTGGCAGACCGGACTTGAAGCCGCCATAGAATGACAGCTTACTCTTTTGCGCCGGGCTTGGGAGCTTCCCTCTTCGCTGTCGGGGGGTTGCCTTCCCCACTCTGCAGCTCGAGGTTCTCCAGATTGACACGAACCTCTCCGGGGTTCGTGTAACCCTGGGGGATCGCTCCTGGCGCCAGAAAAGGTGTTCAAAGACTGCAACAGTCTTCTTCACCTCCGTTCGCCCTGTCCTGCCACCGCCAACCCTTTCATTTTTTTTCTTAGAGACGCTTATTGTACTTCTTTATTTTTCCCTGCTGCCTCAATCTGGAAATGTTTCCATTCTTTAGACACATGAACACCTTTCTCTTTTGAAAAGTCATGTTTTGCACATTTTTTGTTGGAAACTTCCAGTCCCTCATATTTCTCTTGAAAGTTGCTACACTGTTGCAATGTCCAGCAGTCAGGAAGATTACTTTCAATTTTGGAGTTGGACTTACTGCTTTCTCCAAATGGTGCTTGTAGTGGTGTTTGTGACAGTTTTGAATCCAAATCTGGTAGCAATCTTTGTCTCTTGCTGAAAAAAATGGTCAAACTCTGTTGCCTTTTCATCATGTTAAAGGCTACTTGCAAAGAAATAAAACAATATTGTACTATGGATTCAATTGTGTGGTTGTAAGTTGAGGACTACGGGTAATGGAAGGGATCTCTGTTTTCACCCAACAATGCACAGTCTTTTCATTCAAGGAGCAGAGATTGGTAATATTTAGTCACTCTTAGTGTCTGACACTACAGTAACAGATGTTACTCAGTTTCACCAGTCTGGGACTGAGCTGAAAGTTGATTTAAAAATAACAGCCTGTAAGAATGACATGCAAAAAATGTAAAGAATGGCCGATATTTTCATAACTACAATTAATTAATAATTGAAAAATAAACACTTAAAATGGACCAAACTAAGGGAGTTTGTAACTTTGTGCCAGTATTGCCACAAAAATCTTTCCTAGCTAACACTTCCTTACATTAGCCCAGTCTTACCTGGACCAACAGTCCCTAATGGAATGCTCTCTCTATAGCAGAGAGAAAGAAGCCAGGGGGAGCCATGTTTAGTCACCTAAGCTTTTTAGATTTTTCATCTTAAAAATGTACTGAAGCTTTTTTCAGCATTCCAGCCAGGCGACACTCTTCTGTGGGAAGAGCAGTACCAGAAACCTCACAGCACCAGAAACCTCAGAAAACAGTGCCAAGAAACTCAAGCCAGATCTTCCCCCTTTAAGAAAACCAAGATTCACAGCTGAAAAACTCAGAGCAGCCCTGTTAACAGAGTTGACAATAGAAACAATTAAGTAGAGCCATTAAAATAAGCAGAATCAGGCTAAAAATAACTTACCAACGCATTAACTCATTAAGGCAGGAAGAGAGGATCCAGGGCAATTACTTTAACTAGAGGCACACAAATAAACTCATCAAGCTGAAGGAGCTTCAAAGGGGAATTCAGCCTAAAAGGCTCAGATTCACACTTCCAATCTGCTTGTTACCTAGGAATGCTTGTGCAACCCAACTTGTGCAACCCAGGAAGACTTGAGGTGTGTCACTTTTTGCTTTTTGCCTTCCTTCATGAAGGAATCCCACTAATGTGGTGAATTTTTAAGAGAGCAGGGGATTGGGTCCAACAAAATGGTGACAAATAAAAAATATATAGTACAAAATCATCTAAGAAGTTAGATCAAGAAGAATGAATTCATTCACAGAGCAATACTAAATTCTTTTTCTGAAATTTATTCCTCCATTCAAAAAACAGGAATATATGGATTAGGTTCAGTACTGGGCTCAGCTTGTACTCAAGTCAAGTAGCTATTCCAGAGTTAGTGGTGTCATGGTTAGAAACAATGGTAAAGCAACATATAGATTTAAAACCAGAAATATTTTGTTGGGTGTTTTACACATGTTAACAGCTGCTAGAATTGTGTTTTTGCACATCAGTGGAAAAACAAAGAGATCCCTATAGATGAAAATGTAATAAAAACATTATTGTACAGAAATGAATAGATTAACACTTAAAATTAAGGACAACTTCCCTCTTCCTCCTCTCAGACAAGATTACCCCACAGAACAGGAAAGACAAAGCTTTCAAGAATAAAAACCATCAAGGCACACAAAATCTCACAGCCACAAATTTCAAAATATAAAAGCTTATATATCACATAAAATTTGCTTGCAAGCAAACTCACAAAATTACACAACATCATCAAGGTATGAAAACAATCACAGAGAAACACAAAATCTCACAGCCACAAATTTTAAAATATAAATGCTATGTGTCACATAAAATTTGTTTTCAAGCAAACTCACAAAATTAACTTTACAACACACCATGTAAATATTGAATTTTTTTATCCTAAATTTTTAAAAAAGAGCAATGTACCCAAAATATGGATGAAGGGAGGTGAACAGATTCAGGAGATGCTCACAGGCTCACAGCTTTACCTTTCTGCAATCTGCGCTGAAAAATAGAAGCTTCAGTCCTTGGAGTCTGGGAAGGCAACAGCTCAACCGTTCAGTTCTGCTGTCAGACTTCCTGGAACTTCTTCTTATAGTACTGAGCTCCTTGGCTTTTGAAATCCAGCATACTTGGATTTCAAGAGTGCTTGTGTTTGGTAGCCAGAGAAGATGCCGTTTCAAAACCCAAGTAGCTCAGTACAAGGTACAAGGAAGAAGAAAAAAGTGTCACTTGGGAAGCCATCAGCAAGAGGACTCTCCATTCAGCCGGCATTCAGATGCTTTCAGGAAGCTCTGCTGAGTGCAGGAAGTGGCTGGGGGACCTACCTGCTGGACAGCATGGGAAGCTCCGGTGAGTGTGGGAAGGGGCTGGGATGAGGGGTCTGCCTCCCAGACAGCACAGGAAGCTCCAGTGAGTGCAGGAAGCTGCCAGGACAAAGGGCCTACCTGCTGTACAGTACAGGAAGCTCTGGTGACTGGCGAGTGAGCTCCAGGGCAGTGGTGATGGTGGTACCGGGGGAGGGGCAGATGAGCTTCAGAGCAATGGCAGTGGTGGCAGGAGCGAAAGGATGCAGTACTCTAGGTGTGGTCTTATTGAGGTTTTATAGAGTGGTATTAGTACCTCACTTGATCTTGATTGTTAATGCAACTTAAGATTGTGTTGGCTTTTTTGGCTGCCATCACACACTGTTGGCCAATATTTAATTGGCTGTCCACTAAGACTCCAATAAGATCCCCCTCAGACTTACTGCTAGTAAGCCTGGTTTCATCCAGTCTATATGTGTTCTTTTGGTTTTTCTTGCCTAAGTGTAAGACTTTATTTTTTTCTACACTTAATTTCATTTTGTTAGATAGGGCCCAATGTTCCAGTCTGTCAAGATCTTGAGCCTATCTTCTTGGGTGTTAACTATTCCTGCCAGCTTAGTATCATCTATAAATTTGGTAAGTTCCCCTTCTATTCCCTCATCTATGTCATTAATGAAGATATCGAAGAGTACTGGGCCTAAGACAGAACCTTGTGGCACCCCCCTGCTTACTTCCCTCTGTGTAGATTTAGACCCATTAAGGACTACTTGTTGAGTATGGTTTGTCAGCCAGTTGTGAATCCATCTGGTGATGATGTTATCTATCCCACTTTTTTCTAGCTTACGAAAAAGTAGGTTGTGGTCTATTTTGTCGAATGCCTTGCTGAAGTCTAAGTATATTATGTCCACAGTATTTCGCTGGTTTACTAATTTAGTCACTGATGGTGGCTTGCTGACATTGGTGGGAGAGGGGGGGGAAGGGAGGGGGCGGGAGATCTGATCTAACCTCGGAGGGCTGGCAGTGATGTTGTTGTGGTTTGCCGGCAGCCGATGCAGACAGCAGTGGAATCGGACAGTGGAGAAGAACGGGGACCAGTCAGGGAGTCTGAAGAGGACTCAGACGAGGGTCCTGCATCTGATGCAGAGATGGAGCCAGGACCATCTGGGAGTCTGGCAGCAGCGAGGTAGAGGACCCAGGGGAGCCTGTTCCCAGTGCACATGTGCGCAGAGCTGCTAGAAGAACAGCTGAAACAAAAAGGGCAACTCAGGAGTAAGGCTGAGAGGTGATTGCCCCTCTTATAAGGGATAAAAGCCAGGCCAAAATGATGAAACCTTTGCAGGAAGCAAAGTAGTTTGATTGGTTCCAAGTCATCCTTGAAGCTCTTTGTACTTCAGTTGGTTTTTCTTGTACTTCGGTTGGTTTCTTTTTTAGTTAATTTGATATTTCTTTTTTTGGCAGCCTTTCATAGAACTGAAAGGTGTGTGCTTATCTTGGGGGACTGTTTGAAATTAATTCCAGTTAGGAATGAAAACAATTACCAGCATTGCAATAAAATAGGTTTTGTTTTTTAAAACAAGTTTGTGAATAATTACGATTTACGAAGCCTGGGTCAGAACAGTTGCTCTCTCTCTCTCTCTCTCTCTCTCTCTCTCTCTCACACACACACACACACACACACACACACACAGACACACACACACACAGAGATGTCCCTCAAACACACCCCAACCCTATCCCCTCCAAGGCAGCCACACTCCTAACCTGCTTTTGAGATCCATTCTTGGGGGGGGGGAGAGGGGGGGGAGAGAGGGAGAGAGAGAGAGAGAGATGGTATTCCGTGATCCCAAATAAAGAATGATCGATTGGTAGGAAAATGGTAGGGGATTTTCCTGCAGACTTTTTGGGGGATTTTCCAGCAGTCTCTGTCTACAGAGGCCCCAGGAAAATTCCAAAAAAGTCTGCAGGAAAATTCCCCACCCCATTTTCCTACTGATTGATCATTCTTTACTGTCTTCAGCTCCATTCTCAGGGGGAGAGAGAGAGAGACTTTTGGCTTCATGCAAGAAAAGCAGCAGAAGCAGCAGAAGTCTTTCTCTTCCCCAAATTCTTCCAGAAATAAGTCTTTGCCAGTGCAGCCTCTTGGAGTAGGATGCTTTGCAGGGTCCTAAAGACTCATTTCTGGTGGAGTTTGGGGGAGAGAAAAAAAGACTGTTCCTGCTTTCCTTATGTGCAGCCAAAACCAGAAGAAGAAAGAAGCAGCCCGGTGGCCAGGTGAAGCATGTGGGGCAAGTTCACCCCTCCACCCTTCCCCTCTACCCTCACTACTTCATGTTGTTCGCAATGCAAGCAATGCAAGCCTTGTGTTCCCACAGGTCATGTGGGTGGTGCAGCCTTGTATTCCCACGCAGCCTGGATTAATTGCTTTGGGAGGATGCTCTGGGGGTGACATTTCTCTATGGACCACCACCATTTTCTCGCAGACCACCAGTGCTCCCCAGCCCACTGGTTGGCGACCACTGAATTAAATCATTTGAAATGCTTAGAAATGAAAAGGATGCATATGAAAAAAAGGTTGATGGATTAATTACTTCAGAAACCTTTAAAAATATAAATTTTGTACAAAATTTGTGGGACTTCCTTGGGAAACTTTTAGAAAGCATTGTAACTAATTTGAAGAAAAGATTGATGGATTGTGAACATTTAAAAACAGGTAGCCAATCTAAAGACACTGATAAATTAAAATTTCTCAATTTTTTGGGAGCCAGATTACTGGAACATTGAAGAAGTGATGGTTCCATGGAAAGCAGCTGAAGAACAATTGGTTGTGTTGAGGTAATTCCCCATTAGGAGAATGAGCACATACAGGGAGACGTATTTGAGAGAAGTGTTTGAATAATACACACACAGCACACAGATACACTGTACAGTAAATGTAGGTTTTTACTTTCCATAAACGTTTAAGCAAAGTTCACACACAGTCCAAAGTCATTACAGGTTAAATCAGTCAATTTTCAGTCCAGGGATAATCCAGTAACAAAGTCCAGTGTGAAAAACAGTTCAGTATCAGACTTGCCTCAAATCCATGAATATCAGTCAATTAGGAAAAATGGAGGAACAGCAATACTCTCCAACAGAAGGAAACAGAAACTCACTGAGACACACTTTCTTCTGAGACTAAGACTCTCTAAACAACCCAGGTTTCTGGCTCCATCTTCTGGCCATTTTCGGAATCACACCCAATTGCATGCTCTTAAAGATACAGTATTAAAATGCCTCTCCTGGTTTATATATTATCCAACCCAAATAGCTGTTAGGTGACTCACATTCCTAACATTCTCCCCTTTTTGGGTAGGATAATATATACAACCTTACATTCTAAGTCCATTATCCTCGAAGCATGCCTTATGGTTTATAGAGCCTTGGGCCTTTGTAAAATGATCTGCTATATTGTTTTCTGACACACAGTATTCTAGCTTAATCATCTTACTTTGTACGCATTGTCTCACATTTAAGTATCTTAAATCTGTGTGTTTTGTTCTTGTCTTAACAGCAATATTTGAAGCCATCTGTATTGCTGATTGGTTATCTTCATAAACAACAATAGAATCTGTTACATCAATTCGCATGTCAATAATTAATTGCTTATACAAAACTAAATCTATACATAGTAAAGACAAGCATGAGAATTCAGCCTCCATTGTTGACAAACTTAGATGTTTCTGTCTAATAGATCTCCATCCAATCAACACTTTTCCCAATAATACTACAGTAAATGTAGATTTTCGTGTATTTATATCTGTAGCAAAACTTGCATCAGCATATGCAGTTAAACTCAGTTCATCTTTAGGCTCCAAATACAATGCATAATGCATTGTTTGTTTTAGATATCTTAACACAAGTTTAGCAGCTTGCCAGTGCCTTTCAGTTGCCTCAGTGTTAAATCTCACTAATCGATTAACACTGTATGCAATATCTGGCTTTGACCAATTACTGAGAGAAGATAAACTACCAATCAAGGACTGATAAATATTCTTATCAAAAATAGGACTTTGAACATCACTATGGCTAAACTCCTGGCTTATTGGTGTTTTTGCCGGCTTACAAAGTTCCATTTTAAAATTCTTTAGTAATTGGTTAATTTTATCTGCTTGTGAGATTTTGTATCCTCCCCTAGTTCTATCTATCTTTAAACCAAGATAATGTTTTATTTCTCCTAACTGTTTTATCTTAAATTTCTTCTCTAACAGTGAGATTATTTTAATAACTTCTTGTTCAGGTTTGGTGATTAATGCTATGTTATCAATAAACAATAGCAACAATGAAATGACACCATTACTTTCTTTTTTAAACAAACATAGATCAGCCATGCCAGCTACAAAACCTATCTTAGTTAATTCTTTAACTATACACTGGTTCCACTCATATCCTGATTGCTTCAAGCCATAAAGATTCTTTTTCAATCTCCAGCAATCATTTGTATTATCATTTTTGAGACCTAAAGGTTTATTTAAATATATAGTGTGTTGCAATGGTGCATGCAGATAAGCTGTCTCTACATCCAGATTATTTATCATGTATTTCTCCTTAGCTGCCCACACTAATGCTGCCCTTAATGTAGTAGCCTTCAGACTAGGTGCAAACACATCATCATAGTCATCTGCTATCTGATTGAACCCTTGTGCTACTAACCTGGCTTTATGGGTAACAGTCCCATCTACACCTGTCTTCAGCTTATATATCCATTTACATCCTATGGCATGTTTACCTGGTGGTAACTTAACATTTTCATATACCTCCAACTTTTTAAATGATTCCAGTTCCTTATCCATTGCTTTCTGCCAAGCAACCTGATCCTTAGCAGGATACAGTTTTAGTTCACTATAATTACTTGGAATTGTATTCACTTGGCATACAACACTAGCCTGATATCTATCAGGTGGTCGTGTAACTCGGGTTGAACATCTTGGTAATACAGGGCTTACCAGTGGACTTTCCTGTGCCACCTGCTCCTGTTCTTCTACCTCCTTCTGTGCCTGTTCTCCTACTTCCTCCTGTTCTTCCTCTTTAATGGCTATTTGTGGTCTACTTTTTTTATCTTTAGGGACTATTTGGGTGTCAATAATAATATCATTGTTGGATTCCTGTTCCAGTTTATCCCACCCAACGTGCTCAAGAAATTTTGCATTAGCACTACAATAAACATGAGCTGTGCCTTGATCCCAGAATCTAAACAATCTATGGTTGGCCTCATAACCCACAAAAAATAACTTCTTAGCTCTATGTTGCCCTTTCAGTCTTACTTGTGAGGGAATATGCACCCATGCTGGAGCTCCAAATATGTGTAGGTAACTCAAATTTGGTTTTCTGCCATGCCAACGCGTGAATGGCAATTCTCCAGTTGTTGTGTTAACTACATTGTTTAACAGATGATTGCTACACATTATGGCTTCACCCCACAGTGTTTCAGGTAAACCTGAATCAGATAACATAGTGCGAGCCATGGCTTGTAATGTTTGCCCTCTTCGTTCTACAAATGAGTTATGTTGTGGTCTGTAAGGTGCAGAACGTTTATGCTCAACACCAGCCAATGTCAACATAGTTTGGAATCTTTTGTTAACAAATTCAGTCCCACTATCAGTAACTAAAGTAATTATTTTACTCCTCATTTTTCTCTCAGCAAACCTTAGTCAGTTAAAGAAATATTGGAATGTTTCTGTTTTGTTTTTCATGAGATAGCAGAAACTGTATAGTGAGTAACGGTCCATTATACTCAAAATATAGCAGGCACCTCCAAAGCTAGGTTTCTTAGGACCAATTATACCAGTAAAAACAACCTCTAAAGGTTCTTTGGTCTTAAACCCATTCAGTCTGTTTGCTGGAGTATCCTTGCTCTTCTCTTGGCTACAAGCATTACAGTTTAAATACTTGCTACAGGGTTTCAATTTTACTCCCTCTGCCAATTCAACAGTTTGTTTGAGCATTTTGAAATTAATGTGCCCCAGACGTCTATGCAGTAAATGCATACGTTCATCATGTGGCTTAACATTGTTATAAACTGAGTTAGCCATCTTCAACTGATCATCATGTATCACATATAAATCATTCTCTAAAGTAGCAGTAACACTTTTACCCTCTTTCTCTATTATACAGTTATCTCCCCTAAAGATTACTATATAACCAACTAAAGCCCTTATTGATAACAAATTAAATTTTAGTTTAGGTACATATAACATAGTTAAATGTTTGTTTATACAAGAACAATATGCAGTACCTTGACCAGAAGCCTTAATCTTCCATCCATTTGCCAATGATACATGTTGTTTACTTGTAGACATCTTTATAAACCTTTTTCTATCTTTAGTAATGAATTGCGATGCTCCACTATCAACAACCCACAAATCATGATTTACAGTTGAATTGCTAGACATAGCTAAACTAACATTCTTTTTGGCCTTCTGGTGATTACCAGTATTCTGTTTTCACTTCTTACAGAATCTAGCTATATGTCCCCTAGCCCCACAAGAAAAACATTTCCTAACAGAATAGGCAGTTGAAGATAAATCCTCTTCTTGTGGTTGTTCCTTCCTCAGTTGGTCCCTATCCAGCCGTCTTCTTGCTTCTTCTAACAACCTTCCAGTTATGTCAGTCAATGTCAGTTCATCTCTGCGCAGGACTTCCAATGAAGATACATAATCATCATAACTTTCATCCCATGAGGAAAGAATGATGTAAACTTGATGCAGCTCTGAAAATATAAGTTCCTTTTCATGTAGCTCTTGAAAAGTTCTTTTCATGAAGTTTACATGAGCTAACATATCTCCACCTTTCAGAAGATGTGTTCTAAACAGTTTACGTGAAAGATGTATGTGTGCACCTACACTGTCACAAACATAAATCCTCTTCAGATTCTCCCAACATCTAGCAGCAGACTCTTCGCCATGAATATGGACTAGCTGCTGGTCACTCAGTGTTAGTCCAATTATACAAAGAGCTTATTCATTGTTCTGTTTAAAGTCAGCAAGCTTCTTGGCATCATCCTCATTAGCTGGATCCCAAGCATTTACATCTAGTGGGTCTTGAACTACATTCCATAACCCTTCTCTATGCAGAACTAGACTGCACTTCATAGACCAGGAAACATAGTTTGTTCCATCCAACTGGGTTATCAGTGATAGACTTGAAGTGTCTTGTGCCATCTTTACCAGGATAGTAACCCACAATTAAACAGTAAACAGCTGTCTGCATACAGTACTGTGCATTCACACTAACTCTCAGTTATCTGAGCCTGGTATGGCCTGGGCCCATAACCAGTGTTGACGTAATTCCCCATTAGGAGAATGAGCGCATACAGGGAGACGTATTTGAGAGAATTGTTTGAATAATACACACACAGCACACAGATACAATATACAGTAAATGTAGGTTTTTACTTTCCATAAATGTTTAAGTAAAGTTCACACACAGTCCAAAGTCATTCACAGGTTAAATCAGTCAGTTTTCAGTCCAGGGATAATCCAATAACAAAGTCCAGTGTGAAAAACAGTTCAGTATCAGACTTGCATCAAATCCATGAATATCAGTCAATTAGGAAAAATGGAGGAACGGCAATACTCTCCAACAGAAGGAAACAGAAACTCACTGAGACACACTGTCTTCTGAGACCAAGACTCTCTAAACAACCCAGGTTTCTGGCTCCATCTTCTGGCCATTTTTGGAACCACACCCAATTGCATGCTCTTAAAGATACAGTATTAAAATGTCTATCCTGATTTATATATTTCCATCCCAAATAGCTGTTAGGTGACTCACATTCCTAACAGGTTGCATTTGGTGAAATTTTCCATTATGAAATTAATGATTATCAAGATTTTATAGAAAATGTGTTAAAAGATTCAGAGAAATATGCAATTCTTCGCAGTATTTTAAAAGCTAGAGATATTGTCAGGACAACTGCAGTCAGTTCAGCAGAAGCAGAAAGGAGTTTCTCACAAATGAACCAGGGGTGGAATTCTACCGGTTCTGTCCGGTTCTGTAGAACTGGATGTTAGGGCTCCTGGTAGTTTGGAGAACTGGTAAAATGCCCCGCTGGCTGGCCCCGCCTCTCTCCACCCACTTCTCCACTCCCTGTCCAGTCAGTCCCTATTGCAAATGTGCAACATTGTGCACATGCACAACATGCCTGCAGCCTGCTTTTGCCCACCAGGCCAGTCATTGCTGCCTGCCTTCTGCTATGGCCCTGCCTTTACTGATCTCCCTGGGTGCATGAAGCTCTGCAAGCCCCGGTCACCTTCCCTCCACTTGCCTTTTGCTACCACCAGTCGCCTTTCCCTCTCCCCACTTGCCTTTTGCTGCTGCAGCCAGTCGGTTGCCTTTCCCCTACCACTTGCCTTCTACCGAGGAACACTTGGAGAGGCTTGTATAGGTTGAATCCTGCTTTTCTCTGTTTGCCCGACACCTTTTTCTAATGGGAAAGGGGGGGCTCCCATTAGAAACCATTCCCAGCCCCTCCCAGAAGTCCCCACGAGGCTCGTCTGGCTACCAGGTAAGTATAGGGTAGTCTCCTGGAAGCAAAAATGGGAGTGGGGGGGAGTCTAGCACTGCCCCCACCCTGTTTTTGCTCCCAAGAGGCTCCAGGGAGGCTTGCTAGGCCCCGTTTTGGGCTTAGGAGGCCTTCCTGCAGCCTCCTGGGAGCATCCAGCCATCCAGTATGCTGCGATTCAGTGTTTAGCAAAAAGAACATTTGGAGATAATGAAGTACTGATTCCTGCCTTGGGAATGTTCTGGGTAAACAAAACTATGCAGTCCCCTAAAACTGTTAATTGTGGAAAGGAAAAAGAAGCCTTGTCCTTTAAGAAAAAGGCAAAGTTCCTTCCTTTGTGGATTCAAATTTCCTGGCTGGGAGATTGTACTACAAAATAATTGGTCAGCTGCATTGGAGGTCAGAATCAGTTTATTAATAGGAAGGCAAGTAAGAAGTCCTACAGCATTCCTGAGATTAATCTAATCTTGTGGGTAGAGAAACTGCTTTCTTATACCCTTCAGATCCTTTGATTTTCTAAGTGTGAACCTTGAAGTCTTTGATTTGTGTGTGTGTGATGAGTTCCTGTCTCTTGAAATTGGGATCTCTTCCTGAGAACTTGGTAGGAGTAATTGATTTATAGGAGCTGCTTGTTCACTTTGTAGCTGCTTGTTGCATTAGGTTGCAATATCCTGAGTTCCCTCTTATGCCTTTTGGTTTGCTTTTCACAAGTTTTTTTATAGCTTGCCATCTATTTTTCTATGGGAAAGGATCTTAGCTAATGTGTATCCCATGCAAAGGTGGGGGGCTAATGGAGCTGATCCTGCTTGTGTTTTCACCTCTCCTTTCTTTTAGGGGAATTTTCCTTCCCCTAATGTTTTAAGATTTCTTTTCCTAGAAGAGAGGGGAATCGTAACTTCCAACAATCCCTCTTTTTTAATTCTTCTGTGTAGTTTTCCTCATCCTTATCATCTAGTGTGGTATCTGGATATATCTGGTATTCATGGTCAATTTGTTTATTTATTTGGTTTGTCAATTGATTACAAGATAATAGGTATAAGTAAAAACATAGTTATGAATACATTGATACATATAAGAAAAATAAAAGAAACAATAGGACAGGGACAGTAGGCACACTGGTGCACTTATGCACACCCCCTACAGACCTCTTAGGAAAGGGGTGAGGTCAATAGTAGAAAGTCTAAGGTTAAAGTTTTTGGAGTTTGGGGAAGAAACCACAGTCAGGTAGAGTATTCCAGACATTGACCACTGTGTTGCTGAAGTCATATTTCCTGCAATCAAGTTTGGTGCGATTAACCTTGAGTTTGTATCTATTGTTTGCTCTTGTATTGTTATGGTTGAAGCTGAAGTATTCATTGACAGGTAGGACATTGCAATGTATGATTTTATATGCTAAGATTGGACTGAAGGCAGCAGTAGGGCAGAAGGGTAGCAGTATTGTCTATGATGTTGAATAGCTTTACATCATCAGCGAAGAGGACGTAGTTGCTCTTAATATGATCACAGAGGTCATTTATGTAGAGTATGAAGAGAATTGGTCTTAGAACACTGCCTTGGGGGACACCACTATTGACAGGTACAAATTTGATAGGACGCTCCCAATTATGACCATTTGTTGTCTGTTTGACAGGAATGCTTCTATCCAGTTATGCAGATGTCCAGAGATACCATAAGATTTTAGTTTTAGGAGTAGTTTGTCATGTACCACTGAATCAAAGGCTTTACAGAAGTCTATGTAGATTGCGTCTATTGCTTTGCCCTGATTGAGTTGTGTACTCCATATGTTTTTGCAGTGTAAGAGTTGCAGATTACAGGATAGCTTTTTTCTGAAACCAAATTGTTTATTAGAGAGTAGGTTGTTTGTCTCTAAGTGGAGGGTAATGGATTGGTTAATAATTGATTCCATGACTTTACAGGTGATGCAGTATAAGGAGATTGGTCTGTAATTTTCAACTAGGCTTTTTGAAGATGGGGATGACCGTGGCTTGTGACCATAGTTTTGGCAAGGAGCTGGTCCTGAAGGATTTTTCAAAGATTATGCTTAGAGGTTCTGCTATGGCAGCGGATAGCTTTTTTAAGAAGTAAGCACATATTCCATCCGGTCCAATAGATAGAGATGGTTTTAGATTGCGTAGTGCTTTTTCAACATTGTCTTCTGTAAAATCAATATGTATTAGATCATTGTATTTGGACCATCATGAAAGCTGCCTGCTTTTCTGGGGTGCTTGTTTTAGAGAGGGCTAGACTACAGGCTTTCAGGCCACTGAAGCAAGGGGGGATGCATTGACAGAGGCAGCACAAAAGGACTCCCACAATACAGACAGTGACAATGGTAGAAATGAGGATTTTTACCCAATGGAAGTCCGGCAACCATGAGAAAAGCCAAGACAGATCCAGGAATGATGACTCATGGCCAATATTTGAGCTAGCTCTTTCAAGTGGTGGATGTCCTTTTCTACAAGTTCAGAGCTTTCCTCTACTTGAAAACAACAGAGTCCCTTGAATTCCTCACATCCATAATGATGCTGCAGTAATAAGAAGTCTATAGCTCCCCTATTTTCCAGGGTGGCCTCCCTGACCTGTCTCAGTTCTCTGTTGAGGGCATCCAAGGCATGGGAAGTCGAATTTAAACTTTTGGGTAGGGTACATGTTGTTTCTGGAATTTCTCACAGATAACCCTAGCACCCCCACTAGAGAGACTGCCAATGAAATATATTCAGCTTTTGTAAGTAAGGAGACTTTTGAATCACAGTCTGATTCTAAAGTATGGAAAGCTCTTCTGTGTCATCTCTGCAGGGAGGGCATAAGCATTGTCAACTTTCCTAGAGTGCAGGGCCTGCCTATGGTGTTTGCAGGAAGATATGAAAAAGCTTTCAAGCCACACAGGAAGAACCATCCTGGGGGAAGCCTCCAGTAACTGTAGGAGAATGGGATGGTTTCTGTGTGATTGCATTTGAGATCTATAATATCTAGGTTGATGCAATTAGTGATGATCTTTTGAGGTTGGCATCCTGTGAGGTTAAAACATTGTTCAGAGGTAGTGGTTACAGCAATGTGTAATGTGTACATGGTGTGGTCCTTTGTGTTAGAAGAATAATCCCAGTCAAAGATAGTAGAGTAGAAATCAGGGAGGTGGAAATCCTTAAGCCTAGTGTAGTTAAAGATGTTGTGTAGTCTAGATGCTACTCCCATTAAGCATGTGGCCAGAATGTCCTTAACTGATTTCTCCCCTGCTAGGCAAAAGTTGGTGGTGTTGAGTATTTCCTTGGCTAGATATTCCCATATATTTCCTTTCTCTGGGAAAGACTTGGTTCCAGGAACGCTGTTACACGTTACAAATAATATACAGTACTTGTACTGTTACGTAGCATGTTTACATTGAGTTTCCCATTTCCCATGGTTAAACCCTTCCCTACTCCCCTGCTCCCTTGCCACCCACCCCCTTTTTCTTTTTCTTTTTTTAAACAAAGAAAGAAACAATAATACAATGAAGGAAGTAGAACTATAACAGAAATAAAAGGAAATTAACAATAAAGTCTAGAGTCCTATTCTCACCCCTGAGGTTTTTTTTTTTAAGGAGGGAGAGGGGGGGGAGAGAGGGAGGGAGAGAGAGAGGAACAAAAACTTATGGTTCAATGTCCCCAAAAGGGTGTATAGTCCAATGTCCAAAGAAAAATAATAATAATTAAAAAATCGATAGTCCAATGGATTATAGTCCAGTGTCAGTCAAAAAGGTGTACAGTCCAGTGTCAAAAAAAGAATGAAAAAATCTATAATCCAATGTACTATAGTTCAATGTCTTTATACAGGAATGTCAGGTTCTGTGGTATCAAAGAATGCTTCTAGTGACCATTGGTCTGTTTCAGGGTCTTTTGTAAGTTTGATGAGTGGGAGTACTTGTACTGATACAGAGCTGTGGTCTATAAGTGCTGGTTTGGCATGTGTCCAATGGATCCAGGAATCTCTCTCAGCCACTTTGATGGCTGTATGTGTGGTTAGCAAGACTTGGTAAGGTCCCTTCCACCTGGGTTGTAGTGGTGATTCTTCTGGTGAAGAATTTTATCCACACCCAATCTCCTGGTTCAAAGGGATGCAGAGCCTCTTCCAAGGGCAAGGTCTGTGTTAGGGCACTCTGTGTCCACAGGGTCTGTAGTCTCTTGTGAAGAGCTGAAAGATAAGAAGAGAGAACCATATTCCCCTTATCTAAGTTAAGGGAGTGTGGATCCAGGCCTTATAATGTGTCTGAGGGACGTCCAAAGAGAATTTCAAAAGGAGAGATTCCTATATCTCGTCTAGGTCTTGTTCGAATATAAAAGAGAGTGATTGGAAGCACTTGTGGCCAAGAGAGGTGGGTTTCTTGGCATAGCTTTCCCAATAGGGTTTTTATTTCCTTGTTAACTCACTCACACACACACACCCAAGTGGAACAAAGGAAGTATGGCACGTGGAGATTTTGGATGATGCCAAGGGCCTGAAATATTTAAGTGAGGACCTGGGCTATGAAATGTTTTCCCCACCCATATCCAGTACAGTGGGTACCCCAAATCTGGGCACAATATCCTTAAGGAGGCATCTGGCTGTTTCAAGGACTGTGGCATGGCGGCATGAGAAGGCCTCCACCCAGTGAGTCAATTGGTCCCTACATACAAGAACATATTGATAACCATTTGCCCTAGGTAACTGTGTATAATCCATTTGTATCTTTTCAAAGGGCTTTTGTGCCCAAGGTCTCCCTCCTTCATGGATTGCTTTTCTGGAGATGGTATTATTTGCCTGACAAGTTTCACAGATGCTGGCTATCCTTGTTGCCTCACTAGATGCTCCAGGGGCATACCATACTCTCCTCATAGCATCTACCATGGCTTGTGTCCTACAATGCCCTTTTGTGTGTAACCATTGGCAAATTAATCTAAGGAGATGGCATGGGGCTATGGGTCTGCCCTCTGGGACTCTCCAGAATCCATCCTTCAAGACTGCCCTTAATTTTAGTTCCTATTGCTCAGCTTCTTCTTTATCCAGAAATTCTGTGTAAGGTAATTCAGGGTTTATTGTTAGGGTAGGAGCCATGATGTTATGAGGCAGCGGTTCTTGTGCTATCCATTTGGTTGTTTCATATGCATATCTGTTTCCTTTTGTCACTGTGGAGTCACTCTTTTGATGGGCTCTGCAGTGAATGACTGCCAAGGTTTTTGGTAATTGTATGGCTTCCAATAGTTGGGCTACTAATTTCATGTGTATGATTTGTTGGCCAGCTGATGTTAAAAAACCTCATTGTTTTCACAAGGTTCCAGTTGCATGGCATATCCCAAAAACATTTTTAGAATCAGTATATATGTTGGTTAATCGGTCTCTCGCAGCGTCACAGGCTTTTGTTAAAGCCACAAGTTCAGCTGCTTGAGCGCTGTGGGAGGGAGGGAGGGGGGGTGCCCAAATGATTTTGTTGAGAGAGACTACTGCAGCCCCAGCTACTCTCCTGCCTTCATGTAGGTATGAAGAGCCATCTGTAAACAGCTTGAGGTCTGGGTTTTGCAGTGGTGTATCTGTCAAATTGGGTCTTGGTAATTCAGCATCATGGACTAGGTGGAGGCAGTCATGAAGAGTTTCTCCAGTCTACTCCAATGGAAGTAATGTGGCTGGGTTTAAGGTGTTACATCTTTCAAAAGTGATATTTTCTGATGTAAATAATTCCACCTCATATCGAGCCAGGCACTGCTGGGTGAAGGCTTGGGTCTGAGATTTTGAAAGGATAGCAAAAACCTCATGGGGGACCTTTAAGGTTAGAGGTTGTCCAAGCACCAAATCTTTAGATCTTTTAACTATTTCTACAGTGGCTACCACAGATCTTAAGCATGGAACTGCCCCCTTTGCCACTGGGTCTAGTGTTACTGAATAACTGGTCGATGTGTATATCCAAATGGTTGTGTTAGTACACCTGAAGCAATGCCTGATTTTTCATGAATAAACAAGGTAAAAGACTTTTTGTAGTCAGGGAGACCAAGTGCCAGGGCTGAAGCTAACGTTTGTTTTATTGTTTGAATTGTTTGATCTAATGTTTTTGACCATTCAATGGGGTCGGGCATATCTTTTCCTGTCAGTTGTATTGGTGGTCTAGCCAATTCTCTAAATGAGGGGATCCATGGGTGGCAAAAACCTAATACTCCCAATAGGGCTCTTACTTGTCGTTTTGTTTGTGGAGGCTTCATGCTTAAGATTGTTTGTACTCTGCTAGGTGCCAATTTCCTAATTCCTGTTGCAATGATATAGCCTAAATATGTTACTTCCTGTTTTAAATATTGTAATTTTGAAGGGAAGGCTTTATGCCCCCTGTCAGCCAGAGCTTTTAGTAGATGTAGGTATCAAAGTTACATCCCAACTCAGTACGTGAGGCAAGCAATAAATCATCAACATATTGATTCAGAGTTGATTGGTGTTAGGATATGTGCAGAGTAACCCTTGTATAAAAGGATATGCACACGGAAAACAGTTTATGAGAACAGTTATGAAGAAGTATACAGCCACACAGAGTTGAACAAGTTGTATTAATGTTTACTTGAAGAAATAGCACAGTCCAATAAACAGTCCATGTCATACATGTTTTTATCACTCCAGAAATATCCAGTTATAAAGTCTTCTTACATCTAGTTAAAAAGTCTTCTTACCGGTTCCATGTCTTTTACAGCAGACAAATATCAAACCATAATACAACAAATAAACTTCGATATCAACAGAATATCAAAATAAACAGGGTTAGTCAGTATTGGTCCGTAGTCAGTCAGTATCAGTATCAAGAGAAATCATCAGTGAAAAAAGAGAAAGAAAAAGAGAATTAAACCATGATCTATAGCTCCCTCTTATGGCAACTTATAGCATAATTAACCAACCAGAATACAGCATAATACATTACAGTATTTTTCCTTAAAGCTACAAACGTATATATTTGTAGTTTATATATTGTCAACGTTATTTACATATACATAACAATTGGTATGGCAAGGAGATAGAGGAGAGATCCGCCTTTAAAATTTGGGAGAATAAGGTAGGGGACTCAATATAGCCTTGTGGCAATCACAAGACCAACAAGTGTATTGTTGGTCTTCCTAGGTAAAAGCAAAGAGGTATTAGGATGCCTGGTCTACTGGGATGCTGTGTACAAGTCTATAACTGTAAAAAACATAGCTGAAGCAGGAATTTCAGTTATTATCGTTGCAGGGTTGGGTGCTATGGGGAACGTAGTATCACATAATTGTTAATGAGGCACAAATCATGCGTAAATCTGAAGATGGGGTTTCCTTCATTATCCACCTTTTCCTTCTTAACTGGAAAAATTGGGTGTTACAGGGAGATGTACATTTCTTAAGGACTCCCTGTTCCAAATAAGCTTTTATCAGTTTCCTTATAGGTTGGATAGCCTCAGCTGGAATTTTGTATTGGGAAACAAACGGAGGTGGTCCATCTTTTACTTTAATAGTGACTGGGCTTGAACTTTTCAATAATCCCAGACCCACAGAGAAGATGGCAAGTTCTTTAGATCCATGTGAAGCTCTGTGTTGTTTTTGGCTATCATATGGGTGCCTTTTCCTGGAATGTTTAATGTAAGGCTCCCCTTGGGGACAGACTGTGAAAGAGTGGTTTAAAGAGAATGGTCCCAATTCTACTTTTATGTCACAAGTTGATTCTACAGGAATAATTTTTCCTCCAACTCCCATTATATTGTCCTGAACCCCTGGAATCACTGAGTCTTTATATGGGGGTGCTGTAATTAGTGATGAAGTTGCTCTGGTGTCAAGTAGGCAGTCATATTTCTTTCCCCCTATGATCAGAGAAATCATGGGGTGCCCTTCAGGGCCATTCCTTAAGGGAATTGCTAGCCTAGTTAAGGTAGCAGTGTATTCATTGGGTTCGTTTTCATTTTTTAGTCAGGAAAATTTCTCATCCCTCCCCTGGCCCCACTGAGATCTATCATTATCTCTGTGCTCATTGTTATGTGGAAAGGGGGCTGTAGGTGTCTTGTGATGTTGGTTATATTTCTGCTCACCTCTGTGATATGGATTATTGCTTGGCATGGAGCCTCTGGGCGAATCTTGAGGCTGATTGCGAAACCAAGTTTGTTTACAGTATCGGCCAAAATGCCCTGTTTTACCACATTTATAGAAATGTTGGCACACATCTTGGGGCCATCCTTTCTGCCTACATTGCCAGCATCACTGCCTGATACCAGCGGTCCTTCGCTGTATTTGCCTGGCATTATGGTGCATGGCAGCAAAACCTCTTAGCTCTTCATGTCTCTCTATCTTCCTTTTCCTATCTTTTTCTTCCTCTTTTAATTTATCCCTTTGGTCATAGACAAAGTTTGCGATCCTGCGCAACTCTGCTATTTCCAAGGTGGGCCAGTTAGATACAATACAGTTGAAGTGATCCCTGATGTCACTAGTAGCCTGGTCCACAAAGGCTGAGGCTAAAATTCTCTGGTCCTTTTGGCAGCTTGGGTCTAGGTGGGCATATGTCACAGCTGCCTCCGAGAGATGAACCCAAAAGGTGTCAGGATTTTCCTTTTCCCTTTGGGTTGTCTTTTGAAATTCTGACCAGTTGAGGGGCTTTTTTCCTATTTCCTCTAGGGCTTCCATTAGATTAGCTTTTACCCTTTTGTAGTCCTCCCATTGATTGGCATTATTATAATTCCAATCAGGGCGCTGAGTTGAAGTCCACAAGTCTTAAAGTTGCCAAGTTGGGGGACCCCTGGTTTAAGTAGAAAGAGGTTCCAGCTGAAAATATACCATGAAGATGTTTTAGAGATGTTTTCTGTTAGATCTGGGAGGATGGTTCAAGAACGGAGGCAAAACTCAGATAGCAACAACAGCTCTTTATTAGTGACTTCAGATCTGAGCAACTAATCCCAGCCGCAGCAGCCCCTTATATAGGGCTGGCTGCGGCCAGGCAGCCAATGAAGGCGATTTGAGTTTGCCGCTCTTGGCAGGGCCAATCGCGGCAGCCCATTTACTGGCCAATCGCATCAGTCTATGGCGACCAATCACGATCGGCTACCAGCGGGCCAATCAGAGTTGCAGGCTTTCGAGCCTGCTAGTCCGGAACACCCCTCCCCTCTCGGTTCCATTTAAGGGGTGGAGTAATATAGTCTCGCAGGTAGGCAGGTCTTCGCACCTGTCTACCTGACTTACGCAATTCCAATTGTCCATGTTCAAATTCGGGTTCAGATGGACTGCTTGCTGGATCAAGCAGGAACGGTGAACCGGTGCCATGATCAGGGCTCTCTTCTGGTTCCCCCAGGGTGATAGAGTCCTCAGCTTCGTTGCTACTGCCATGGCTCCCTGGGCTTGCTGAAACTGCCTGGCTGCTGTTTCTTGGCGAAGCGTTCGTCTGTCCAGGCTCAGCTACAGCAGGTGAGTGTTGCAAACTATGGTGCGGTGATCTCGGTGTTAGTTCAGAACAAACAGGTGTTGGCTCTAATTCTGAGTTCATGGCTTCCCCTCCCCCCGGTGTCAAAGTTAGGGTCAGGAGTGGAAGTTGTGGTCAGTCTGGAGTGCAGCTGGTCAATATGGCGTTTCCACGCTCTGCCATCAGTGGTGAGTAGACGGTAGGAGCGGGGACCTGTAACTTGAGTTACTTGAGCAGGAATCCAGAGGGGATCCCCAGAAAATTTTTTTGCGAATACAAGGTCTCCTACCTTAAAGGCACAGTGCTTGCTGCTGGAACCCAGGGGCTTTTCCGGGGTGTAAGCAGGGTGCAAACGGTCTAGAGGCGATCTGAGTTTCCTGGCCATCAGGAGTTCAGCTGGGCTCTTGTTGGTCGTGCTGTTTGGTGTGATGTGTTGCAGGAGCAGCATTCTGGTGACTTTGTCGTGGATGTTACCTTGTTCCATTTTCTGCAGGGTTTTCTTTGTAAACTGAACCATTCGTTCAGCCCTACCATTCGCCGCAGGATGAGCCGGCAATGTGAGTGCGTGTCGGATGCCCCATTCCACTAAATACTGTTCAAAGGCTAAGGCAGTAAATTGGGGCCCATTGTCAGAGACCAGGACATCTGGTAAACCGTTTGTGGCGAAGAGTCTGTTCAATTTTTTGATGACTGCCTCAGTAGTGGTTGCTTTCATTTTATTGACCTCAAGCCAGTTAGAATACGCATCTACAGTTATTAAGAAAGTGTGGCCTCTCGTAGGTCCCGCAAAGACAATATGAATGCGAGACCAGGGACCCCTGGGTGTTTCCCATTCTGCTGGTGGAGCTTTTGGTGGGGCTGAGTGGTTTTCCTGGCATCTGTTACAAGAAGTGACCCAGGTTTCGATTTGTTTGTCCATACCTGGCCACCAGGCGTAACTTCTTGCCAGCGCTTTCATACGCACGATGCCCAGGTGTTCATCGTGTAGCATTTACAGGACCCTTTTTTGTAACTTAGTTGGTACAACAACTCGGTCTCCCCACAAGATGCACCCTCTTTGTGAAAAAAGTTCTGTTTGTCTGTTTTTAAATGGCTTAAATATTTCCTTAGGGTCATAATCTGGCCACCCCCTCTCCACCCAGCCAAGAACTCGTGCCAAACAAGAGTCTCTTTTGGTTTCAAAGGTGATGTCTTGGGCCATTAGTGGAGGTGAGGGCATTGTCTCTATTTGCAGTACTGGAAGCGTGGGAGCTGGGTCTTCTAGTGGCTCGGGTAGTGGCGAGCGGCTCAAGGCATCTGCGTGAGGAATAGATTTCCCCGGTCGATACTTTAATTGATAGTCGTAGGCAGCAATAAATTCCAACCATCGCGTCATTCTGGGGGAGAGAATGTGTGGAGTAGGCCAGAATGCCCGCCAGAATGCCAAGTAGTGGCTTATGATCCGTTATAATAGAAAATGGTCTCCCGTAAACATATTCATGAAATCTTTTAATTGCAGAGACAATAGCAAGGGCTTCCTTATCTAAATGGCTATAGTTTCTTTCTGTTTTTGATAGAGTTCTTGAAAAAAATGCAATTGGTGCCTCTGAGCCGTTTGGTAGGACGTGGCTCAGGATGGCCCCCACCCCAAATGGTGAGGCATCACAAGTGACAGTCAAGGGTAGAGTCTCGTTATACTGAATTAGTACTGCATTAGAGGTAAGGAGGTCTTTTACTTGCTGGAAGGCGTGTTCCTCCCGACGTCTCCAAATCCAGGATGCCCTTTTATCGAGTAGTCTATGAAGGGGCTCAGCAACAGTCGCCTTCTGGGGTAGGAAGATGTTATAAAAGTTAATAAGTCCCAGGAAGGCTTGGAGGTCGGTTTTGTGTTTGGGTCTTGGGGCATTTTTGATAGCTGCCAATTTCTTTTCTGTGGGGTGGATTCCTTGCTTGTCAAGGAGGTAGCCAAGAAACTCCACCCTTTCTGTGTAAAGCTGGCATTTTTCTTTCTTAACTTTGAGGCCAGCATCTTTGAACCTCTGTAGGACTGTTCTGAGGCGTTTCTCTAATTGACTTTTTGTGGGTGCTGCTATTAACACGTCATCAAAATAGGGCACGACCCCTTTTATACCTTGTAATAGTCTCTCCATCAGGCTTTGAAAAATGCCTGGGGCTACGCTTACACCAAACTGGAGCCTGTTGCATTTGAATGCACCACGATGTGTGACTATAGTTTGGGCTTCTGCAGTCTCGGGATCAACTGGTAGCTGTTGATACGCTTGCGCTAGATCTAATTTTGCGAATATTTTGCCACCCCCAAGTGAATGCAGGAGATGTTAAAGAACTGGCACTGGGTAGGCGCTCTGCTGTAGCGCGTGATTGAGGGTGGCCTTGTAGTCACCGCAGATTCTTATGGACCCGTCAGGCTTTATGGGGGTGACAATTGGTGTCTCCCATCGGGCATGGTCAATGGGTTCTAACACGCCTTGTGCAATTAATTTGTCCAGTTGCTCATCAATTTTGAATTTGAGAGCAAAGGGAACTCGGCGTGGCTTTAGGCGAATGGGTGCAATGTCGGGGCGAAGATTAAACGAAATGGGGGACCCCTTGTACTTGCCTAGGCTTTCGTTGAACACTACTCGGAAGTCGTGGATGAGGGCCGCCTCCCAGTCATCGTCTTCAGTATGATGGATGCCAGCCATTCCGATTCCTAATGGTGCGAACCACTGAAGGCCCAATAGACTTGTCCGGTCTCTGTCTACGATGGTGAGTGGTAGAATTGCATTATGTCCCTTGAAAGAGACCTGGAAATGGTGGGTACCTGCGACTGGAATCCGGGTGCCTTGATAGTCTTTCAGTATGAGTCTCTGACTGCTGAGGTCTTGGCGTCGGATGTTGGGGATCAGCTGCTTGAGTGTTTTCCAGGATACCATGGATAATGATGACCCAGAGTCGACTTCCATGATGCACGGTTTGTTTTCAATGGTGACCTTTACTCGAATTTTTTTAGCGTCAAGTGATGAAGCGTGGCCGATGGTGATGGTTTGATGAGCCTCCTCTCATCTGGGTATGCCGTTAAACCTTCAGGGTCTGCTGTACTGGTTCCACTGGCTGCTAGGGCGGTCCCTCTGTGTGGTGGAGTTGCCATCATTTCTCTTTGGGCTGCTCCCTCTCCGTCTGGGGCTGGAATTTCTCTTGTTTCTGCATACCTTCGCGATGTGCCCTCGTTTCTCGCAAAAACGACACATGGCGTCTAAAAATCTGTATTCGGATCGAGGATGGTTTCCCCCACATCCAGCGCATTGGAAGTTGGATTTACGACCCCGCTGGTCTCGTTGCTCACATTCTGACCGGAGTCTGTGGACTTCTTCCTCCTCGCTGTCTGAGGATGACTCGATATCTCCATGATGGGTGGTTGATGTGTACTTGTCTGGAGGCTTCCCAGCATCATTGGTGGGTTGGCGGTTGGTTCTGCTGGTTCGACGCATTCGTGCTGCTGATTTACGAGTGGCTTCAGCTGCGGTGGCGTCTGCTATGGCAACTGCAAGCAAGATGTCTCCCTTGGCCATGATCTTGCTCTGGACGGTTGGTTCTCTGAGGCCAAGGACAATGCGGTCTCTCATGGCTTCTTCGAGATTGGCGAAGCCACATAACCCGCCCAGGTTCCTCAGGTCTGCCACAAAATCCCCAACGCTCTCACCTTCACGCTGGTCCCTCTGATAGAACTCGTGTCTGCAAATAAGAGTTGGCACAGCTGGGGCGTAATGGTTGCGCAGGATGGGAGCAAGGGTGTGCCAATCCATGGTTTTAACCTCAGCTGGCTTCGCTAAGGCTTTAGCCATCTTAAAAACAGCTGGCCCACAATGGGTTAGAAAAACGGCTTGTTTCTTGCTGGGCGTGGCATCCTTGAGGTTGTTGGACTCCAGGAACATTTGAAATCTGTCCATATATGAGTCCCAGTCCTCGCTAGCTGGATCGAATGGGGCGGGTGGTATAGCGCTGCTGGCCATGTTGCCGTCGTTGCACTCTGTCAGCCACGTGCTCCTTCAGCTAGTTCAAATCAATAGACTTCGTTGCCTCCGCATCCCATCCTCGTTGCCAGTGTTAGATCTGGGAGGATGGTTCAAGAACAGAGGCAAGACTCAGATAGCAACAACAGCTCTTTATTAGTGACTTCAGATCTGAGCAACTAATCCCAGCCGCAGCAGCCCCTTATATAGGGCTGGCTGTGGCCAGGCAGCCAATGAAGGCGATTTGAGTTTGCCGCTCTTGGCAGGGCCAATCGCGGCAGCCCATTTACTGGCCAATCGCATCAGTCTATGGTGACCAATCACGATCAGCTATCAGCGGGCCAATCAGAGTTGCAGGCTTTCGAGCCTGCTAGTCCGGAACATTTTCTTTCTTTCTTTCTTTCTTTCTTTCTTTCTTTCTTTCTTTCTTTCTTTCTTTCTTTCTTTCTTTCTTTCT
>NW_020769453.1:689918-699918 GCF_900518735.1 Pseudonaja textilis
TCTTTCTTTCTTTCTTTCTTTCTTTCTTTCTTTCTTTCTTTCTTTCTCTTAAAAGGAAGAAAAAGAAAGAGGGAGGGATGGGAGAAAGAAAGAAAGGGAGGGAAGGGAGAAAGAGGGAATGGAAAGGAATGTGAATGAGATATGGATGGATAAATGGACAGACAGATGGATAGAGAGAGGGGGGGAGGGAGGGAGGAAAAGAAAAAGGAGAGGAAGGGAGGATCACAAATTCTGGCAACTAGATGCAGCTTCAGAGGTTGCTTTGAAACAGCACAGAAATCCAGGGCTGGAACAGAGTAGCCATAAATCAATAGAAATATTTAGATCTGAATCAAAGTTTTCTTGAGGAAGTTCAAAGAAGAAAAAATGCATGCCTTCTTCTCCCAGGAGGCCATCTAGCAGTAATTGTACAAGGAATAAAGTTCCTGAATAGTATGGTTTAGATATATGGGATTATTGTAGATACTATGTGGTGGCAAGGATCTTTGTTCAAAAAATGGAAAAGAAATTATGTACTTTTCTATATGAGTTCACATACACCTTAGTCTTATTCTATACACATTATCACTATCCTTTATACACTATACATTTATAATTTTGCTAACTTATTCTGATACTTTAACTTGACATTTTAACCAACTATGCAAATGCTTTTGAAGGACCTAAGCCTTACTTCAGTGGGGCTAATTTCTAAACCTACTACTGTAGTTTATCAACTTAGCCTAAGTGCAGGCATATTGGGAGACAAAGTCCTATAAACATTAAGTGATTTTAAGGTTTGATGGATTATATTCTATTTAGTATCTTTTAAAGTTCACTGATTCAATCATGCTATATATAAGATGCATTCATTTTTGTCTGTATAGACAACAGATATACAAACCAAGAGATTATGTCTGGTAAGGGTCAATATCCCTTACTCATACTAACAACATACCCAAGGCTTTTCCTTAATAGCATTAGAAAAATAACATTTGGTAGAGATTAATGTGAAGAAAGCTCCAGTTAAAACAACAAGATTCAAACATGCTGAGAGAGCCAGTGTTACTCTTAGATAAAGCAACTCATGTCAAGAGGAGGATGGTAACATATATTGGGTGTATTCCTTTTGATCTGTGCCTATATCCTGTGATGATCTAGGAACCTGTCTACTCAGTCTCATAAAACATATTTATTCTTTGCAAGTGTTGCAACAAAATTGAGCCATATGTCCTGCAACATTTGAGTTTTGTACTGTATTGTTTAAAGCAAGCATCACAAATCAATAAATTAAAGCAAATGTATATCGTGTATAAAATTAATTTATATTTTAAGTTAATTGAACAACTAATTTGCTGGTAATAATATTTAATAAAAATAACCAGGTTTCTTTCTTTGCTTATTTGTTTTGTTCAGCACTTCCTTCTACTATATATTCTTTCTTTAGACCGAATATCACCTTCAATTCAGATCTATATCCAATATAGCATTGAGCACAAAAATCTATTTGAACTCCAATGAATTGAGAAAAAAGCCAAGGATCTAGAATATTGAATATATATTTTTAAACACTGGGACCTCTGTTGTATCACAGTATGTATTTCTGTGGACTGTTTATGTGAATATTTAATGGAGTCTCTAGGTTTCCTCTAAGACCAGATCGTAACCTTGCAGTTCAACAGCTGAAAAATTATAATTGCCACTTGGTTTTGCTCTGAAAAGCAAAAGGATGCTTCATGTCTCCTCTTGTAACTATAAGTTTTCATTTGGCTTACTATGTAAAAAAATTAACCTTCTGAAAGGACTGTTTTTCTGTCCCTTTCCAAAGTAGTACTTAAAACCTTAACTAATCATATAAGCATATCGAAATCTATTATCACTGTTTTAAACAGTAGTAGTGTTTCAGCATTGACTTCATGTGACTGATTTATTTTCTTGTCAAATAAGCTCTTTAATAGTTTGCATTTTAAAGGGTTGACTCTTTCAATAAAATCAATTTAATTAACTATCGCATTCTGACAGCATGCACTTAAGCACTGTCATTTATTGCAACTGAACAATAATTTCCATCAAATAAAACATGTCAACTATTTTAATGAGCTATTTCAACCTTAGCAGGGTTTCATCTTAATAATAAAAAATAAATATCAGGTTTCTATCAAACTGTGATTACTAACCACTTCTCCTTAATATTGTGATAGACTGTCACTAGTTATTTACCAAATGATCAGTGCTTAGTACTAATCTTTAAATGATTATGCAAATCAAGGAAAGATGGAGGGAAATGGTCAATAATATTAGCCTTAATTTGTTTGTCAGTACCTTAGAACTTCACTGTTACATTATTACAATCAAAATATGTAAGAGGGCAAAGTCTTACAAGATTCCATCAAATACCATAAGCCAAAAAATACACCAGATGCATTTCAAATTGAATTTCAATATCTCCTAAGAATACTAGAGAGCTGGTGGTGTCTTATCTGAAACCTTAGAATGATATTTTCAATTACAGATCTTAATTTTCCAGAAAAAAATGACATATTAATGTAAATTGAGGGGGTTTTTTAAAGCAAAAGATGCTAATTACATATTTGTTTACTTGTTTGTTTATTAAGTTTATATGCCACTTGACTCAACAACTTTTGGTAGCTCATAACAATAAAACAGAAAATTTTAAAACAATGGAAATATAAAAAATAGCAGAATAAAATACTGGGGCAAGTTGACCGTAGACAAGAAAATCTGTGAGAAGACAGATCTGGTTCCCTAAGATCACTAACTGAAGATCTGAAGTAATGAGTGAAGAGTAGCCTTCTGCCAAAAAACTTTCATCTAGACTTTCAACCTAATATATACCCTCTTCCTATACCCCCCCAGGAGCCATCCAAACCAAATCTTCTCCTCTTTCTGGCCTACACCCCTATTTTCTCTTCCTGCCCTAATTTTTCTTTATAATTATTTATCACTAGTGATTAATAGATTATTATAGATTATTATAAACTAGTGGTTATTGTTTAGTTTGATTAACTGTTTTGAATATTATTTTGATTAGAATGTTTAGTGCAAATTAGTGATTATGGCAATTAATTAACTAGTGTGTTTAGTGATTAGTGTAATTAATTATAGGGTGATTATTGATTAGTTAAATTAATTAACTAGTGTGATTAGTATAATTGATTGGTGTGATGTTGCTTTATTGATTACCATAATACCTTGTTTGATTGAACAACTCAATCAACAAACCATCTCAACAAACCCACCATGCGAGGAAAACAATCCAATGTCAAACTGCAACCTAAAAAGAAAAAAAAATCCCTACTAAAGAACCACAAGACTCTTGCTCTTGCCTTTTATGTAAGGAAACTTTCTAGTCGAGCTGCGAGGATCATCCAGCCCCACCCTTTTTAATTTTTTTCCATCTGGGGGAACCTTGTTTCAGCCAATGATACTTTAGGTCTAGTTAGATGAGAGTTAGACGACTTTCCTCCTCTCTCGACTTCGCATAAACTGGGAAGCTACAAGGGACCACGTGACAGAGGGCGGAGCGTTCCCTAATAATTAAGCTCAGCCTACACAGACGCAGACTGGAGTACCTCCCACTCTCTGGATGATCCTCGCAGCTCGACTAGAAATGGCGTGTCAGGTAAGACCAACGCCCAACTTAAGAAAACAAATATCAGACCTCTATGGGGAGGAAATAAACAGCTAGACCAAAACCTATGAGAAGCTGGAAGTTAAAAGAGCAGGAATACTATGTGACCTCAAATTCCTACGCAGCTGCAGAAACAACAATGCAACACCAACCTCAAATTAACATTTCATCACAGCACAGCAGCTACTAAATGTATCCTGAAAAGAACTGAAATGGCTCTACTCAGGAACGAGCTCCACAGAAAGAGATTCCAATTGGATCAGTTAAATAAAGATTTGCTAACACTACACCTGGAATTGAACAGCAAAATCCACCCTCTACTTTGGGACAAGATAAAACAACTTACAACTTGGAGAGCTGAAACTGAAACCACTTACAAAAATGACAAAGTGAGTCACAGACGAACACAATACGGAAGCCTGATGATGGCAGATAAGATTCTGCCGAAACGTTGCTACAACTTTAAAAGCACAACTACAATGACATGGGAAAATACCCGAACAAAGCTGAATACCATACATATAAATACCCATGAAAACTTAAGAAAACAAATGTATGTATGTATGTATGTATGTATGTATGTATGTATACCAAATACAAGCCAGGTGGATATGACCTTGTTGATGACCCTCACTCTGTCAAGGACCTTGGAGTTCTCATATCAAATGACCTAAGCATCAAAGCTCACTGTAATAGTATGCCAAAAAGGCTTTAAGAGTTGTAAATCTAATTTTACGAAGCTTCTCCTCTGGTAATACTGATTTGCAAACTAGGGCATTCAAAACCTTAGAATGCCCTAGAATGCCTTAGACCAATACTTGAATACAGGTCTGCTGTTTGGAATCTGCACTGTATATCAGACATAAATACAATTGAGAGAGTCCAGAAGTATTTTACCAGAAGAATACTACATTCCTCTGTTCACAACAGAATACCCTAGACTTGAGATTCTAGGCTTAGATAACCTTCAACGATGCTGGCTAAGATTGGACTTAAGCATAGTACATAAAATCATATGTTACAATGTCTTACCAGTTCATGAATATTTCAGCTTTAACCACAACAACACAAGAGCACACAACAGATATAAACTTAATGTAAACCACTCCAAACTTGATTGCAGGAAGTACGATTTCAGCAACAGAGTGATCAGTGTCTGGAACTCACTACCCAATTCTGTTGTCACCTGCTCAAACCCCCGCTCCTTTTCCCTCAAACTAACCTCTATTGATCTCACCCTATTCCTAAGAGGTCTGTAAGGGGCGTGCATAAGCACACATTCGTGCCTATCATCCCTGTCTTCTTGTCCCCAATTATTAGTTCCTATTTCTTATATTTAAACTTATGTTTATTCTTATTTCTATTGTGTCGTAAGCTTTTGACAAAATAAATAAATAAATAAAATAATAAATAATAATAAATTAGATTTTTTGTTAATTCTTTAAAGGAATCAAAAGACTGCTTAGTCTACTTAAGTTCACATATCCTAGTTTTTTAGTTTAAATTCATAACATAAAAATGGTCAGAGGGAAAATGAACAAAACCTTCACAATAAAATAGTAGTAATTAGTGTGAAAAAGAATTACTAACATAAGTGGGCCTCATTCTGCATTAATTCATCTTAACAGAAATTCTTACTTTTTGCTTTAGGTAAGCAATTATATATTGCAGACCTTGGGGTTTTGATCTGTGTATTGGAAATCCTTGCCTGGCTTCAGGGTGGTTACTAGCAAGCAGAACAGTTTCTATTTAAAGGAGTTTACATAAATGAGACATGGGAAAAAGAAAGAAACACCAAGGTCCCAGCCCAGGATCTTTCCCACCCTTGAATTCTGCAAAACAACCAAGAATTGAGGAGCATTTTGTCGGAAAGATAATCATAAGTAAAACTAACCACCTCCCCCTCCATCTCTAACAAATCTGAAATGTTAGAACGGGATCTGCAAAGAGAATTGACAAAACAACAGCTATTAGACTTTCCCATACTTATTGGGGGGACAACAAAATAGCTAGCCCAGTTACACCCAGTACGGAATCAGAGATAAAGGCTAAAAAGGCTAAGAACAATTCAGAGAACAGAGAGATTACCATGGGAAAATACAACTGAGTTTATGACAAAGAAATGCCTTCTCAAAGCACAAACTGTTGTTTCAATATTTGAGAAATTAATAGCCATACAACATGATTTGGAGACCTTGAGAAAAGATAAAGATGTTTTTCTTCAAACACAAGATCTGAGACCTTTCATTCCCACCAAACACCTTACAGAAGACTGGGTTAAATCCCACACTCTGGATAAGTCTGTGGTCAAGGAGCAAACAGACAAGGAAACTGTCAGTGTGTGCTCCCTTCAAAATCCAAGAAAGAAATACCCAGACTCCATGGATCAGAGCAAAGTTATTCTTTTACTGGAAATTAAAGTGGAAGCTACAGATGGAATTCCGAATCTGAGAATTTGGCGCGCAGATCACATATACAAAGGAATGGAATTGTTCCCACCCCTCAAAGTCCAGAAGTCTCTTCCAATTAAAAGTTCTGAATATGATCATGTGGGCATCTTCAGGTGGTGATGAGGCCTCTGTCCGTTGACCTTGACATATTTTGATAAAACTTTGCAGCTGCGCAAAAAGGGATAGAAGCTAGCAAGGAAATGGAAAGTTGAAAAGAAGAAATCATACACCCCCTCCTTTTGCTTACCCACAGTAAAGGAATGCAAAACACCTCCAGCTCTCTTCCCCCCCACAATTACCCCTCCCCCCGTTGCTAATGACAGCCGAAAGAATTAAGCCTAGCAGTAGAGAAGATACAGTAGATAGGATATGAGAGAGATAAATGAGATAGATAGCAGTTAGGGTAGCCAAAGAGATCTTGAGGCTGACAGAAACAGTTAAAGAACCTGCTAAAAAGCTGCAGCCTTCCCAGAAAAACTGGCTTTCTCCATACGAGGCAGTGAGAGGGGGAGGTATTAATAGAGAAGTTTCTTTGGAAAACAGTAAAGCATCTCCCCTCTAATTACATTGTTCACTGCAAACACAACAGATTGATCTTAGAATCCATATGAATAGACTTAACTATGGATCTTGGAATACCAAGAGCGTAATACTAAGTTCCCTAAGCCAGTTTCTACACTGCCAAGGGGGACAGATTGATCTACATGTGGTGGAGTGGCTCCCTGAGGCTCCAAACTGGAAGTGGATACTCCTATCCTTTAACCAGTCCACGATACCTCTGATGCAGAGGTGGTATTTACCAGGTTCTGATCAGTTCTGCAGAACGTGTAGCGGAAATTTTTAGTAGTTCGGAGAACCAGCAAATACCACCTCTGACTGGAGATTTTACAATATCCTTGCCCTGCCACGCACGGTAGTAAAAAAATTTGAATCCCATCACTGCTCTGATGCTATTTAAGATGAAGGCACACCTAACTTCTTTTCAAATTTTTCCCATCAGAGTCTTTTGTGAGGAAATGGTTAAACCAGAGGTAGTATTCAGCAGGTTCTGACCAGTTCTGGAGAACTGGTAGTGGAAATTTTGAGTTGTCCAGAGAACTGGCAAATACCACCTCTGACTGGAGATTTCACAGTATCCTTCCCTGCCATACCTACCAAGCCATGCCCACAGAACCAGTAGTAAAAAAATTGAATCCCACCACTGGGTTAAACCCCTAATCGTTAACAAGCGAGCTCCCAAGGTTGCTGTTTTTCCCTCACTTTCAATCTTGGGAAGGCAAGGGAAGGAGAAGGGGAGCCAGTCAACCTTACTTGGTGCAGATGTATTTAATAACACAGAAGCAGGCCTTAGCAATGCTTTTGGCTCTCTACCAAAGAAAGAACAAGACAACATACTATTTAAGTTAGAAAACTTAAAGAAATCCTTATTGGTCACAATGGACACAGCTGAGCCGCTTATAGATCTTGTCTCCCCAATAATTGAGACTCTTATTCCTCCCCCAGAGAACAAGGGATTGCATGAAAACAAGATCATGGGAAATAGAAGCCAAGATTCACTGGGGCCAATAGAGGTCCCAGTGGATATGGAGATGCTATCATCCTTACTTGAATATCCTATGATACCTTCAGCAATAAACCAATGGTAGGATTCAATTTTTTTTACTACTGGTTCTGTGGGCGTTGCTTGGTGGGCATGGCAGGGGAAGGATACTGTAAAATTTCCAGTCAGAGGTGGTATTTTCTGGTTCTCTGAACTACTCATAATTTCTGCTACTGGTTCTCCAGAACTGGTCAGAACCTGTTGAATACCACCTCTGCAACAAACCAAGTGGTTGAGAGGGGATCCACGTCAGTACCACCAACTCAAAGTTGAATGCAACATGACCTAATAATTCCTTGACTTACATCTCATGAGGAGATACTTGAAAGGAAAGCTCTGTTAGCTTATGATAAATCCTCTCACTTTGAACAAGCTCCGGACTTGGATTAGACTCCCCTCCTTTTAGAGAAGGTCAGTTTTGTCTGTTACATCTCAACCCAATGTAACAACCCTACAACTTCATCATGTATGAATCATATCTCCTGATGAATGGTCAAATGATGACACTCTTTCCCTTTTAACCTGGAATATAGCAGGCTGGACTGTCCCATCAAAAGACCAACTCTTTTTTGATGATGTATCACAATTTGATATCCTTTTTTACATGAAACCTGGGCCTCTTCAGAGATACAGCTAGATGGCTATTGGGCAAACTCTATCCCAGCTGCCCCAAGTAAGGTGGGTGAGAGATCTAAAGGGAGTATTGTGACATTAGTTAATACAGCCCTGCAATTTAAATGTGTATTACTGCCACTTTTACAGCCTTGGATTGCATCTACCTTACTTTCATCCAAACAGGTGGAAATTCTGCCTTTTAATATCTATATTCCTCCCCTTAATAAGAATAATTTGTCCAACAATATTTGGGATTGCATAGAAAATTTTATTCTTGGCTACACAGACAAATATCCCACAGCAGCAATAATCATAGGAAGAACTTAAACGCTAGGATGGGACCAAATGATCAAGCATTATTTAATCAATTTAAGATCTATTATGATGAGAATGCACCAGGAGAACACCTGTATTCAACCGTATTCTACAGTTTAAAGATCCTAAAGTTAATTGGGCGGGTTTGTGTGAAAGATAAATGATTGCACCTATGTACCCTTAATGGTTCTACACGTGGCGATTACCCAGCAGAATATACTTATCAGGGAGCAGGAAGAAAATCTATTACTGAAGTTCTTACAGAAGATGGAGGTAGATTCATGATTGGAAAACGATCATGATCCAGTAACCCTTACTCTTACATTACATCAGAAAATTTTAAGGACCAACTTAATCTACCTACCCAGATTCAGTGGTGGGATTCAAAAAATTTTACTACCGGTTCTGTGGACATGGCTTATTTGGTGGGCATGGCTTGGTGGTCATGTGACTGGGTGGGTGTGCTTGGTGGTCATGTGACTGGGTGGGCGTGGCCAACTCAATGTCACTCACATCAAGGGATGCCTCACCTGGCCCCTCCCCTCCCAGCCATTGTTACCCAGCCTCAACTTATCTATAGTTCTGTAAAAATGTTGTTCACCTTTTTCGACTTTATTATCTGCATACTATAGATGTACTTTCATGGACCACTGAAAGGAGGAAATGGCTCACCCAGGAGTGTGATAGGCAACAGGCTTTTAAGGGACTGCCACAAAGAATGGGGGACAATGTATTTTCCAAAGAAGCAGAATGCAAACAAGAAGCAATGGATGGAAACTGAACAGAGAGAAGCAACCTAAAACTAAAGAGAAACTTCCTGACAGTGAGAACAATTAACCAGTGGAATTGCCTGTCTCCAGAAGTTCTGGGTGCTCAATCACTGGAAGTTTTTAAGAAAAGACTGGACAGCCATTTCTCTGAAATGGTATAGGGTTCACCCCAAGGTCCCTTCTAACTGTTATTCTGACACTTTTCCCGGGATTTCTACTCAGAGTTTAGCATCCTCAGTTTTCTTGCCTGAGCTGGGGTTGGACTAGAAGACCTCCAAAGTCCCTTTCAACTCCTGTTAAACTCATGTGTATTTATGCTCTGGACGATTGACTTTGAATGCATGTAAACCCTGAAAACTATGTGGTAGCACTGGGCAAAAGAAAGGCAGAAAAATCACTCTAGGTGTAGGGACAGTGTAAAATATTAACACATGATAAATAATGGAACAATTAAAAATAATAGCACAGAGTTTTCTCTCTCTGTGTCTTCCTATTTTTTCTTTCTTTCTCTCTCTCTTTCTTTCTTTGTCTCTCTCCCTTTCTCTCCCTTCCTCTTTCTTTCTTTCTTTCTTTCTTTCTTTCTTTCTTTCTTTCTTTCTTTCTTTCTTTCTTTCTTTCT
>NW_020769453.1:699928-712508 GCF_900518735.1 Pseudonaja textilis
TCTTTCTTTCTTTCTTTCTTTCTTTCTTTCTTTCTTTCTTTCTTTCTCTCTTTCTCTGTCTCTCTCTGTCTCTCTCTCTCTGTCTCTCTCTGTCTGTCTCTCTCTCTCTCTCTCTCTCTCTCTCTCTCTCTCTCTCTCTCACACACACACACACACACACAGAGTACTTTTGTAGCTTAATAGACATGCATTTTGAAGCAGCTCCTCTAAATTTCTCCAAGGCTGTAGTGAATTCCCCCACCCCCTCTGTCAGCCCGCTCTCCCTCTCATTCCAGGCACTTTTAACTCAGGAGGTGAAAGCGATACTTGCAGTGTCCATGGGGAATCCTTGGAGAAATTTAAAAGACCTCCTTCAAAATGCATTTCTGTTAAGTTGCAAAAGTGCTCCAAAACTGGATTCACCCCCTCTGTCAGCCCGCACACCCTCTCATTCCAGGCACTTTTAATTCATGAGGGGAAAGTGATACTTGCAGCGTCCATGCCTTTATTCCTTTCCCCCAGGGAGAAGGAGGACACGGGTGGCAGCAGTCCAGGGGGACGAAAGAAAGAAATTGGCCTGCAAGTCTTCTCTTTCTCCACATGTTTGTTCTGTATGGCTGAGGAGGAGGAGATCAGCTGGCCAAAGGGGCAGCTGCTGGAGGTGACTCTTTCAGTCTCCAGTTGCCTTTTCAGCACAGAAATCCACCCTGAATCGGTTGGCTGGTCGTCTCCTTCTCTGCCTATTTGTTCTGTATGGCAGAGAAGGAGATGACCAGCCAGCCGATTCAGGGAGGATTTCTGTGCTGTGAAAGAGGCGGCTACTGATCTCTGGCTTTGCACTGCTTCCCCAACAGTCTGGCGCCTCCCTGTTCTCTGTGCCAGCTGCTTGGACTTGCCAAGCCCAGCAAATAGAACAGGTTGCTTTTTTGGTGCAGCTGCAGTCCATCTTGGAACAAGTGGGGTGAGGAACCTGGAATATCCACTCACCCACCTGCTGGCTGGGCTGGGCCGGGCTGAAAGAGGCGCATCTTCCAGGAGAAGGAAGAAAATGTGCTCCAGGAGGGCAGGCAGGCAGGTGCATGGCCCAGGGTTGTTGCACATATGCACTGCATGTGCACTGCATGTGTAGTGGTTGCATGGCCACCACATGGTAGGGAAAGATAGAGCGACCGGGGCAAGTGAGCGACCAGGGCAACCAGGTTGGGGGCATGGCCAACCAGGGGTCACTTCTAGTTCAGTGACCCACGCCAAATAACCACTACCGGTTTGCCCAAATAGGTGCGAACCAGTTGAATACCACCTCTGCCCAGATTAGAGAGCTAAAATACTCAGGTAAAAATTAAATGGTCCAAGAAAAATGCAAATGAAGTTGTTAAATGGATGTTAGCTCCAGAAACCATAGAACTACATACATTGCTCCTAAGAAGCAAGTCTGAAGAATCATATTTAGAGGGATTTGAAACCTTAATCACAAATCTGAAATCAGTTCTTACTAATGGAACACTGTCTCACTCCAAAAAGCTTGCTTTAAAGAATAGAAAATGTTTTGATAGAGACTGTGTTCAACTGAAAAATGTATATAACAAGAAACATAGAAAAAGTAAAAACACCCCCTCTGAGGATCATAGTCACTATTTAAAGCAGTTGAAGGGACAATATAATACCCTTTTAAAAGAAAAGTGTGGCTCTGAAGGAGTCTTGGCATAGATTAATTGCATCTGTCAAGAGGAAAAATATATCCTTTTTTTTGGTATATCACTAGAGGACTTGGAAATCCTCCTTATCTCCATCTAATCAGGCACCAATTTATGCCTGGAAAGAACATTTTAGAGAGCTATATACAGACCCCAACTTTGAAACTAATGAGAGCCAAATTAGTTTGGATCAAACTCCTTACTGCCCCCCTGTCACATCAGAAGAGGCAGGGGTGGGATTCTACCGGTTCTGTCCACTTCTGTAGGACCTGTTGCTCTGAAGAGCAGCAGACATAGAACCGGTTCTATGTCCGCTGCTGTTTTGGCCCACCCACCCACCTGGGCTCTTACCTGACCTTTATATCCTGCTTTTTCAACCACAGCTGCTTTGCGTGGCACAGCTGCGGTTGAAAAAGCAGGAAAAAAAGGGCTTTTCCAACCACTGCGCACCAGCATGCAGCGCTGTTCAGCTGTCCGGGCAGCTCAGCAGGTCATAAATTGTACTCGTGTGACTCACGCATGCATGCGCGATGCAGAGCAACAGAACCAGTAATTATACCGGTCGGATCCCATCCCTGAGAAGAGGTATCCCAGCTGTATCATTGGCAAATGGATGGAAGATGAAAGCACCTGGTGAAGGTACTGCATGTGTAAATAAGCATTTATTGCTCATGTGTAAATGAGCATTTATCTATATTATATGTACCTAAACTGAAATTTAATTTGTTATCAGTAAGGGCTTTAGTTAATATTGGTTATGTAGCAACCTTTAGGGGAGATAACTGTATAATAGATAAAAAGGGCAAAAGTGTTACTGCTACTTTAGAGAATGATTTATATGTTGTACATGATGACTAGTTGCAGATGGCTAACTCAGTTTGTAACAATGTTAAGCCACATGATAAATGTATACATTTACTGCATAGATGTCTAGGGCACATTAATTTCAAAATACTGAAACAAACTGTCGAATTGTCAGAGGGAGTAAAATTAAAACCCTATAGCAAGTAATTAAATTGTAATGCCTGTAATCAGGAGAAATGCAAGCTTACACCAGCAAACAGACTGAATGGGTTTAAGACCAAAGAACCTTTAGAGGTTGTGTTTGCTGACATAATTGATCCTAAGAAACTCAGTTTGGTAGGTGCCTGCTATGTTTTGAGTATAATGGACCATTACTCATGGTACGGTTTCTGTTATTTAATGAAAAACAAAACAGAAACATTCCAACATTTCTTTAATTGGCTAAAGTTTGCAGAAAGAAAAATGAAACAAAGTAATTACTGTAGTTACAGATAACAGGACTGAGTTTATTAACAATAGATTCCAAATGATGTTAAAATTGGCTGGTATCGAGCACAAATGTTCTGCACCTTACAGGCCATAACATAACTCATTTATAGAATGAAGGGGGCAAACGTTACAAGCCATGGCTCACACTATGTTACCTGATTCAGGTTTGCCTGAAACACTGTGCGGCGAAGCCATAATGTGTAGCAACCATGTGTTAAACAATGTGGTGAACACAACAACTCAGTTTATAACAATGTTAAGCCACATGACAAATGTATACATTTACTGCATAGATGTCTAGGGCACATTAATTTCAAAATGTTGAAACAAACTGTCGAATTGTCAGAGGAAGTAAAATTAAAATCCTATAGCAAGTAATTAAATTGTAATGCCTGTAATCAGGAGAAAAGCAAGGTTACTCCTGCAAACAGACTGAATGGGTTTAAGACCAAAGAACCTTTAGAGGTTGTTTTTACTGGTATAATTGGTCCTAAGAAACCTAGTTTAGGAGGTGTCTGCTATATTTTGAGTATTATGGACAATTACTCATGATACGGTTTCTGCTATCTCATGAAAAACAAAATAGAAACATTCCAACATTTCTTTAACTGACTAAGGTTTGCTGAGAGAAAAATGAGGAGTAAAATAATTACTTTAGTTACTGATAATGGGACTGAATTTGTTAACAAAAGATTCCAAACTATGTTGACATTGGCTGGTGTTGAGCATAAACGTTCTGTACCTTACAGACCACAACATAACTCATTTGTAGAACGAAGAGGGCAAACATTACAAGCCATGGCTCGCACTATGTTATCTGGTTCAGGTTTACCTGAAACACTGTGGGGTGAAGCCATAATGTGTAGCAATCATCTGTTAAACAATGTAGTTAACACAACAATTGGAGAATTGCCATTCACTTGTTGGCATGGCAGAAAACCAAATTTAAGTTATCTACACACATTTGGAGCTCCAGCATGGATGCATATTCCCTCACAAGTAAGATTAAAAGGGCAACATAGAGCTAGGAAATTATTTTTCGTAGGTTACGAGGCCAACCATAGATAGTTTAGATTCTGGGATCAAGGTACAGCTAATATCTATTCTAGCACTAGTGCTAAATTTCTTGAGCACGTTGGGTGGAATAAACTAGAACAGGAATCCAACAATGATGTTGTTATTGATACCAAAGTGGTCCCTAATGATGAGATAGTTAAACCATCAGTAGCCATTAAAGAGGAAGAACAGGCACAGGAGGAGGTAGAAGAATGGAGCAGGTAGAACAAGAGAGTCCACCAGTAAGCCCTGAGTTGCCTAGACGTTTAACCTGTGTAACACGACCACTAGATAGATATCAGGCTAGTATAGTATGCCAAGTAAATATAGTTCCTACTAACTATAATGAACTGAAACTGTATCCTGCTAAGGATCAGGCTGCTTGGCAGGAAGCAATGGATAAGGAACTGAAATCTTTACAAAGTTTGGAGGTATATGAAAATGTCAGGTTACCACCAGGTAAGCATGCCATAGGGGGTAAGTGGATTTATAAAATTAAGACAGGTCTGGATGGGACTGTTACCCATAAAACCAGGTTAGTAGCACAAGGGTTTGATCAGTCAGCCAACAACTACAATGAGGTGTTTGCACCTAGTCTGAAGGCTACCACATTACGAGCAGCATTAGTGTGGGCAGCAAAGAATAAATACACAATAAACCATTTAGATATGGAGACAGCATATCTTCATGCACCATTGCAACACACTATATATTTAAGGAAGCCTTTAGGAATAAAAACTGATAACAAAACTGATTGCTGGAGATTATAAAAGAGTCTTTATGGCTTAAAGCAATCAGGCTATGAGTGGAACCAGTGCATAGTGAAGGAATTAACAAAAATAGGTTTTGTAGCTGGCATGGCTGATCCATTTTTATTCAAAAAGGAAAGTGATAGTGTAGTTTCATTGTTGCTAGTGTTCACTGATGATATAGCATTAATCACCAAGACTGAGCAGGAAGCTACTGAGATTATTTCAGTGTTAGAGAAGAAATTTAAAATAAAACATTTAAGAGAGATTAAACAATATCTTGGTTTAAAAATAGATAAAACTAGGAGAGGATACAAAATCTCACAGGCAGATAAAATTAACCAGTTACTAAAGAATTTTAAAATGGAACTTTGTAAACTGGCTAAAACACCGATGAGCCAGGAGTTTAGCCGTAGTGATGTGCAAAGTCCTGTTTTTGATAAAGACATTTATCAATCCTTGATTGGTAGCTTGTCTTATCTTAGCAATTGGTCAAGGCCAGATATAGCATATAGTGTTAACCTATTAGCCAGGTTTAATGCTGAGCCTACTCAAATGCACTGGCAAGCTTTTTAGCGTGTGTTGAGATATCTTAAACAAACGATGCATTATGCATTATATTTGGAGCCTAAGGATGAACTAAGTTTAACTGCATATGCCGATGCAAGTTTTGCTACAGACATACCTACACGTAAATCAACGTCAGGTACTGTAGTATTATTAAGAAAGGTGTTAATTGGATGGCGGTCTATTAGACAAAAACATCTAAGCTTATCAACAATGGAGGCTGAATTCTCATGTTCGTCTCTATTATGTATGGATTTAGTTTGTTATAAACAACTATTGATAGATATGGGAATTAATGTAAAGGAACCTATTGTGTATGAAGACAACCAATCAGCAATTCAGATGGCTTCAAATCTTGCTGTAAAGACAAGGTCAAAACACACCAATCTAAGATATCTAAATGTGAGACAATGTGTTCAGAGTAAAATGATTAAACTGGAGTACTGTATGTCAGAAAATAACATTGCCGATCATTTTACGAAAGCACAAGACATTGTAAAACATAAGGCTTGCTGTGAGGAATATGGACTTAAACTGTAAGGTTTTATATATTATCCTACCCAAAGGGGAGAATGTTAGGAATGATAGTCATCTAACAGTTGGGTTGGCAATATATAAACCAGGATAATTATTTAATACTGTATCTTTAAGAGAATGCTGTAAGTGTGATTGGCTGAGGTTTCTCCAATGGCCATAAGATGGAGCCAGAAACTTGGTTTCTTTCTCCTTGCATTTCCTGTTTTGCTGTATTGCCTGATCGACGTTCTACTTGGATTGTTGTGAGTCTTGCAACTGTTAGCAAACTCCGTTTACTGAACTCTGTTTATGATACTTGACTTTGTTTTTGGATTATCTCTGGACTGATACTAACTGCTTTAACTGTTAATGATTTGGACTATTTGTTGGACTTTGTTTACCCGTTTACTGGAAGTAGAACCTACATTTTATTATTCAGTGTATCTGTATGCTGGTTGTGTGTTATTCAACATCACTCTCACTACGTTTCCCTGAGTGTATGCATTCTCTTAATGGGGAATACCTCAACATTGCCCACAGCCATGCCCACAGAGCCAGTAGGGAAAAATTTTGAATTTCACCCCTGGCATGGTAGGCCTATTTGGATTATACATTATTGCTATATTAATTCTTTTCCTATGTGAAAAAGATTAGGGTTTGAAGAACCTGAAGAAAAGAGAAAGCTTTAAAGAGTGACAAAACTTGGTTTTGGATTATAACTCCCTGGTATAACAACGGAAACAGTTTTCAACTGCTGGGGACTATAACTACCAAAATATCTTAAAATGAAGAAAACAACTTCTGCACCATCCTCAGCATCCTCTTTGGCAGTCTCCAGCCCTGTGGGCCAAAGAACTTTGGATGCTCTACTACAGCAAGAAGAAAATGTACAGCAAGCAGAATTAAAAAGTATGATAGAAACGCTCCATGAGGACATGAAAGAAAGGAGAAAATGGAAGGGAAAATAGAAGAGAAAGTAGAAGGAAAAATAGAGACCTTCTAACAAATGATGGCAAAAAATGAACAATATATACTGTCAGTTTGTTGCAGAAAATCAAATCCAGAAAGCAGACACAGGTAACTGATTCAGTAGGATTCATTAACTTCTTTATGTACATAACACATGAAGTAAATTTACAATACCAACAGCAGACTCTTCCAATGTGATAGAGAGGAGAGATTGTAAGTAAGGTCTTCATTTCAGTTCAGCAGACAGAGAAGAGCAGATTAGTTTTGTTTTAGAGCTGAGCACAGACCTAAGCCACACCCTGACTCCTTCCTTAAATTTCTGTTTCCAAAACAGTCCTCATTGGCTAACCCAGTTGCCATGCCTATTCATTGGCTGATCTTGTTACCATGTCTCTGCCAGTTCATGAATATTCTGACATATACAAAAAGTAGAAGAGAGTGCCAAATTAACAGAAAAAAAAGAGTGGAAGAGCTTGACTATAGATTGACACAGGCAGATAAGAGCAAAGGAAGGACAATTATAGTATTAGAAATGGATAAGGCAGATTTTTATTTGAGATTTCAAAATGTGGAAGAAGAAAAGGGAGAAAACTTAGTGGAGATAATGGCAGAGTTGTTGGTAGGGGCTCTGGAAGTAACTAAGGAAAAAATTTTAACAGAGATGGACGAAGTATTTAGAGTACATACCAGATATGCAATGAGAAATAGACTCCCCAGAGAGTTTAATATGAGGTTCATCAAAAAAGCAATAAAAACAGAGATTATGTAGAGAGCGAAAGATGATCCCATAAAATATAAAGGAAAAGAGATAGTGGTCCTAAAACAAATTCCAAGAAGAGTTAGAGATTTAAGGAAAGACTATCAATTTTTGACAAAAATTTTAATTAAAAGGGGAGTGAACTTTAGATCGCTGATACCAGAGGGAATATTGGTAAATTGGTAGGAGCAGAGACATTGATTAGACTCAGTAGAGAAGGTGGAACAGTTTTGTGATCATTAATTGGGACCACAGGAGGAAGAGAGATTGAGGGAGGAAAAGGAGACCAGAAGTCAAGAAGAAGTTGCATGAAAGAAGGAAATACAATAAAAAGAGGTTGAAAGAGATTTGGAGGAAAGAACCATAAGAGAAGGAGCAAGGGCCAAAGAACCAAGAGAGGCAAGGATGACTAGAACACCAAACCCCATCTATAAGTAAAAACATGAACTAGAAACAATTAATAAAATTAATGTCAATTAACATAAATGGACTGAACTCTGAAACCAAAAGGAAAAGAATCTTTAGTAAACTAGAAAAAATAAAATTGGATATAATTTGTCTACAAGAAGTTCATATTAAAAAACAAGATATTGGAACATCCTAAAATTGGGAAGTTGTATGCTTTGCTGGCACAACAAAGTAAGAGAGGAATAGCACCGTATATAAAAGAGACAATAAACCCTAAACCAATCTTCATAGATGAAGAAGGAAGGCTCTTGATGATGGATATAATGATGAATGCTAAATAGGTATCGTTGGTATCAATATACGCACCGAAGAGTGATCAAGAAGACTTTTATGACAAATTGCACAAAAAGATAATAGAATTGGAGTATCAAAACATATGTATAGTAGGAGGTTTTAATGCAATTGTGCACTCAAAACTGGACTATAAAACTAACAAAATAAATAAGAAGCCTAGGAAAACACTTCCAAAAGGTTCCTTAGCAAATAAGCCCCAGGTCAGTGCCTCTGGGATTCCATCTATTTATGAGACTGACTTATGTCAAGACAATTTCTGGAACCAGGAGGAGACACAGCTCTTCGACTCCTTTTGTGTGCTTCCACAACCAGAAAGGGCCCAAACCATAAAGCATCTGGATGCAGTTAAATCCAAGCTCTGGAGTCTTTCACTACCTGATAAGGATTCCCTTGGACTCCAGGGAGTCTATACTGATTTACCAACAGAAACTCCCTTGGCACTCTCTTCAGAATGTCTAATTCATAATTTTGAAGATCCAGGGCTACTTCAAACTCCATCTGTTGATGCTGCTGAATACTTGCCAGCTAAGCAACCAATTAATGCCACAAGTACGAACTGGAGTGCATTTAGAGCCTTACAGCCCCATGAACAAGGCTCGCCTCCCCTCCCCTCCCTCCTTCCCTGCCTTTGCCTTCTAAGAGGATGACCCTGCCACTTAACAACAGGGGTATCTTTTCGGATCGGAAGGGTGCTCTGGAAAAATTAATCACACAGAATGACTATTAAATCTGGCCAAAAAAAAACCCTGCACACTTAAGTGCCTTTCGTGGAACATAGCAGGTTGAAGGAGAAGGTGTGGTACCACAGAATTTGCCAACTATATTCACTCATTTGATGTCATCCTGCTTCAGGAGACTTGGGCATGCAATAAGATATCCCTTACAGGGTTTACGGTCATTTCCTTGGCCGCCACCAGACAATCTACGACAGGAAGGCCCAAGGGTGGTCTAGCTTGCTTGGTCTTTGAAAGTGGAGACAGTGGAGCTGCCCTCCTGTAGCTCTTTAGCTATGGCTCTCCTAATTAAGAGAGGATGCAGCAAACTATTAGTGTTCAATGTTTATCTTCCCCTGACGATGAGGCAAGCTGATACTAAGGCTCAATGCGGCATGCTGGAGAATTAAATTACTTGTATGGAAGCTAAATTCCCAGCGCTGTACACCCTTATAGGGGGTGACTCTAATGCCCAATTGGGAGTCCAAGTTCCCCCATTGATTGAGGCACTCTACTCCCAAGAAACCCTCCAGGCCACAGGACACCTGATTTCAGCCAGACATTCTAAGGGTGAATTAACAAATTTTGCTGGCATTCAGTTAGTCCTTTTAACAGCCCAACACAATAAAATAATTCTTAATGGGAGTACCCTAGGTGATCTAGCTGGTGAGTTTACTTTTAGTTCCTCACATGGGAGTAGTGTTATTGATTTTGTGCTGGTATCCCAGCTTCTTAGAAAGGCAGTCCGTGCTTTTTATGTGGACTGCCTTACAGAGAGTGACTACTACCCCCTGGTTACAATCATTGGGCTTTCCTCAAATATACATCTCCCTAGGGGTCCCCAGATATTAGATCCCTATGTGGCCTCATATACAAGGAGGATCAAATGGTTTTCTAATACTGAAAGAAAGTTTCACTCCTTTTTATCATCTCTGGAGTGTCTCAGCTTATACAATCAGGCCCTAACAAGTAGTGACCCAGGGACAATCTCAGCCTTTGAATCACTAATTAAAAGTGTTCAAAGGGAGCTAGGAACCATCTGTAGGCCGAGTGGTCCATATCATTCAAGAAGTAATTCTTGGTTTGACAAAGAGTGTCTGATGCTCAGGAACCAGATTAATTGGGTTTACCTGCTCTATCATAATCGAGGGGATAAATGCCCACCAGAGAACTACTATCGCTTGAACCGGGAGTATAAAGGATTAATTGCTAAGAAAAAGAAAGCTAAAGAGAGAGAGAAGTGGGATCTACTTCTCTTCACCATCCAGCAGAAGAACACTCAATTATTTTGGCAAATTGTTGCCAGCTCCTTGCCGGGTCATCAAGAACTCCCTCTCTGCTGTATTTCCAACAGAGATTGGGAAAACCATTTCTTGGCAGTTTTCCAGGTGTCAACAAGTTCGACCATGCTTGGGCCACAGCTGCCTCCTGCAGTTCCTGACTGGCAACCCGTGGCTCATGCTGAGATTACCGAGCTTATCTCCAAACTCAAGTCAGGCAAAGCCCCTGGCCCTGATGCTCTACCCCCTGATCTGCTAAAATCCAATCCCGAGTGGTGGATTCCTCTCTTAGCAAGACTCTTCATGCATATCAATACCTCTGGCAGGATCCCTACCTCCTGGAGCTTAGCAATTATTGTTCCAGTTTTTAAACGAGGAAATAGGAACAATCCAGCCAACTATCGGCCCATAAGCCTGCCATAATTGGAAAATTGTATGCTAAATATCTCAAACGTAGACTCCTCACTTGGGTTGAGGAGTCCAATATTACTGGTGCTGAACAGATTGGGTTTAAAGCAGGCTGTGCCACACTGGACCACTGCTTTGTCTTAGCGTACCTGGTCGATAAATATACTACCATACCAGGTGGCAAACTTTACTGCTTTTATCGACCTAAAGTCAGCATTTGACTCAGTCCCTAGGGACTATTGTGGTCAAAACTGCTCAAAAGCTCTATCAATAGATGTCTTCTGTTCCTAATTAGATCCTTGTACAAACAGACCTCTAGTCAGGTCAGGTGTGGTTTGCAGGGAGAACTTTCTAATCCTATCCCGATTAAGAATGGATTAAGGCAGGGTTGTGTTCTGGCTCCTCTTTTGTTTAATTTATTCTTATCTGACTTGGCCTTTCATACTGGACATATTGTGTCCCACACCCCAAAACTGTCAACTGCGAAGATCCCGCTTCTCCTTTATGCTGATGATGCGGCCCTCCTTTCATTGTCAAGGCCAGGTCTGAAAAGATTACTTTCTGCATTTGGGTCTTACTGTGCTGAGAACCACTTGTCCATTAATTATGACAAATCCAAAGTACTGGTGTTCTCTAGAGCCCAGAAATTGTATAACTGGGCTATCAATGGTAATGCCGTTAAGCAGGTTTTCCATTTTAAGTATTTAGGTATTCAATTTCAGAACACTGGTGCTCATACTAGACATTGAATCCAGGTGCTGAATTTGGCCTCCTGCTGCCCCCTGTAGTCAGCAGCAGATTTTAAAAAATTTTATACCCAAGGAGGCCAGTTTATTCCCTCTGCTCTGCGTATTTACAAAGCCAAAACTTTGGCGCAAACTCTTTACGGAATTCCCATATGGATACGGGGCTTCAAGGATTGTATTGAAAGAACCCAGGCTGTCTTTCTTAGAAAACTTCCGGGTCTTCCTCCTTGTGTTGGTTTTGCTCTGATGTACCTGGAACTGGGCACTTGATCAGTCAAATGTATGGCGTGGATTAACACCTTTAAATGATGGGTTTGGGTGCTCTTTCTGGCAGTTCCTGGTAGCTACCTTTCCCTGGCGTTTGCTGACTCTCATATTTCTCATTGGGAGAGGGAGCTGATGAAGAAATTATACCTGCTAGGTTTTACGGGGGGTGCCCTGGGAGATTATGGCCTTAAGGATGCCCAATTTAGGGTAGTCCAATGTCTTGTGAACATTGACTTGCAATATCTATGAGCCAGAGCTAATGAAACTTCCTCCCCTCTGATCTTCAGCCAATTTAATAATTACAGAGTGAGGATGGCTTCCTATTTTTACACTCTAACCATTTCCAAGTATAGAAGAGCTTTCTCCCTAGCTCGCTTTAATGTCTTGCCCTCAGCACTACTGGATGGGCGATTTAAGAGGCTCCCAATTAACAAGCGGCTATGCCCCTGTGACAGAGCTGAGATTGAAACTGTGGAGCATGTCCTTTTATATTGCCCTATGTATAACACAGGCAGGTCTAAGTTACTGTCTTTCCTTGAAGCAGACCCTTCTAGACCCAATGTTAGTAATTTGTTCTTATATTGTCTAGGGGATGGCTCCTCATACATCACTTCTCAGGTTTCCAATTTTTTTTAAGAGCTGTAACCATCAGAGAAGAACACTGTAATTCCCCTTAGTCAAGTTTTTGGTGACCAATTGTTCATGATAAATTTTCCCATGTTTTTCTTTTGTTGTACTTGTGTTTTGGTCTGTGACCGCAAATAAAGTATTATTATTATTATTATTATTATTATTATTATTATTATTATTATTATTATTATTAT
>NW_020769453.1:712518-740813 GCF_900518735.1 Pseudonaja textilis
ATTATTATTATTATTATTATTATTATTATTATTATTATTATTATTATTTCCAAAAGTCTTTTTTTAAATGGTGGAAGAAGCATTCAAGATGTATGGAGAGAGACCTATCATATTGAGGAATACAAGATTATTGATTCTGGAGGGACATGATTTCCATGTCTTTCTATGGTATGGGAAAAATAAGATATGTGGTTACTTTATCTTAGACTATATAAGACATGCTTTATTGCTAGTATGGGAGAAGATCAGAGAACAGCACTATTTGAAAATACCAGTTTGGCATTCAACAATGGAAGCTTTTATTCATCCAAATGTTTTTAATATGGGAAATGTTGTCAGGTACAAAGATAATTTGAATAAAAAGGGTGAGCTCAAAACTAAACAAGAACTGGGTGAGCAAGAGATCAAAATGGTTTGGTGTTCACACTGCAAATACAATCTAGATATGAAAAAAATGTAAAATATATGGTTTTTATAGAGAATTGACAGAACTGGATAAAATACTAAGAGGAACAGAAGAAAGATTGATAAAAAAACATTATATAGTTTTTTGTTGAGTATTAAATTAGAAGAGGAACAAGTGAAGGAGACAATGATAGCATGGGCAAAAAAATTTGGTTATACAATAGAATTAGATAAATGGCAGAAATTGTGGGATAGTATTTATAAGTTAACAATGTCAACTGCATACAAAGAAAATTTGTACAAGATGTTTTAGAGATGGCATGTAGCACCAGCAAGGATGGCAAGGATGTTTAAAGATAAATCAGCTAAATGCTGGAAATGCCTGGGTCATATTATCATATGTGGTGGACATATGTAGAAGCTAAAAAATGTTGGACAAAAATACATATGTGGTTGGAAAAGATGATACAGCCGCATATCAATTTAAAACCTGAAATATTTTTGATGGGGATTTTACCTGAAATCTATAGTAAAGAGAATGCATATTTGATTATTCATGTATTAATTGCAGCTAGAATTGTATTTGCTCAAAATTGGAAAAGCAAAGAGATTACTACTGCTGAAAATGTGATTAGAAAAATACTAGAATGTGCAGAAATGAATAGATTAACACTTGCAATTAAAGAGGAGCAAACTGAATATAATAAGATATGGGAATTATTTATTGATGGCTAGAGAAAAAATATGGAAGCTAGAAATAGCTAATAGACTAGTGTAATATAGAAAATATGTTAATAGAATTAAACATGTTAAGAAGAGGAGTGTTATAGTAACAGAGATATTATGTATATTAACAAGGTAAGAATAAGATAAGAATAGAGAATTAATATGAAAGTAATGAACATGGATGTAAACTTTAATTGTTACTGCACAAGATATTTGTACCCAGATGACACACCGTTAAATGGAAAATGAATTGTATGAACTTTAAATAAAATAAAAAATTATACAAAAAAGAAAAAAGAAATGACCCAGGCAGTTATAGGCCCATTAGTCTTCTGAGTGTTGTTAGTAAAGTGTATGCCGAACATCTAAATTATAAAATTCAGGATTGGCTAATTTCAGGGGGAATAATAAAAAATGAACAAGCTGGATTTAGATCATATGTTGGTATGATCTAATCTTTTTCTTATGGCTAATATTTCTAAGCCTTATAGCTAATATTTTATTTGGGACAATGGGGGGAGGGTTTGATTTCTTCTTACAGTTCCCCATTTTGTGTTAATTCAAATATTTTCTGAAATATATGTATTTTGCTCAATTTAGATCCTGTCTGAGTAGCTTGGTATTTGTTATCTTTTTGGCTCATCATTTAGGGATATTTGGCTGGCATCCTTACTTGGATGTCTGTAGAGATGGGGGGTGATTTTGCAGACTAATGGGGTAAGGGAAAATACACTAGTGGAGGCAGCTGAGAAGTATTCCCATGATATTAATGACAGCAGCCCCCAAAATTTCCTGTGCCAATTTTTTTAGATGTTTGATGTCACATTCTGTGAGCTTTCAGTCAGGCTTGAAGCAAGCACATGTCCCAAAGTTCTTTGCAGCCAAGATCATGCCTTAATAGGTAATCAAAGACTGCCCATGCCCAAGGGTTGCTTCCAGAACCTGCCTTAACTCTTCGTTTAGCGCATCCAGGGTTTGTGAGGCCAAATTGAGGTTAGCCAGTGTACAATCCAGGTTATTAATATTTTTGAAATTGCACACAATGAGCCCTGGGGCTCCTACTAATGAGACCAACAATGGAACATATTCAACCTTACTAGGCAACTGGGCAGCATCATTTGTGAGTCACAATCAGGGCTTGGAGTTTGGAAATCTACAGGCCTCTACAGGGGTGCAAGTCCTGCTCAGGGTGGGCTTCATAAATTTTAGCAATGGATTCTCTGCCCGGTTGCTGGGTGGGTGTGGCCATGGTGAGTGTGGCCGAGTCGGCCTCCTGCATCACAGTGGGGGGCATTTTTGCCCTCATTGGGCTCCAAAGGCTTTCCTTGAGCCGCCGGGAGGGCAAAAATAGCCTCCCTGGGCTATGGAGGCTCTCTGGAAGCTGGAAATGGGCCCATTTCTGGCCTTCCCAAACTTCTGGGAAGCTCACTTTTGACCCTCCCCAAGCCTCTGCATGTGCCCTGCACATACCTGCATCCAAAACAGGCTGTATGAGAACTCCTGGGAGGGGAGGGCTGGGTGGGGCCAGCCAGGAGTGGGATTTGGGGGTTCTCCGAACTGCACAGAATCTTAGCTAGGGGCTCTCCCGAACCGCTGAGAAACTGCAGCAGCCCACCCTGGTCCTGCTGCCTCAGGATGACATGTGGCCTCTAAATGATAAAGATTGTGGTCTGATATAGATTATCAGGAAGACAATCACCCAAACTGTAATAAGGAACAACAACACTGAAAATAAATTTCCCTAGGTTACAAAATAAATTAATAAAAAATCAACAAGTGAGGGAACAATAACCAAATGGAAACAATATATGAAGAGATTATAAAGTCAGTGATTGAATAAAGTTCACAATTCAGTTTGAAAAGGCCTTTTTCATTCTTAGAGTTTACAAGTAGCCATGTAGATGAACAACTGAATAAAATTTCCCACAATAACTTTTGAGGCTAGCAAACCAGGGACATTTCTTATACAAATTCAGAGTGAAAACTTGATAATGTTTATCTGCTCATTATTTGTATAGCATTTGTCAACTGTAAAATCTCAACCTGAGTTTATCTCCTGGTGACCATATGACATGACCATGTAGTTATCTTGGCAACGATGTGGAGTCTTTTTCATCTTTTTTTATTTGTCTTTTTTATTTCCTGTTGGTCTTCTATCCAACTATTAATCAGTTCCAACCTTGCTTAAATATTCGTTGGACTTCAGCCAAGGCAAGCTATATGTAGCCACTTACTATGATTTCATGACTGTAAAACATCAACAAACTGCCTATAATAATAATCCAAGCACAATAATAGCTAATCTCTTAATCAGGTCTGAAATGAAGTTCAGTTCTGGTTACTTGGACTTAATTATTGTCCATTTAAAAACTGCTTTGAAAAAACTGCTTTAATTTTCTTTTTTTGCATCATTATTAGAAGGATTGTAATTCTTCACTTACAATAACTCCTCCATAACTGTCTAGGCACAGAGCACATAGATCACACTAAAGCAGAACTTGCTGTTTATTTGTGCAATAAAAATGATCAAGGCTCTTCTGGTTGCAAGGCCTCGGCGGCGGCAGGAATCCACAATCCTGCGGGTCCCTGCTGCGCTTGCTGCTGAGGTACCCCCGATCCAATTGGATTTGGGGGTTGTCGCTACCCCGAAGGGGTAGCGGAAGATAGAGGAGATCTGGGCAGGGGTCTGGGGATATCACAACCCCTTTCCCCAGCTGGCTAGACTCCTTTTTCCTGAGGCGGTGGAGCGGCTGTCAGTAATGGCAGCCACAAAGAGATCTTCAACCGGACAAGATTTGTGCAGGAGGAAGAGTTAGAAAGAGAAAGGTTTCTGGCTGAACCAGGACATTAAGATACATTTAAACACCCTGGAAATTTGACTCTTGGATTGATACATTTGTTTCCAAAAGAAGCTGTCAAGCGGTGAACGAAAGTGTGAAAGGGAAAGTGCACTCCCCTTCCTTACGGAGATAGCAAACAGACATTGAAAAACCTGCTTCTTTACAGAAGGAAAAAATAAGCTCTTTGTTATAAGTGGGAAGGGAGAGAACTAAAAAATCTTTAAGAATCTGTTGGAGGAGACGCCTTGAAGATTACAAGATCAGAAATTAACTGTAATAAGGCTTTAAAATATACTTTGGGATTTTTCCCCAGGAGGAGAAAGTGCAAAGAGAAGAAGAGGAAATATTTTGTGTCTGTCTGGATTGTTTGATAACTTTGGAACGCTTGGAAACTATTTTAAGATTAAAAACACTTGGGTTGTTCTTAAAAAAATAAAAGAAGAAGAAGAAAAAGTTTTACAATGGCACTATCTGTGGATGAATTAAAAATGGAATATGAAAAATTAAAGGAAAGAGAACGAGGAGGCAAGGATTCATTGGGAACTGTCTTCCACTTTTTAGAAATGGCGATTTCTACTTATCAGCAACTACATGGGGAAGGAGAAGAAGAAGAAGAAAAAGAGGAAGAAGCCATCTTTAATGGACAAAAAAGTTCAACTTCTTCTTCTTCTTCTTCTTTTTCTTCAGCGTTTGTCTCGCGCTCGGGCGAGGTCCGCTAATGTCCTTGAGTACTGCTTCCACACCTCTCTGTCTGCCACGCGTGTCGGGTCTGCCTTCGCGATCTCTAGATCGGCCTTGATCGTGTCCATCCAGCGTTGTTTAGGTCTACCACGCGGTCTCGCTCCTCCGACAGTCACCTTCATTACAGATTTGATGATAGATTCTTCCTTGGCGCGGCTCACGTGGCCGAACCATCGTAGCCGGGACTGCCTCATGACCGTGGGGATGGGCACGACGTTGAACCGTCTACGCACTTCTTCGTTCCTGACGCGATCGAGTAGGGTGAGGCCTACCGACCATCGGAGCATTCGCATCTCCATTATCTGGAGTCTGCTTTCGACTTCTTTGGTCGTCGGCCAGCACTCTGTGCCGTATATGGCCACGGGGCGCACCACAGAGTTATAGATTTTCGCCTTCAGGCGCATCGGCATCTTCTTGTCACAGAGGACGCCCGTGACGGACTTCCATTTGCCCCACGCTGCATTGATCCTGGCTGCCACCTCAGTTTGTAATAGGCCTTCTTCCCCAAGAGTAGTTCCCAGGTACTTGAAGGTGGAGGCGCGCGGTAGCTCTTGCCCGTTCACGTGGATGGAGCCTGTCATTTCATTGTCAGTGGTCAGGTATTCAGACTTCTTTAGGTTCAGCCGGAGCCCGAACTGCTCGAGGCGGTCGTGCCACTGTTGGACTCGGTGCTCGAGTTCAGCCTTGCACAGGTTTGCCAGGAACACATCATCGGCGTAGAGCAGCGTCCATGGGGCGGGCGTGTACAGGTCGTGTGTAATTGTGTCCATCACCAGAATGAACAGCAGTGGTGAGAGAGCAGAGCCCTGGTGTACGCCGACGGTAATATTAAACTCTTCTGATATCCCAGCTGCCGCTTTTACACGGCTTTTGTGACATCTGTATAGGAGTTGGACCCATTGTACGAGCAGCTCAGGCACGCCGTGATCTCGCAGTGCGTACCAGATGAGATCGTGCGGGACACGGTCGAAGGCCTTTTCCAAGTCTAGGAAGGCGGTGTGGAGCGGGATTTTCTTCTCTCTGTGAGCCTCCATCAGCATCCGCACACCGAAGATGGCGTCGGTGGTGCCGCAGTTCTTGATGAATCCAGCCTGGTTGACGCTGATGTCGACGATGTCCCGAATGCGCTTATCAAGGACGTGTTCAGCTTCTCGTAGATGTCATCGTAGTGGGAGCTTCTGGCTGTCGCTACTGCTTTCTTGGCTGCCTTTTTGGCCGCCTTGTATTCGCAGAGCTTCTCGCTGGTCTTGTCCTGAAGAAAGGCCTTGTAGAGCCGTTTCTTCAGGTGTACGGCATCTTGTACTTCCGGTGTCCAGAGCCATGTATCTCGTTCAATGCGTCTCCGTCCTGGCTTGGTGCAACCAAGCTGTTGGCAGCCGGCAGTGTGAACAGTGCTCTTCAGCATGGACCACGCTTCCTGTGGCCCGTCGACCATCTGCAGGAACTGCTCCGGTTTGATGAGGGGTCCCGCCATCTTCTTCTGGTTCCACCACTTGATTCGTGGCTGGTCTGCATTCCTTTTGTCAATCCTGGTCTTGGGCTTGCTGATCCTGATCTTCGCCATCAGCGGCCTGTGCTGACTGCTCGATTCGTACGGGTACACCTTGGCGTTGAGCACGTTTTTAGCGGCTCTTCGTCGTACGATGATGTAGTCGATCTGTGTGTGGTGGCTCCCGTTTCTTCTATGGTAGGTGAGGAGTTGAGATTCTCGCCTAATGAAGCAGGTATTCGTGATGGTCATATCATGGGAGTCGGCAAAGTCCAGGATCCTCTGGCCATTCTCATTCGTATCGCCTGTGCCGTGCCCACCGTGGCACTGGTGTCCGTTTTTGTCCCGCCCTACATGACCATTCAGGTCGCCCGAGATGATGATGTCGTCTTCGTGTGGGATCTGCCTGAGTTGGATGTCGAGCAGTTCCCAGAAGGTATCCTTCTCCTCCTCGTGACATCCGGTCTGAGGGGCGTAGGCAGACAAGATGTGTAGGCGCTGCCTCTCGGTTCAACTAAGTTCAACTAAGAAAGAAAATAGGAAGAGGGGAAGGAAAATTGAGAATTTAAGATTTAATAAAACAATCAAGAAAGAGAAAAATAAGGTGAAAAAAAGATACAATGTTAGAAAGCAACAGAAAAGAGAAATACAACAGAGAGGGGAAGTTAAAAAGACGGAGGTTGGGGGGGGGGCAAAAAGGCCAGACAGGAGAAAAAAGGGAGGGAAAAGGGGGAAAAAAGCCACAAAGGCTTGAAACAAGATGCAAAAAAGCAGATCTTTTTCAGAGATAAAGGGTAAGGTATAATTAAAGAAAGACTCTGCAAGAGTACATAAGATAGTATTGTAGTATTTGCATTTGAAATAGTGTATTGGAATACTATAAGATTTAACAAAATATTAAAATATTAAAATGTTTAATAACAATATGTTGTGGCTCCGGGCTTGGATTCAGCTCCTGTGACTGATATGAGTTCAAGTGAAGAGGTCATGGCAGAAAAATATGAGCCTGCCTGGCTTAGTGATTGGACTGATAACCAGGATGAGGAGATGGACGTGACAAAGGACGACAGACCTGATGTATTAGAATTGTCAGGACCTTTGACCTCCTCTGGTTCCTTATCTGATCAACAGCCGGGAATGGCTGACAGGGAAGTTCTGAGAGACTCTTCTAGTGGAGATGAGAACTTGGAAAATTTGTGGTTAAATGTAAAAAATAGAAGACGGTTGAGAAGGCAAAATCAGCTGGAGCGAATGAGGAGAGCGAGTCAGTAAATTAGCACGTTGCCTCAACGAGTATAAAAGGACACAGCTGGGCTGGTACATTTTGCCAGGAACAAAATGACTATTTGAGTGAGGACGTTACAGCAAGAAGCTCTGAGACTGGAGATTTATTGCCAGGACTGGTTTGCCGGACAGAGTAAAGATTTATGCTGTGGTTTCTGCCAGCCGTTATCTTGTAAGACTTCTTTCCGTTTGATTTAATTGTGAAATGGCTGCTTTCTGTTTTGTTCATTTGAATTTTGAAGGGGAGTCATAACAACAATAGATTTTAATATTCAATAAGATATTAAAGAGAATGTGTATTATTTTAAGTGTCAATTCAGGGGAAAGATAGAAAGGCATCACACTTTAAAAGTGATTATAGGGGAAAATTTTGTTAAAGAGAAGAGATAAATAGATCATTGGAAAAGAATGGACAAAAGATACAAGTATAATGATTTTAAAGTAAGATGAAATAAACAAAATATAACTAAGAGAGTGCAAAGAAGAGAGAAGTTATATAGAAAATATAGAATGGTAAATAAGATAAGAATGGTAGATAAAGTGAGCATGAATTTGATTTAGGTCTGTAAAAAAAGATGTAACCCGGGGCTAAGCCACTTTCCAAAAAGAAGTTTTTGTTTTATGTTTTGTGTTTTGGTTAGTTATGTTTGATTGAGAATTAATAAAACTTTGGAGGGAGAAACAATGAGAAATTTGGAAAAGATATGTACAAATGATAATTTGGAATTATGTTGTATAAAAGAATGTCTTATTTGTTTTGTCAAAATCTACAAGTAGCCTTCAGAAAGGAGGTTTTGTGTTTCTATGTCTTAAGTTTTGTTGGTCTCTTAAAAAAAAAATTCTGTGTTTATGCTTGATTGAGTTAATAAAAACTTGGAGGAATGTTAGAAGAGGATAATTGAGAATAAAAGATAGAAGAGAATAAAACAAGTCAGAGGAAAATATAAGTATAATGAATAAAAACATATAAAATAGATAAATATAGAAAAGAAATATAATTGAAGAAAAGTAAAGGGAGAAATAATGAGAAATTTGAAAGGATATGTATGTGTTTATGAAATGTATCAATGTTGTATAAAATAATGTTTATTTGCCCTGTTAAAATTTACAAATAACTTTCAGAAAAGAGGTTTTATATTCTTATGTTTTATGTTTTGTTTGTCTTTAAAATCTAATAAAATTTGTTTTAAAAAAAATGATCAAGGCAATGATACTTTCCACAATCATGCCAGGTTTTCCTGTTGTTTCTTCCTCTCTCTTTTTTAAGTCACTGGAAAACCGTTGAGACCAGAAGTTGGAGTACAAAGTGGTTTTCTTTTTTTCCTTTTTTGAATGAGAGTAATAGAAATCATCTGTCTAGAAGTACACCTTCTAAGAGTGTACTAAGAGTAGAAATGTAATCACTATTAATGAGCATCCATTACCAATGGATCTTGCCACCCAACACTTTAGTGCCCACTTCTAAACTTTATCAAAATCACTAAATTCTGAAGAGTTAAACAAATCAATGATATGTGGAAAGCTGCCACATTTTGAAAAAGGATATAATAAAGCTAAAAACAAGTCCAGAAATAGGCAACCACAATGACCAGGGATCTTGTTATATAAGGATAGACTTGAACATACAGGACATGTTAGCTTGGGGGCGGGGGGGACTATGAAGGGGTGTAGAGTTGTAATTGCAGGAATGTTCCAATCTCGGGTGGCAAACCTCAGATAAAGAATGTTTCCAAGCAAATACAACTCAGGCAAACAAAGTCACTAATCTATGGATAAAGGAGGATTAGAGAGGGGAAGTAAACATATGTTAGACTTTAACTAGAGATAATTAATTGTATGGATTACTGTACTAAACAGTAATGAAAGTTAAGCAGTAACCAAAGTTAACCGATAATGGAGGATAACTAAAAATGTATATAAATGCAAGACTATACTCCAATAAAGATCATCATGATTCAGTTGATCATGATCAAACAACTCGACTGCCTCGTCATTACAACAAGTGGCGCTTGAACAGGGACCCTCTTACTTTGTCCAGCAAGGATTTGGTGCACCTTCAACCCTTTGTAGTTTCTTCAACCTTTTTTGGTTTCTGTAAGTATGGGGTCTTCGCTTTCTGAGGAACAAAGGAAGCATGTAGATGAATTAGCCTATTTGTTGAAGAAAAATAATACTGAGGTACCACAGAGAAATCTCTTAAGGCTGGTCCAGAAGATTGCAGCTCAGTGCCTATGGTACCCAGAAAAGGGGTCTTTAAAATTAACTGATTGGGAACGTATTGGGAAAACATTGCATACTGAATCTCGAGCAAAAATAGAAGTTTTGCATGTGTGGCATTTATGTAGGCATGCAATTGAAAAATTTGGTCACAAACTTTCTCTTTTAACACCTCCACCTTCACGTTATACTAATGCTGTCATTTGTCCCCTTTCTTCACCTGAATATATGTCTTCAATTCCCTCAGCTCCTGCAGATACAGGGCAAAAGCCTCCTGACTATTGTTCAGTCTTCTTTTCAGAAAATGTTAGAGACTTGTAAAAGGGATGCCTCTGTCTCAGGAACAGAACTTGCAGAATTACTGTCTGTTTGTCCAGTACAATATCGTCCACAGCTTGGACTGCAAGTAGCAGAATGGGAGGGTCTGCCTTATCAGATCTTAAGAGAGCTTAAAAAGGCAGTTACAGACTATGGGATTAGTGGTAATTTTACAAGAGGACTTGTAGAAGGAATAAAAAATGGTTATACAATGATCCCTGAAGATTGGAAGCAAATATTTTGCATGATTTTAATATCCATGCAATATGTGGTTTGGGAGAGTGAATATATGAGACATGCTCAAGCTGCTGCTTAACTATTGTTTCTGAATGTGCCTTTTGTGCTTTTCTTAAAGTACTGGAGAACCTAGAGCAAATTTTTCAAACATTCGACAGAATGCCAATGAGCCTTATGCTGACTTTGTTGAGCATCTGTCCAAAGCAATTAGACAGCAGTTTGATCATCAGGAAGCTGCTGGTGAACTTCTTCGCCAGTTAGCTATTGAAAATGCTAATGCAGATTGTAAAAGAGCTTTACAGCCGTTAAAGGCTACTGCTAATTACACTCTGGCAAATATGCTGTGAGTCTGCCAGGATATTGGATCACAAACTTATAAAATGCATATGTTAGCAGCTGCTATTCAGAAAGGACAGCGACCAATTGGTAACTGTTTTAAGTGTAAGAAGCCTGGCCACTTTCCGAAGGACTGTCATTCTACACCTTCTATGCCACAGAATCGTCCTTCTAAGAAGTGCCCTATTTGCAAAAAGGGATTTCATTGGGCCAATCAATGTTGGTTTCGGTCAGGAAACTTGCCAATGGGTGTGGCACCCACCCAGAATCCAAAGCGTGCCTTTCCCATAACTCTGACTCCTCCAGCAGTCTCTCTCACTCCTCCCCAGCCACAGCCGGTAGTGCTGAGATCGATTTAATCACTCAAGAGGAAATTGAGTTTAAATTTCCCATGGAAGTTAAAATAGTTCCATCTCAATTTAAAGGTTCTCTTCCTTTGGGATTAGTTGGCTTAATTTTGCCTTGTTCTTCTGCGCACAAAAAGGGCTATTTTGTTGTGCCTGGGGTAATAGATTCAGATTACACTGGTATCCGCATGATTCAGATTTGGGTGAATCTTCTTCAAGTTCTTCCTTGTAATTCTTCTGTTGCTCAATTGCTTCTTCTTCCATATGAAATTCCATCTCCTGGTATAGGTAATCATGGGGATGCAGGATTTGGATCAACTTTTTTATTTGTAGGCTTACTTCATCAGCTGAACTCCTCTTGTCCTTCGTTAATGCTCTTCCTTAATAAACAACCATTTCAAGGGTTATTAGATACTGGAGCCAATGTTACTGTCATCTCCTCTTTACAGTGGTCACTACAGTGGCCAAAAACAACAGTTTCTTCATTGTGGGGAATAGGAGGTTCTACAGCTGCTTGGCAGAGTGTTCAAGAAATTAATGTTACAACATCTGCTGGTAATTATTTAACCTTTTTAGATTCTCTTGCAGACTCATCTGTTAATTTGCATTTTCAAACTACTGAATCTTTAGCAAGGTCTTTGGTAATGTATCACCAAGCTCCAAATCCAACCTGGAAAGGCCCTACACCGCTGATCACCTGGGGTCGCAGTTACACTGCCGTGGAAGATCCTTCTACTCGACAAGCAGTGTGGGTTCCAGCATGCTGTGTTCGTCCATATCATGGCATGGCATCAGGGCCTTCACAACCCAATTCCGGATTTCAATCTTCATCTGAACACGGAAGTCCGTCTTCCAAGGTCAAAGCGCCTGCAACCCATCACTTGGGGCCAGGTTAAATCTACTACATATCAAGCTCAACAACAACTGCAACAGGCCTCATTACCTCAGACTCCTGAAAATCTTGTTGCTGCTGTTTTTGCTATTATTACTGCTAACTCTGTTACCATTTTATTTTGTATTTTCTTGTTTATGCTTAATGGTGTTTCTGCTCAAAATGATACTTCTGTGGTTCGTCTTAACCCTAATTTGTGGGTTCGTCATGCCCAATACATGTTTATGACCCATGGCACAAATATTACTTTATACTATGAGCCCAATGGCATTTGGTCAGATTTCTTTTACCCCTAACTTGATCATGTCTTCTACATTTAATTTCTCACAACTACAATCTATTTCACACTCCTGGCTATTTTCTATACCCCCTATGCAATTGAATTCTGTCCGTTGGCGTTACTTGAAAGTCAATTTACAAGGAGTCTGTGTTTCTGTTGTCATGCTAAACACACTTGGCTTCATAATTGGTCTGATTATGATGCTGCTCAGCATATATTTAAAAAGCTAGGGAATTATAGTTATTGTTCTGACTACTATTGGTTGTCAGGTACCTTTAATTCTTCTTTGCATGGAATTAATATAGCTCCTGATATGTATCCTGACAATTTTCCTATTTTTAATGCCTCTGATCAATCTAATACAGGATTGATATGCGCTGGTTGGCAGCTTAAGGATCCTAATATGTGGTTCTTTTTTGATAAATATGCTAGCAATGTTCATCCCCAGAATTATCAATGTGCAACTATAGGTTATTTTACTCTACCTGTTCAAATAGGTGTGCTCCCATCAACTCGACAGCGGCGTTCCTCTCTGGGACCTACATGTAATGATGAAGTCATTATTGACACACAATTGTCTTCTGGTTCTACATTTGGCCGTGCATTGGCAGGGGCCGTTACAGGAGTCCTTACTCTAGGCTCTTATCCTGGCATAATTGCTCAAGAAAACAGACGATCTATTCTTGGTCTCACCTGCAGACTTGAAAAATCCATCAATGCTACCGCCGCTATTATTCGTGATTTGCAGCATGAAATAGAAGACTTAAATCAAGATGTCTTACAGCAGCATTTTGCCATAGACTATCTTTTAGCCCATCAGGGAGGGTTCTGTACATTAGCTGGATGCCGTGAATGTGCTGTGCATTTTCATTCTTTAAATAAAACTATTGAGGATGAACTTGCCAATTTACAATCATACATTCAAAATAATATCCATGCTCATTACTCACCTTTTGAGTGGCTAACCAATTGGCTCCCTGATTGGAAAAGTCAAAAGAATCCAGGATCAATTCTGAATGCATGTTGAAATGAAATCAGCATGATGTTGTGGCATTTGTCTGATTGTATGCAAAACTCCTGAGCCATACGGTCATCCTTCTCCTTTAATTTAATAGAATTTACTCTGAACTGAGCACCTAGGTTTGAAAACTGGGAAGCATAATAAGATACAAGTCAAATGAGTGCACACAGGGAGAGAGAAAGAGTCAGAGAGAGAGAGAGAGAGAGAGAGGTCATGGGAAAACAGATCACCTGACAACTCTAGTGTTATCCATTTCTGATTTGGAATATAGTGCAGCTTTGCCAAAATAAATTAACTCAGTTGCCAAATACAAGCCATAGCTGAATGAAGAGTCTCCTAGGTAAAGTATTAACAGAACTTTGGGAATGACTCCCATGGCTTCTCATATGCTTGCTAAATTCACTGGTTTTACTTATGTGGATACCATGTCCATTAGATTTCTTCACAAACCTGTCCCACTTTTACAGCCTTAGCTCAGGGTTGTCAAACTCGCAGCCTGTGGACCAGATGCATCATGCATTGGTCATGCTCATGGCCGGTTTAGTGAAGAAGGGGAAGGTCCCGATACATCATGACAAACACGAAATTGATATCCCTGCCTTAACTAATTCTTCCTACCAGCTATTAAAGCATCAACTAAAGAGATGTGAAAGGCTAATAAATACACACTATTTTCAGCTTTTTATTCAATCCCTGTCAACTATACATTTTTAGTCACATATCATATATCATATATTTTTCATAGGGAAAAGTAAAGGATTCTAAAGATTATCCAAGATTTCTTGTGTAGGAATAAGTACTCAGTCTTTCTCAATCGAGCTGCTTCGAGCATCCAGAGAGTGGGAGGTGCTCTAGTCTTCACCAATTGCAGGCTGAGCTATAATTGAGGAACGCTCCTCCCACCACATGGCTTCTCCATGCGTTCCCCAGTTTTTAGCTCAGCCTCGCAAGAGACAGGCAGCTATGGATCATTCTCCTTGGCCGTTTCAGGATTTCTGTTTCATTTTCAGGTTTGATCGTTTCGGTTTTGGCTTCTTTCCTTGGTCCCTGCACTTTTGAGTTTTAGTTGTATGTAAAGGAGCAAAGTTTCGCCCCTCAGGGGAGAGATAGAGGGGTTTTAGAGCCTTTGCCCACCCCCCCTTCCCTCTTTCCTGCCATTTCAAGCCATTCCTGCTTTTAAGCAGCGGCTTGCAATCGCGCTCTCCTAGCGCGCATTGTGTCTTCCTCCCACGAACGCCTTTTCCTAGCCCTCGTTTGTTCAGCTCAATCCTTTTAGCTGACTGCCTTTTTCTAAGGGCTATTCCGTCTCTGAGCCCTGCGTCCAGCCCGGTAGCCATTTTTAGGCACACCTTGTGGCGGGCGCCATTTTGCCTAGGCTCAAATTGCTGCGACGTTGATAGAGCCCCATAGCAGGCCCTACAGGCCTGTGGGAGCTTTTATTTCAGAAGGGGGGTTGTGGCTTTGTGCCCTGTTGCCCCATTTTAATTGTTGGCATTCCGCAGCCTGCTCAGAGGCGAAGACAGGCACCTACTTCCCAGGTTGTTGGGAGGCAGCCTCAGAGGCCTTTACAATTTCTTTCCTGGTATATTTTTTCGTGTTTAAAGTTTGGCCTCAGCGTTCATTTGGTTAAATTGGTTGTTTAGAGATAGTTTTTTCATCTTAATTTTTCTCTATTTAAAAAAAATAATTATATTTTATTAATAATTTAGTTCCTTTTTTTGGTCATTTGGTGCAGTTTTCTTTTGTATACCCTTAGAGGTGTTTTTTTCCTTTTTCCCCAAAAATTTATATATATATATATATATATCGCTATCTAAAAAATTTTCCAAAAGGGGAACGTGGCTCAACTATAGAATACCCGGCTCCCATTGTGGACCGCTTTCCTAGGCATGCCAACCGCCTTCATATTCAATATACCTTGTTTCTACCTTTTGGTTATAATGGCAGAGGAAAATCCCAGAGGGCCTTCCCTAAAGGCTAAGTCTAAAACTCACCATCTGCGCAAAAGGGCCAAGGAACCTACCACAGCCTCTGAAAGGGATGCTCTGAGGCACCACAGAGCTCTGGAAAAGGAGTTTGATAGGCGCTCCAGGGACTCTCATTCTGTAATTCCAGCTTCTATTCCCTCTACCTCTAACCAACCTCCCCCTTTGCCAGAACAACCTTCTCTCTCCAGGCACAACACACCTGTCCAGAGCCCCCAGGCCACTCGAACTCCAGAGGTGACCTTCACCCCAACCGCTGCTGGCCTACACCCAGAAGACCCTTCAACTAGCGTCATCCCTGACAGCGTTAAGGAATGGATGCAGCTTGCCATCCACCAGGGGATCGTGGAAGGTATGCAACAGTTGTCCAAGACAGCCTCTCAAGCAATGGCACCCGAGATTGATTCTGCCTCCGGAGAACCTCTACCCAGACCGGTGACTCTCCACACACAGGTACCTTCCCAAGGGGACCCTCCTTTCCCAGAAGGGGAGGAAGAGGAGGACGAGGAAGAGGAAATGGCCTTTGTACCCTACGGGGCAGAGGAAGGGTCAGAGGGGGGTCCCTCCATTATTCTGAGCCCTTTTCCGAAGTGGAACAGCTGGAAGGGGACATGTCGGAGGATGAGGGCATCTCCCCCGACCAGCCCTCCCTTGTAGGCCTGTTCAAGCCTCATTTATTTAAGTCCTTGCTGTTCAAAGCAAAGAATATCTCAGGCCTAACTCCCCAGCCATCTTCTGATTCCTCGCCAGCAGCCTCTGGGGCTCCAGAGGATGCCATTTTCAGGCAGCCAGCGGTGGAGGCCGAAGTTGTGCCAGTCCCTCCAATCTTCTCCGATCTAGTGGCGAAACAGTTAGCCTCTTCCGGTCTCCCCTCCACCCCCTCAGGGCAGGACAAGAGGTTTTTTAATCTCGACGCAGACTTCTCCACCATGCTAGACACCCCCGAGGTGGATGACCCTATTATCAGACTGGCATCCTCGTCTAACCCCACAGACGCTCTGGAAGCCTTAAGACCGGAGAACAAGAAAGCGGAGATGGTGCTGCAACGGGTGCACCAGTTTGATGCTTGGGCCATTCGGTCTGCGACCGCTTCATCCTTTTTTCTAGGTCATCTATTAGGTGGCTTCGACAGCTGAAGCAGCATGTTCCTCCATCTAATACTAGGGCCCATCAAGATATTGCAAAACTAACAGCAGCAGCTGAGTTTGCAGCCGATGCAAATTTTCACTCGGTGAAGTTCTCCTCTCGGGCCATATCCTCTCATGTTATGGCCCGACGGCTGCTTTGGCTTAGGCATTGGCAGGCCGACATTAAAAACAAGTCGAAACTGGCCTCAGCTCCCATCTCCGGAAATAAATTTTTTGGTCCGGCCCTGGAACCATTGTTGATGGAGAGCCAGAACAAAAAGAAATTTCTTCCGGCTCTTTTTTGTAGGCAAGAGTCCAGATCCTTTCAGCCCTTTCAAAGGGACTCCTTCCGTACCCCCTTTCAAACTCCCTTCTCCCCCCGTTATCAGAGATCTCCAACCTTTCGCCCGGCCTATCGAGACCAGGGTGATTCGGGAGACAGATCCAGAGGGGGGGGTAGTTACAGAAGACCCTTCCGGGGTTCGGCAGGTAAGACTCCCCGCCATCCAAGATAGGTTTTCAGCCCCTTTGCCCATCGCCTTAAATTCTTTGCGAGCCAGTGGGAAGCATCTACGTCTGATGCTTGGGTTAAAGACACCCTCCAATTTGGTTTTTCCCTTCAGTTCCAAGTCCTTCCACCCGAACACTTCATGGTTTCTCCCATTTCCAGGGATCATACCAAGCGTGCTCTCCTAGAGACCGCCATTAAACATCTGTTGGATATTAAGGCCATACAGCCCGTGCCACCTTCTCAACGAGGAGAGGGATTCTATTCCCTCCTCTTTCTAGTCCCTAAACACTCTGGGGGTTGGAGGCCCATTTTGGATTTAAAAAAGCTCAATCGTTATATTGTTCATCATAAATTCAAAATGCATACCCTTCAGTCCATTCTACAGGGCACCAGGGAAGGAGACTGGCTCACTTCCATTGACCTCTCTGAGGCATATCTTCATATACCCATTCACCCTTCCTTTTCTAGATATCTGAGATATTATTACAATGGCTGTCATTATCAATATGTAGCCCTTCCCTTTGGGTTAGCCTCGGCTCCCAGGAACTTCACCAAGGTTTTGGCAGCCTTAGCAGCTCACCTCAGACAACTCCCTGTCCGTATTTACTGCTATCTTGACGACATTCTCATTCTTTCTCCAACCCAAAGCCAAGCTGAGAGGGATACCAGAACCACTCTTTCAGTACTTCAGGATCATGGTTTCCTTGTAAATTGGGAAAAATTGCCCCCCCCAGGGGGCCGAGAACCACAATGCCCTGCATTGTCCTTGGCCCACGGGGCTCCTATACGCTTCCCCCCCTACCGCTGCTGCCCAAGGTGATCCAAAAGGTAATCCTCGAGAAAGTGGAACTTCTTCTGGTGGCCCCATATTGGCTCAGGAGACCCTGGTTTGCGGACCTTTGCAACCTGTCAGTGGCTCCTCCTTGGAGGATTCCACCGGACGAGATTTCGCTGTCCCAGGGACCTCTTCAGCATCTGAATCCACAATGGCTTCAGCTGACCGTTTGGAGGTTGAGCGGGACCGTTTAAGGAAGGAAGGCATGTCCGATCTGGTCATCAACACTATTCTGACAGCCAGGCGGCCTTCAACCACTCGCATATACAATGCCACCTGGAACATATTTTGTAAGTGGTGCCACAAGTTACACATTAATCCGATCTCTCCATCAATCGCACAAATTCTGGCCTTTTTACAAGAAGGATTGGGCAAAGGTCTTTCCCCCAACACTTTAAGAAGGCAGGTGGCGGCCCTATCTACGGTTATCTCTGGCAACCTGTCTGGCCCGCTTTCCCACCATCCTCGCATTAGAGCTTTTCTTAGAGGTGCCACTAATATGCACCCTCCAGTAGTTCACAGATACCCGACCTGGGACTTCAACAAGGTTCTCTCGGCGCTAACTAAGCCCCCCTTTGAACATCTAAGAGAGATGTCACTCCAACTCCTCACGCTCAAGGTGGTTTTTCTTGTGGCAATTACATCGCCTCGTTGGATATCTGAAATAGTAGCTCTATCCGTTAGAAAGGAGTTATGCGTTTTCCACGCTGATCAGGTGGTCCTGTGGCCAGATCCCTCCTTCATGCCCAAGATAAACTCAGCCTTTCACAGATCACAGGAGCTTGTCCTTCCTAACTTTTGTCCAAGACCTTCTCAAGAGAGAGAAAGGCAGTGGCATACTCTCGATGTTAGACGGGCACTCCGTATCTATATCAGTCGCACTCAGCCTATCAGGAGGTCGGAGGCTTTGTTTTTATCTTTTCAACCAAAGACGCTGGGCTGCAAAGTTTCCCCGTCTACTGTTGGCCATTGGATTAGAGCTACAATATCCAAGGCCTATTTGTCACAGGCACTTCCTGTTCCCAGTGGAGTAACTGCTCACTCTACAAGGAGTGCTGCTACTTCTTCAGCCTGGGCTACTCAGGCTCCTATTCATGATATTTGCAGAGCGGCTACCTGGTCGTCTCCATCTCCATTTATTCGCCATTATAAAATAGATGTTTTTGCCTCGGCAGAAGCCTCCTTTGGCAGACGAGTCCTTCAGCAAGTGGTGAGAGATCCAGAACATGCTCCGAGCCAGACGGAGTCCCCCCCGTAGGACAGGCCATGCTTTGGTATGTCCCACTCTCTGGATGCTCGAAGCAGCTCGATTGAGAATGGGCATTGGTACTTACCTGACATGCCATTTCTAGTCGAGCTGCGTAGAGCATCCAGCCCCACCCTATTTGGTCTGTCTGGTGGGGAATCCTGTTTCGGCCAATGATTCATATTGTTTTTTTGTAGTTAAGTGTTGTTTATAGTTAAGATGAGGGGATAGTTGTTTGTCTTCTCGTCTTCGTAAAAACTGGGGAACGCATGGAGAAGCCACGTGGTGGGAGGAGCGTTCCTCAATTATAGCTCAGCCTGCAATTGGTGAAGACTAGAGCACCTCCCACTCTCTGGATGTTCTACGCAGCTCGACTAGAAATGGCATGTCAGGTAAGTACCAATGCCCATTCTCTAGGACAAAAAGAAAGAAGAGAAGGAAATATAGTTTATCTGCACCAAGGAATAAAAGTCAGCTTCTTTCTTCCTCCTCCACAGTTTCTGTCAGTCATTTTTGCAATTCAATGGCTGGTGCTTCAGAGATTTCTCATTAGTTTGACAGTTTTAGTTATTTCAACAACAAAAAAGCCACCCTCACCATTAGTAGATAGCCCCAAAACATCTAGGGATGATAATAATGGGGATGATATTCATTCAGTCATGTTCAACTCTTGGCAATTCCCTGTGCCAGGTCTCTCCACATCTTCCAATCTTGCACTACTTCTTTGAATTGTTGTATCTGGGCATATTCCATCCTAACTTGGTTCATTTGTATTCTTGTTTCTTTGATACTCTAATTAATCATTTCTCCCTCTTCTTTCATTAGGTACCCACCCCTCTCTTCTGGGTTCATAATAATCTGTTTCCTTTTTTTTAAAGCAAATTTTATTGATTTTAAAAACAAACAAACAAAACAAAACATCATTAGACATTGAAAACATAAAACCTCTTTCCATTATAAATCTTTACAAGGCAGGTAACACATTATTTTATATCACATACTTGTAATTTATCCCATTTCCATGTAGACACGTAAATTCCCTTAACAAATTTCACATTATTTCTCTTTACCCTTATTCAATCACATTTCTTTTTTCCAATTTATCTGCTATTCAATCATCACATTTATATTTTCCTCTGGCTTGTTTACAGTTGTTCTCATCTGGTCTTCCTCCAAGATTTTATTAATTCTCAATTAAACACACACACAAAAAACACAAAAACATAAAACTTTCTTTTAGAAAGTAACTTGGCCCCAGATTACCTCTTTTTGTATGGACTTCAATTAAATTCATGCTCTTCTTATATACCATTACCTATCTTGTTTACCATTCTATATCTGCTATATAACTCCTCCCCACTTTTCCCTCTTCTTAATTCTATTTTATATATTTCATCTTGCTTTAAAACAATATTTTTATATCTTTTGTCCATTTTTCCATTTACATCTATCTCATTCCCAATATAAAAAAATGATAATTTCCCCTGAAATCACTAATCAGAGTATGATGCCTTTCTATCATTCCCCTAAATTGAAGTTTGAAATAACACCTAAATCCCAATCTGATTCTGCTTAGTACATTCTACTATTTCAAAAACAAATACTACAATAATAAGTCTATAATAATCAACACATTGGCCTATTAAACTCTATATTTAAACTAATATTTTAAACATTCCCTTTAATATTTTATTAAAACTTAAAATCATTCATTATTAAACATTTTAACATTGTACCTTAATATTTTAATCTTTTATTAAATCTTAAGGAGTTCTAATTATTTATTTGTAATACAAATACAACTGCTACAATACTATCATGTGTACTTTGCAGAATCCCTTTTTTTTTTAAAAAAAAAATACATTACCCTTTGTCCCTAAAAAAAATTTTCTTTTTCCCATCTTGTTTTATACCTTTGTAACTTTTTTCCCCCTTTTCCCTTTCTTTCTTGGCTCACCTAGATTTTTTACCCACTCCTCTCCAAACCTCTGCCTTCTTGGCTTCCCCTTTCTGTTGCATTCCTCTTTCCTTTTGCTTTCTGGCATTATATTGTTTTTGCATCTTATTTTTCTCTTTCATAAATATTTTTTTATTTCTTAAGTCCTTCCTTTTCCCTCCTCTCTTTCTCCTTTCTTTCTTAGTCACACCATTTAGTTCATTAAAAATGGCTTCTTCTTCCTCCGCTTCTTCCAACTGTTGTTTAATTTGCTGACACATAGCAAGCACCATATCTAGAAAACAAAGGGCTTCTCCCATAGCGTCCTTGCCTTCTTTCCTTATTTTTAGATATTGTTTTTTTAGTTCATCAAGAGATAGAGCCATTATAAACTTTTTCTTCTTCTTTTTCTGTATCCTCTTCTTGTTATTAAGCCAATCAAATATTTCCAAACTTAAAACAATTCCCCAAAGTCACAAAATCCCGAAGTCATCAAACAGTCCAGGCAAAGCGCAAACTTCTTCCTTTTACAGTTTCTCTTCCAGGGGTAAAGTCAATTAGGGAAAAAAAAAACCCAATCTGTATTTTAAATCTTTTTTACAGTTAGCTTCTAATCTCTTTATCTTCAAAGCATCTCCTCCAACAAAATCTTAAAATAATTTTTTTTTCCAAGCCTCTCCCTTCCCACTTGTAACAAAGGGCTTTAAGTTTTTACCTTCTATTAGAAAGCAGATTTTCCATGTCCATTTGTTAGTTCCATAAGGGAGGGAGAGTAACTTTCCCTTTTCAACACTTTCCTTCGCCGCTGAAAACCTCTATTGGGAACATTGTAGTGTCCAAAAAAAAATAGTAATTTTCCAGGTATTGGATATGTCCCTAAAGTCCCGGTTCAGCCAAGAAAAAACTTTCATTTTAAAACTTCCTTCTTCTTCCTCCTGCGCATTCTTAATCCAGTTGCCGGCTTCTTTGTGGCGGCCATTAAGACCACTGCTCCACCGCCTTGAGAAAAGGGGGTTATTGCTGGCTGGGGAGGGGGTCTGCATACCCCTCAACCCCTGTCCGGATCCCCCCTATCTTCAGCTACCCCAACAGGGCAGCCTTATCCTCCAGATCCGTCAGGATCGGAGGCACCAAGACGGCTAGCACAACAGGGATCGCGGAGAGACGCGAATCCCTACTGTCACCGAAGCCTGGCAAACCAGAAGATCTGTTTCCCTTTTGTGTGTGCATATGCCTTTAAGTCAGTATTCATTGCTGGTGATTGCTAGACAAGTCCCTACAGTTTTCTTGACAAGACTTCAGAACTGATCTCCTATTGTCTCCACTTAAGAATAAGAGAGAGTGACTGACCCAAAGATATCAAGCACTGTGAAACTGTTTTAAGTCTACGTGTTATTGCTATTACATATTTGCATCAGGATGTTGGATGCAAATATGTAGGTGATGTTATCATGACACACATTTTCTTTGTTTGTTCCCTTCCTATAGGTGTCCTTGTTTTCATCTAGGTCTGCTTCAAGGAAACTACATCTACTAAACATACAAGCCAACTGTGATTTTAGCTTATCCTCCCTCAGAAGTGTCTTCTTCATCATTCTACCTGGTCAATGTAAGAATAACCATGTGATTTTATGTTTAAGAAATATTTATGAAATAGTTGTGATAATAACCCTAACTCTTGTTGCACCTTATATATTATTTTCATGTAAAATTCCAATTCCTTATGATAGATAAGTAATCTCAAATATCAGCAAGCTTCTGAAGATAATCACAGTTTAATGGGGAGACTGAATTTTAGTCAACAAATATTTCACTAGAAGTTTGCAAATCAAAGACCTGCTTATATTGTCATATTCTTCAAGAGCATCAGAAGCTATTTTCTTTTTAATTTTTTCCAGAATTTTCTAACATTGTATTTTCCAAATCATAATAAAGCAAATTATTCTCCCAACCCATCAGCTCACCTAGACATTTATACTTGCATACATAAAACTAAATTTTATTTTGTGAACTGCCCAGAAGCAATTGGAGTCAGATGGCATCAAAACTTAATTAAATAAATATAATCATTGTTTACATTTGAATTATTATTAAATATTAAATTATTATTAAATAATCACCTAACATATTCCTAGATGATAGGACTAGATCTATAGTGTGAAAGATATTTCAAATTACCTTTTTCCAAGTATTGTATTATTTAATGAACATCAATGCTTGAAGATATCTATCTATCTATCTCTCTATCTCTCTATCTATCTATCTATCTATCTATCTATCTATCTATGACTTTTAATCAGGTGAAAAACGCACGAATCTTCAGAGTCAGTTTTCACCAGAACTGTGCCAATAAAGCTATCCAATAAAGCTATTCATTGAGGAATCTACCTGCCTTGGAGTTTTGTTTGCTATGGGTGTATTTCTTGGAACCCTGACATCTGATTCCCTCACAGAGTAAGGGTACATTCTTTCCAAGGAATACAGCAGTTAGTATTTGGACTAAAAAGTGATCCGGGAGAACCTGCTGTCCCCTATACAGTGAGTAAGGGGACATCTTCACAAAGCCATCAGTTTTCAGATCCTCAGGGGTCTGGGAGAACCTCCTGCTTTTCTTAAGCAGTCAAGTATGGGCACCTCCTAAGAAGGGTTTTGCTTATATGACCTTACTGGGGTTTCCCTTCTTCCTAACCACTTGTTAATCAATGGCCACTCAGCCCCCTCACTCCCATGATCTGGCAAAACCTCTTTGCTTTCCTGATTCTGTTGGCCATGGCTCAGAAGAGCTAGCAACAGGTCTGGCTGTGGCTAGAAATTACATGGAGGGAGTGAGATCCAGCTGCAGCCAGAGGATGAGATCCCTTACACACACACATACAATGCATGGTCTAAAGATGTCTCCATGGTCATGTGGCCGGCATGATTAAATGCCAAAGATGCATGGAACGCTGTTACCTTTCACCAAAGTGATCCCTATTTTTCTACTTCCATTTTTACATGCTTTCGAACTGCTAGGTTTACAGAAGCTGGGACAAGTAACGGGAGCTCACTCCATTATCTGGTGCTAGGGATTTGAATCACCGAACTGCCAACCTTTCTGATCAACAAGCTCAGCATCTTAGCTACTGAGCCACCACACACACACACACTTTTAGCTTTCAGGTTTACAAGATGAATATTTATTGCTCAAGAGTTTTGCCCCAATTATGTATTCAATTAGCTTCTTCCTGTCTTGTAAATGAATTTGACTATTATCATGTATTTCTTTCTCGATGCCAACAAAAGTTTATGTTATCATTTATGCGAAATCAATGTATTTCATGTTGTTCGGTAAAAGAATGCTGTTCTGTCCAATAGCTGTAAATGAGAGGACATTTAAGCTACACATCTTTGTCACTCAAGCATGAAAACAGCGTTCGTGTTCCTGCTGGCAAACAGCATGGTTTCTAAAGGATAAAGTTACCTCATTGCAGATCCATACCAAATTGTTTACCTGGAGGGAAAACCATGAATATCATAAAACAGAGGGGGGAAAACCTTTTCACATAACCACTTAAAATCACAGTATGGAAAGAAAATAATGATATTAATTGTATTGTATTGGGATTAGGGATAGCTTCGTCTAAAAAAGATACAACTTTTTTCTTAATTTAAGCTTTTTTCTTAAAGAATATAATGACATTATTTTGATTTGTCTAAAATTAGTGACATATATGATAACATGTAGTTCTATACCTTTCTTTTTGTAGGTACCAATTTTTATTGGCCACATAAATCAACCTTCTCTGATGATCCACCCCCAATTCATCTCTCCAGGTCTTCTAAGAATGTACTAGTTACCATTGTACCATCCTTCATTTAACTATATTACAAATTGAAGGAAGAAAGAAGTGAGGGGGACAAGAAGGAAGTCTGTTCCAAAACCTAGAAAGTTGAGAGTTATGAAGTAATTTTAAATATTAACCTTTTCAAAGTGAATAACTCTACACAACACCCAAAGCTTCCTTAATTTGAAATATATTTTATCCAATTATTCTGTAATTCTTAAATAAATGTAATATATTTGTAAATAACTAGGCATCCATTAAACTAAAATAATGTAGGTGTAGTCATAAGAGGGCAGCATAAATTAAAATTAATAGTGTCTTATATATAAAAATTACACACACACACACACACACACACAAATAAGACTGGGTCTTTTCTTTTCTTTTTTTGACCTCCAAAATAAGTGCTCGGCCTTATTTTCAGGGAGGTCTTTCCCCCCCATCTACTGGTTATGAGGCAGGGGGCAGGGCAAGTGGCCCCTCATGTCAGCTTCCCAAAGGGTCACAGCAGGCCATCTCACCATCCACTGATTCAGGCTACGGCCTCCAGCAATCGTGGCTGTTTTTGCAGTCGATTGTGGCTGCAAAAGCAGCAGGACAAGCAACATGCCCCACACACCTTGTGCCCTCCTTACCAAACAGCGATAGTCACAGCAGGAAATTCCATTCACCGAACAGCAGCTCATGGGTGCTACTCAGACCATGGCCTTCATCAAGCTTGGCTGCTTTTGCAGCCAATTGCAGCCACAAAAGCAGCAGGAGGCCAAACAACGAGCCCCATGCATCTCACGGCTCATGCTGGCCTTGCAAAGGGCACTGTAGCAGTAGCTATCCACATTTTTTTTACTGTTATTTCGTCCTGACGCACGTGGCCCAGTATGGTGGTTAAAGTTAACATTTCAGAAATCTTACCATAGCTGTAGAGGTCTCCTTGTGCAATGCTCTGATGCAGCTTTGGAACAAACCTCTGCCTTTTCTGCAAAGGATTGCAAGACTGGAGGCTCCAAAGCCATGGAGGAAGCATTTTTGGATGTGCGTCTGTGCAGGGATCCTCTTTGAAAGAATGATCTGCAGGTTTGGGGAAGGAGATTTTCCTGTACATCATCCTTTCCTCTGCAGCTACAGTAACATTTCTGAAATGTTAACTTTTAACACCATATTGGTGAAATAACAGTAAAAAAATGTGGATACTGATAGCTGCTGCTACAATACCCTTCAGAAGGCCAGTACAAGGCGCAAGGTTCATGGGGTGCATCTCCATCTGTGCCTGAGGAGCGCTTTTGGGAGAGAAGGTAAAGGGGAAGCAATCAGCTTTGCCTTGTCCCTTGCCCCCAGCCCCACTTTGGCTCTCCAAGGGTCTGGAGGAGCTCAACCGGAGAAGTAGCCTACTGGTTTTCAAGAGCAAAGTTGAGACTGAGAGGAGCCAGGACAGGGGGGAAATCCAGTGCCGCACTCTCTGCTGCAAACTTTCTGGCAGAGTTTGGGGGAGAGAAAGAAAGACCAGGGTCTCTGCTGCTTCTTCTGAAAATATTTGAGAATCCAACCAGAGAGAAGGGGTATGGATTTCCAGGCTTCCTTTATGGGAGGTCATTTCACACCTGTGGAAGGAGCCCTGCAAGGAGACGATGATGCCAATATGCAGGAAATCTCCCCCCTCCACCTGCAGATCATTCTTTCAAGGAGGAGCCCTGCACAGATGCATATTCAAAAATGCCCCCTCCATGACTTTGGAGCCTCCAGTCTTGCAATCCTGTGTAGGAAAGGCAGAGGTTTGTTCCAAAGCTGTGGCAGAGCGTTGCAGAAGGAGACTTCCACAGCTACAGTAACATTCTGAAATGTTAACTTTTAACAGATCATCCTTTCAAAAAGGAGTTTTACCATGATGAAGAGGTCGCTAGAGATGGCGTTTGCATGAGTTAGGCTTTCTTCATGAGGGGGATAATCTGGGGAGTGAGAGATTTAGGAAGCCTGGGCTGACACGGGGCAGTTTCTCCAACAAAGCTTCTTATTTATCCCAAGGGGTAAGCATCTTGTGGGCCAGCTGAGAGGGAGCGTCTTCAATGAACTTCACTCTTTTTGTCTCTGTGTGTCTGCAAGTGGCATCGGTGTCTCCTCACAGGGCTCCTTCCAATGTCATAGGTGCGAAGCGACCTCCTGTAAAAGAAGGCATGGAAATACATACCCCTTCTCTCTGATCAGATTCTCAAATATTTTCAGAAGCAGCAGCAGAGACCCTGGTCTTTCTTTCTCTCCCACAAACTCTAACAGAAATGAGTCTTTGTGAGACTTGTCGTGCTAGTGCAGCCTCTTGGAGCAGGACATTGCAAGTCTTATTGTGTCATAACATGTGTGAGCGGTGACACCTCCATGAGGTTTGACATACCAATGCAGCCACAAGCAGCAGGATGCCAGGTATTCTGGTGTGATGAAGCTTGCAGCACTGCTGTCATTGATGCGTGCAATGGCACAACAAGCCTTGCAGGATCCTGCTCCAAGAGGCTGCACTGGTATGACAAACCTCAGGGCAGTGCTGCCACTCCAGCATGGTGTTTGGGGGAGAGAAACAAGCCAGGATCTCTGCTGCTGCTTCTTTCCTTGCATGGAGCCAAAAGTTCGCAAAAGGCAGGAAGATGAAATGTCAAACTCAACCCATACCCACACCTGGTGTATGGGCTGCCCCTGAGCAGCACCGAGGCTGGGGAAGCCATCGGAGGAGCCCCGCACAGCCCCTACCTACTTCCACTTTGTCTTTACAGGGTGGTGGGAACTAGAAAGGTACTATTCAAAGGCCTCCCTGCTGCTTGGTTTGGGGCAGACAGTGCTCAGAAGGCCCAGGTGCAGTGGACTAGCAGGTGGGTAGAACGGCTGCGTGGCTCACTTGAGTTGTGAACAACCTGGGGATTTGGGCAGAATTTACATGGCCAGGATGCCTGCAGGATCTCTGGCTTCCAAGTGCACTAGGAAGATCTCCAGGCACCCGGAAAAATAGAACACCTGGCCTTGGCTGGATCAGCTGATCTGTGGGCTGTGGTTAAGGGCCCAAGCAGCCCTGAGGTGACAGAGAAGGGAAGAGCTTCTCCCTGTGCTGGCCATGCCCACCCCATTCACTAGGGCTGCCGCAGCAGTAGCATCCTGAGTTGCCTTAGCATGCTTGGTTAGTTAAGAATCGCCCTACCCAGAGAAGGAAGTGGTGCTGGAGGAGGAAGAGACAGTAGTGGAGAAGCAAGAAACTTAGGGTACTACTGCTGTGGAGGCTTTGCCTGAGTTTCTGTGGCTTCAATGTTGGGAGAGGCAACAAGAGCTGAAAAAGGGGAGGGCTGTGCATGGCTCCATCTCCCTTTCCTTTTCTGCCTGCATGTGGGTGAGGGGGGAGGGAAGAGAGAGAGAGATGAGAGCAATTCAAAGCTAGAAAACTAATGGGGAGAGCCGGCAGCGGGCGCTGGGGGAGGGGACTGTTGTTGCCACCGCTGCCGCCATGTGCGGGAGCGTGCATCTCAGAGACCTGAGCCGGGAGGCACGGGAACTGCAAGTGGGAGCATTTGATGATTTCAAAGAACTCCTGGAATATGGTAGATTGGCGTTTTGTAGTTCTCAGTGAAAGAGTGAGTTTTGTTTCACCTCCTTCCCTCCCCAAGTAATGTGAGAGATGCTTTCTCTCTCTCTCTCTCTCTCTCTCTCTCTCTCTCTCTCTCTCTCTC